>JAMPIV010019140.1:0-246530 GCA_024509875.1 Oreohelix idahoensis
GTAATGTGGTTGTAGATGGAGTATATGAATTAGGATTGGAGTTTAAGAGTGTGATTAGATTGTAGGGTATTGAAGTAGATTAGAGGTTTTGTTTATTTGTAAGTTTAAAAAAAGTTTTGTGGGTGATGGGTGTTGGTGTAATGGATTTAGTTTAGTATAAATGAAATTAAATATTATAGTTAAGTTATGTTAATAATTTTACTTGTATGCAGTTTACTGTTAGGGTTTACGTATGCTCCCCGTGTTGCTCTGGTCGACGACTAACTGAGTCTCATCTGTTCTCTTTTATGGTAGCCGCGTACTAATCTATAGGCGTTTCAAATTTTATTTTTGTAACTATTTTATAAATCTGTCCGCACTGAGTGGCTTGTGTCAGTTATCCCATTTGAAAGATTTTTTCCCCCTAAATATGTGTTCCGCAATTTCTATAACAGAGTTGTCCTAAGTAATTTCCCCCAGTGTTCACTGCAGGGGTAACTCAGGTATTACTAACAATTCAGAAGCTTCCAGCCTTTTTGATCGCCGGATTACTCTGGCCTTCTAGTAAACCTCTTTCAGATTCTAGAGTTTTACCGTGAAAAATAATACGTTAAGAAAATTAAAGAGATTAATTATTATTTTTTCATAAAGATAAATTTTATTCGATATGCATAACACCATAATTATTTAATCAACACACAATTGTTGAAAAAAATGTTTAACGGAAAACAGTTATAAATAAATTAGAGCGAGATCATTGATTCTGTTTCAAAAATGGTTAAAAACCAGGCAATTACAATTCATAAAATCAGTTGTGTTTATTTTTGAAAATGATACCCGAAAATATCTCATGTCCAACTACCAGTAGTACATTTTGAGCTATTAAGCTTTGTGTTGACATCCAACACTTTTTCTCACCAACACTACAGCCTGGCTTTCTGTGAATAGGTTTCTCATCTAAGACAATAAAGTTAATGAACCTCAATAGGTTCTTTTTAATCTTTAGCCACCTTAGTATCAACTCGTTACCCAGGCTGGGAAACCACTGATAAGAACTGAAGATATAAAGGCTTGCACATCGCGCCTTAATCCTTATGACGTCAAAAAAGCTGTCTATCGTTATATGTCCGAGACCATCGTCTTGATGCGGCCTTCTTTTGATTTTTATGTGTTTAAGGGTCACTCTTTATTAACACGAGTCGTGTCAAAATGTATGTACCACACCCAGATTAGGCGTTAAGTGACGGTCAATCAAAAAACTATATAGTCTATTCAAACTTTTGTTACACACCTGTCGTTTATTTATATCAGAGTGCGACCGAAGTTTAGCTGGATAACAAAATTTCCAAAACATAAACACACTTTGCACTATCCTCTCATTCTCATACCATTATTTTCCTCACTACTCCACTCGTTCTCTCTACGAATCCTCTGATCAATATGCATACTCATTCTCTTCTATAGTTTTCTAATCCTCTCTCATCCTATAGCATACTTCTTCTCCCTCTCACTTAAGATTCTAAACTCTCTCCTCTCGTCCCAATCTCTCTCAACTTCTGTAAAACAAAACTCCCAGATTACCTACATTCTCACTTTTCTTGTGGTTTTGGGTCACTTTCTCAGCTATTCTCCTATGTATTTTTCATCCCTCTTATGCTTCTCCCTCTGCCATGTTCATCCATCTAACATTGTATGCTTATATCCCTTTCTCATAAATTTTGAATGAGGCTCCTTTATCCTCTCCCTTTCTCGCTCTCAACTTATTCACTCTACACTTTCTATTCTTTTCCTCTCACAGTCCTCTCCCTCATATACATGTTATTGTCACAACATGAAACCTACTTATCACGTTTACATTATGTATCCATAATGAGATTCCATTGTTGTAGCATTAGTACAGATGTATCTACTACACGTTATCTCCAATAATGTGCAGATATGAATAAAAATATGACCCTTTATCTTGACCCTTTTTACATTTATAATGCTGACCATTTAATATCCATGGGATTCTTAACCTACCATAACCCTCAAAACAAACAAAAATTAGGCTGAACATAATGTATCATAAAAAAAAAACATCAATCGTTTTAATAAAACACCAGAACTTACAGAATGAACAAGCAGGGTATCTTCAATAAAACAAAATTACCATCTCTATGAAAACAAACAACAAGATAGCCACTTTAAAATATAAATTCTATTATAAAAAAAACGAAAGGTATTTAATGGAATTCAACCAACATACAACGTAAATATCAACAACAAAATGTATAAATCAACAGTATACACGACTCTACTCCCATAAAAACTTAAAACCATTGGTCCCAGCTGTGAGAGACCACCAACACCAACCCCAAACCCTTCATAAAAACACACACAAATAAAACACCAACAGAAGTGACAGTTTAACGAATGTCTACAGTATCCAGTGGACAACTACTACGAACAGGCATTGACAGGTATACAGAGAAATTGATGAGGCATTATGGAGTTCCCCTGAAGATCATTAATTTAATAAAGAAAACATATGAAGACATGGACATGCAGAGTTCTTCATGAAGGACAGCTTACAGAACCATTTAAAAATGATATGACAAGGTTACCAACGTGGAGAACTTGATGACAAGAACTAGACAAGATGTCAGTGGAAACAATAGATGGAGAATAAGACGATGGCGATGGATAGGACACACACTGGGGAAACCTTGTGATATCATTTCAAGGCAGAAGTCCTTGTTCTGGAACCCCCAAGTGGCAAGAGAAGCAGAGGTAGACCAAGAAGCACATGTGAAAGGGAGCTGGAAACCAGAGGAGAAAATGATAAAGGAAATGGAAAGAAACTGTGAGAATGATGGCACTGGACAGGAGGACTTGGCATGGTGTTTAGTTTTGAAGGGCCTATGCTTCCTTTGTGAAGTGGAGAGTTTATGATGATGATGATGAATGCCTGACTTACCCCCCCCCAAAAGTTAATGCCATGTACGGCCGAGATTTAATGACGCTAGCGTTAAGAACATGGCGCGGAGTAAGACATAATTTACGATTTTTACGTATTGGTGATTTTTATTTATAGACAAGTAGCGGTAGCCATACACACACACGCAAACTGTTTGAAATAAATAGAGAACACAATGAAACAGCTAAATAGGTCCCAGGCTTTTATTTATGTAGACGGGGTGCACCAAATTCCCCTTCCTCACCAGCGCGGCTTGCTCTACCCTAACCTCAAGAGCAGAGATCTGTGTAAGCCTGGAGCATGGGCGAGTTTTAACCTGGTCCGTTCGTCGCATCAATCATCATCAAGCTTGCTTGCCATCAGCCACAACGAAGGGTCTTCTTGTAATGGGTCTCCAACTTGGGGGGTGGGCGTGGGGTGTGGTGGGTCTTCTATCTCTGTCTCTTGGTGGTGCATCACTCGAGGATAAACTCTTTCCTTGTTCCATCTCTTGTATCTGGTGCTGATGCACATTACTGGAAAGATGACAAAATCGGACCTCGACAAAAGCCTTAACAATATTATGATAAGCTTCCTATTAAAATTCGTGTTTATAACTCGACAGACGACAAATTAATTACTTTCTTGAGTTGCGCCTCCAAAAAATCTCGGCACTAATCGCATCACTTCATATGATTAACTCAGATGGATATAATTTAATCACCACGCACCTACTTGTCCAATGTCTACAGTTCCTTTAATTTATATTAAGAAGCGGTGTCTTTTTTTTGCTGAGTCCTGTAATATTGTGTTTATCACTTTAGCTATCGCCGACCAGAGTACGTCCGGCGCTATAAAATTTTGAGGATTGGAAGAACAGGGAAGAGAAAATACCGCTACCGGAAATATTATTTGTCCATTTTCAACCACATAAAATTCCTCTGCAAAAATATATTATATTTGTGGTCGTCCTATAAATATTTAGGTCGTTCATGTCTTTAATGGCGTGCAGTTGAAATATAGCGATTCAGATTTTTGCATTAATATTAATGACAACGTGACGAGTGATTAGTTGCTTCAGGGAGTGTGGGGGGGGAGATAGAAATTGTGCCTTGTTAAATCGAGAACTGGACAGTTGAATCAATTCGCGATCAAATGCAATCAATACGCCCATTTAGCTCCCCAAGGAGCGAACGAGGCACAAACACAACACCTACACACGCCAGGCACTCCAGACGACGTGTGGCCATCGCGCTCAAGTTTCTAGCGCTGTCACGTGCCAGCAAGCGTCACAAGTTCTCCTGTCACGTGCCAAGCAGCTCAAGTTTCTCTCAGTCACGAGCCAGTGCAGGCTCAGAGGTCCTCCCTATCACGGGTTCCAGCGCAGCTCAAGTTCTATTCCACGTCTTCCTCATTATATTTCACTTTCTAGTCCTCAAGCTATCTTTCTCCATTGTGTTTTTGGTGTTGTGTCTACTTCTTCGCGTCCTATTGATCCCTAGGGGGGCTATTCGAGAACAAGAACAGCCTTCAGTAGCGGTGTGTGCTCATCCACACAAGGGTTATTACGGGGCGGGGTGGGTATATGAATTTGTGTCCGGTAGATCCAATGCCGAGCGTCATCTTCTCATCTCTTGCGTCCGACCGTGGTACTGTATCTTATTCTATCAACATTTGGGGGGGTGGACCTTTTTCCATACCATCTGCAATACCTCATGTTCTACGCAAGCACCCATTTATGAACGTCTGTAGCTTTTTTTGGTTGTTGTTTGTTTTTGGTGTTCTTCATGTTTTCAGAGCCATACAATAAGACCTGACTTGACGTTGACGTGCCAATGTGAAGATTCTTTTTTTTTATTTTTGGCACTTGATTTACTAGCTTCATTACCGTTATGTTGAGAGGTACGGGCAATGCAATGACGCAGCTCCTAGTGCGAGATTTTTGTAGTCTTAAGATTCGTATAATCGTTTGGTCTGTGCCCCATCATATCTTTGTCCATATTGCTGGCCAATATTTGGGTAATGGATTTCCACATGATTGTAAGAAGTGCTTTTATTCAAAGAAGGCGCGATCAGATACGTGGACGAGAAAAAGGGCTGTGGGGAGGTGTTTGTATAACTGACAGAATACAAAAGACAGACGCACAACGGACGCGAGCATACACATCTACACAGGGAAAGTAAGCTTAATGTAGTTATTGTCATTCCGTTTTGGGTTTCTATGGCCGTAGAAAGAACAGGAGTGTCCCCCGTTCGTTTGCCTCGGTTGCAGTGATTTGTGTTTAGTTGTGTCGTATCTGTAGCGCTGCCTATGCAGTTTCGGCTGTTTATTGTTTCTCGTCTATTTTTTTTTTAAATGTCTTTTGTTTATGAGAGTCAATATCCCAGCGTGTTTGCTTATGCCTCTGTCATTTAAAATAAGTGATTTTCAGTTTGTGTAGCTTGAATACTTTTTAATAATACGTATCGTATTTGGAAATGTAACTCAGTCAATCCTATTCGTGGTCATGTATGATTAAGGTCTTCGGCAGTTTAGAAAGTGAATCAGTTTGGGGAAACTTATGAGGCAGTAAGGCGTCCGCCATAAAATTCGTTTACCTAATTAAGTCAACTTCTTCGTACACTCTCAAGATATTTATAAGGGACTTAGTGTACTGACTGAGATCAGCTGTGAAGGTATATATATATCTAATAAGAGTAGTATATTATATATATATAACCTTACTTGCTGCCACATATCTATATATCTCAGTCAGAATTATTCTGGAATAGTGTGGTGACTACGTTTTGTGTCTAGGGTATGTGTATGGTGAAGTGTAAGTCACAACAACAGACAGATAAACAATTTAATTTAATCCACTACTCTTAACAACACTGTGACACTCACATACATATAACACTCTACAAAGATATCTTAAAAGAGTCACTGATAAACTTTCAAATAACAATATGTATTCATTACTGGCATGAAGGAATATGTGTCCTGATTCAACTACAAGGGAACCAGGAATCACAATCAATTTAAATTACAAGTTATGTACAGAATGTATTTAATATGAATATTGTAGTGACATATATTAGTACAAATGTTCTATGTGTGTCAGTTGTGTAGTAGTAAAATGAGGTAATACTGGTTTTGTTTTGTTCAAGCTCTGTTGGTATTGGTCATCATGACTTCAATAGTTTGTCTTTAGGGACTATTATTGGAGATGTTCACAGTTCCTGATTTTAAGACAAGTAAATTCCCCTCTGAATGGTATTTTTATAAAGTTATTTCAAGATGAGGGGGACATAATGTTGAGCTCAGCTGGCCAATTCGCTTATCTGGCGTGATGGCGGCAGGAAAGGACTCCTCTGCTCGAATTCTCCTCTGGGCTCAGGAGACACCTCACTGATAGCTAAAAAGACCAAGGAGTATGCTGTCCGACTCTGGATTCAGCAAATCTCTGACCAGATGCTGCTCACTACCATCAAGACCACTGTCCCTGAAATCAAGAAGGATGTACCTTCTACTTCATAACTAATTTATATTCTCTTTTACACTGATCACAATACAGCACAAACATTGCGTTCAGAGCGTTAGGCCAACAGTCAGCTTCATTTGAAATACTTTATTCCAGTATTACCCTTCTTAATGGTTACTACGCCTCTGCACTTCCAGCATTATTTCTTTCTAGTCCATCATCCAGGTGTCAGTGTACTATTTGGCCATTCCATGCCGTTTTACTTCTTTCCGACACCCTCTGTTCAGGCTGGAGCATTATAGGCTTTACCTCACGTTTGCCACTGAACTACACATATATATACAGGCATAAATCAACAATTCACATTCAATTTTTCATTAAAAGATACTGAATGGTTCAAGCTTACCACAATTTCATGGAAATAAACACAGATACGTTGATTAGCAATGAATTCTGGCACAAACTGGCACAAATTCCGTTCTGCCTATGTTCCAGGCTTTTATTTTAGCAAAAAATGTGAGCTGGCTTCAACGTACTGTCGCTTTATCAAGCTTATTTGAATTAGTGGTCTCGAACTAACGCTCCCAAGTGTGTATATCAGCGAGACTGGCCAATGAGCCACGTTTCGACAAGTGTTTGAAAAAATGTTATCTTTTCCTGTCTCCCCTAACAACCAAGATAGTATTTATAGCCCGACCAATCGTGGTTAGGCTTTCATTTGTTGCGCTCCAATCAATTTGGAGTTTACATGGTAGGCTATTTATGTAACGTAAGGTTTTTTCAAACACGTTATAAAAAAAATTTTATGAGCAGAAATGATTTTATGCTGTCAGGCACCCCCCAATATTTTATTTTGGGTATAATTTATTAATTCCTGGACTATTTGCGTAACGTTTTACATATTATTTGTCAGCATACCCTAAGGAACCCAAAAATACTAATTTAAAGGAGCTACGTGGCTGCGTTCAAAATATGCAATTTCTTCTATCTCCTGTTTAGAAGATGTGCTGTCTGGGTACTGTTATGTGTTCAAACGTAAACCCATATCTAATGTTGTCTTCTTTTCTAATAAGAGTCTGTTATGATTTATAAACCTAACTCTGGGAAAGGGTAGTGTATTTTATCACTGTCCGTCTGAAAAAAAATTAGTGCATGTAGACTTACACGCGTGATGGTAGTAATTGTGTATCGCGCGAAGCGGGTTTAGTGTTCGGCTTTCTGCCCTCCCTTCTCTTTTTATCCCTTTAGTCCATCTGTTCGTTCGTTTTGGTAACGTAATATAATTAATGTTAGGATTAATTTAGGTCATTACGCAGTACGTCTCTCAATGCTTTTCCAAGAAATACAGCACACGTTTCATTGAAGAAAGCGGGTAATAATACAGTAAGCTTTTATATCAACGTGAAAGCGTTACAATTTGCAGACGAAGCAGAAAACAAGGGGGGATTTCGAGTACATTCTTTGTGACAGCACTGTCATTTTACCATTGCTCTTCTCTTTATTAATTTTATTTGTTAGGCTTCATATTTACCTAATAATTTATATATGTGGATTAGAATATTTCATGACACCTCCCCTCTTAAAACAGACATTATATGTCAGTCCTTTATTCTATATACACATATAGAAATTTATTATTATTTCTGGGGTTTACGGTGATTCTCATCACACGGATGGCGGCTTAAAAAATCCGCTCCCAGATTGGTTTTTCCAGATATATATATATTCAATGCTAAAATTATATGGAGCCAGAAGCAAAGACCATCGGAGTAACCTAGAGTTCTCATGCTTAGCCTGTGCTAAAAACGATAAAGGTTTGTGGTCAGTTTGCAACTTAAATGCCTTCCCATATAGATAAATATTGAATTTCTTTATTGCCCATATTACTGCAAGACATTCTTTTTTCGCTAGTTGAGTAGTTGATTTCAGCTTTATTCAACTTTCTGCTAGCATATACCACTGGGCTTAATTCCCCATCCAATGCATCTGATTTCTGTAGTAGAGTTGCACCTAACCCAATATTACTTGCATCCGTCCTTACTATGAATTCTTGACTTAAGTCAGGTAATTTCAAAATGGGTTTACTTGTGAGCTTTTCCTTCAATTCTTGGTAAGTCATTTCACATTGTGGTGTCCATGTAATGCGATCTGGAAGTCCTTTACGTGTCAATTCCGTTAAAGGTGCACATATGGAATTAAAGTTTTTGATATACTTCTGGTAGAAACCACATAATGAGACAAAGGATCTCACGTCCTTCTTGGTTTGTGGTCTCGGGGCTTTCTGTAGTTTCTCTAAATTCTTTGGGTCAGGGGTCATGTTTCCCTGATAAACTGTGTGTCCCAAAAATTCCAATTCTTTACATCCAACGCAACATTTGGTTGGTCGAGCTGTTAAATTTGCCTCCCTAAGTCGATCAAACAGCATGTTCAGAGAGTCAATGTGTTCCTCAAATGTTTCTGTTGCTATAAGGATATCATCCATAAAATTTGTTATACAGGGATTATTCAGAGGATCCAATAATTTTCTCATCATTCTAGAGAAGACACTAGGCGCATTCTTCAATCCAAATGGCAATCTATTAAACTCATAGTGTCCTTCTGAGGTACTAAAAGCTAGGTATGGTCTAACCTCAGGCTTTACTGGAATCTGATAGTATCCTTTACTCAGATCCACTTTTGAGAAATATTTAGCTTTATTTATTTAGTCTGGCAAACAGCTGATTTGTATCCGGCAATGGATCCACCTGTCCTTCTGTAATAGCATTCAGTCTCCTGTAATCTATACAGAGTCTATGTTCTCCAGAGGGCTTCCTTAAGAGTACAACACCGGAACTATACGAAGACTCACTGTGCGAAATAATTCCTTCCTTCAATAGATAGTCTATCTCTTCCTTCAAAGCTTTTTTCCTTAGCAAACGGAATCGAATATGGTTTCATACAGACAGGTGTGGAGTCTATTAGTTTCATATCATATTCCAATAGGTTTGTATGCCCTGGTCGGTCTGTTAACACCTCTGCATGATTATTTAGAACCTGTTGCACTCTCTCTTTCTGAGTTTTCGTTAAATGTGTACTGATTTTCACCTGTGCTGCTGTCTCACAGGGGTGTAATGGATATTCAAATGATGAAAGTGGTTCTTTTTTCATCTCCATGGCGATGGACAAGGTCAACAAGTGTGTCTCTTCCTGATGTTCTCTTTCCAAATATTTCTTCAGGAGATTCACATGATAGATTTTTTCTTTCCCCTTCTTATCTATCTTATAATTTGTTCTAGAGATACCTTCTCTAAAACTGTATATGGACCCTGCCATCCAATTTGTAACTTATTCTGACTCCCGGGCAAAAGAAGCAGTACTTTCTCTCCCACAGCCAAATTTCTGTCTTTCGCCTTCCTGTTATAATAGGCAGCATTTTTCTTCCTGGCTTGTTTCAAATTTTCATTGGCAAGTTTCCAGCCAGTTTTTTAACCGAGTGGTCAGCTCATTCACATATTGGTATGAAGATGTAATGTTTTCCTCTGCCTTTTCATCAGTCCACGTTCTTAACAAAGCTACATATGGACCTTTAATTGTGTGGACCTATTTGTCCATGCACGGGTATGGTCTCTTCCACTCGAAGCTTTATAGTGATGATTTTTCCTCCCAGAATTATCATTCACAAAACGACCGCTACCAATTTTTCTTTTGGGGCTTTCTCCCCTCTTAAAATTCTTGATGAGAGATTTCCTCTCTACATCCTCTTCCTCCAGTTTGTTTAAGTCCGATTGAGGGATTTTCGGCTTATCCTGGGGTAAGACATCTTTTTGCACTCTCCGCATAGTGGCCATTGTAAAACAGTTAAGTGAAGCTTGTCCGTGAAAAGGGGCTTCCCATTCCATTTGGTCCACTTTATCAAATCTATTTTTCTTTTTATTATCAGGCCTAATTTTGCCCCGTGGCGTGTCCAGGTCCTGATCCATGTTCCCACTTGTGGGTGTTCCCTCATCATGTGCTATGCTACACCTTTCTACAAAATTCTCAATGTCCCATCTTGCTTTGGGCCAATAATAATTGTGAGCCACCTTTTGAATGATGGTACCTATCTTCTCATGGTCCCCCATCTGGTTTCACATGTAGGCTCCTTATTAATTCTGTCCTATATCTGTTTGGAAGAACCAGCTGTCCGTGACCTTTGGATCTAGCTCCAGTCTTCCTATACATCAACTTGTTTTTCATGTAAAAATCTCCCTTGCCTGGAGTTGTATGACAAGTTACAATTTTCTGAAACAAGGCTTGAGTGTTTTATCCCCAGCCTGTGCCTTCCTCATCTCTTCTGGAGTGGTATCTAACATAATATCCTCCTCCTGTCTTGAGGTCGACCTGACCTGAAGGGTTGCCCTATACACAGGTTTCCTTCTGCAACGGTCAGTGTCATGATTGTCCATCTGACAATTCTTACACCACCTTTTTCCTTGGTTGAAAGATTTTCTTTCATTATATTTCCTTTCATCGAATTGTGGGAATTTTTTTTTATTGTCATACCGTGGCCTATCAAATTGGTGCTTACCTTTATTTTGATCCCTAGGATCAAATTTATTAAAGTTCTGTGGTGCCCTAAAGTTATCCACCTGTTTCTTTTTATTACCTGTTACCTCTGCTTGAGCTGCTTGATACCTTTCAGCAACATTTAGCAACTCACCCAGCCTCTCTGCACCTTGTTCCATGAGAAATTTTCTCAGGTCTGGAGCCATGGACTCTCTTAGTTGCTCTATAAGGACCATTTCCTTAAGATCTTGGGTTTTCCCCAGAGAAGTCCATTTCTCCAAGTATGTCTCTATTCGTGCAGAGAACTGGTGATAGGTTTCACCTGACAGTAGTTTAGCATTCCTAAATTTTTTCCTGTAAAACTCTGCATTCTTTTCATACCTTAACAAAAGAGCCTGCTTTAGCATGTCATAATTTTCCTGATCACCTCTGCTCATTTTTGCAAAAACTTCATAAGCTGCCCCACGAAGTCCCTGAGATAACTTTAAGCTCCACCTTTCTCTCTCTAACCCATACGTGGTAGCTAATAGTTCGTACCTATTTATATAGCTCTCAATATCATCGTCTTTCTCAACAAAATGATCTAAATGAAAATTCATAGCTGAGATTGAGGCTCCTTGAGTAACCGTAGCATCAGAGGCAAAGGGACTGGCACCATTTTCAGGAGCATGGCCTTGAAACTCAAACTCCCTTAGTCGTAACTCATGTTCCCTTTGTAATCTTCTCCTCTTCTCTCTCATCTTTTCTGCTTCCCTCTCTGCAGCTAATCTTCTTCTTCTCTCTTTCTGCAGCTAATTTCTTTCTGCAGCTAATTTCTTCTCTTTCCCTTTCTGCAGCCAATTTCTTTTGTCTTCTCTTTCTTCTCCAATTTCTTAGCCTCAGCCTCAATCTGCAACCTCTTAGTCTCAGCCTCAGCTTGCAACCTCTTAGTCTCAGCCTCAGCTTCAAATTGTAACTTCTTAATTTCCCTGTCAGCCTCTAACTTTCTTTCGGCTTCAAACCTTCTTTCTTCGCGTTCAATAAATTTGTCACATTCCGTAGTAACATAGGCAACCATAACTTGCCCATCTAATCCTAACTCTTTTGCAGTCTGAACCGCAGCAGATCGAAATTTGGCCAGGTCCGCCATTGTCTATCAGGTAACTTAATACAATGTCTAACCAACAATTCAATCTCTAATGGACAAAACAGGCACCGTGAGCTCAACCTTATTTAATTCCACCCAAGGATACCTTTTAATTCTTATATTCCCTGAAGTGAATTACCCCCAATATTTTTAATAGTTAAAGATTCAAAATCCCAAGAGCGAGACCCCAATATATGTGGTGAAGTGGGATGTTATAGATATTTATAAGGGACTTAGTGTACTGACTGAGATCAGCTGTGAAGGTATATATATATATCTAATAAGAGTAGTATATTATATATATATAACCTTACTTGCTACCACATATCTATATATCTCAGTCAGAATTATTCTGGAATAGTGTGGTGACTACGTTATGTGTCTAGGGTATGTGTATGATGAAGTGTAAGTCACAACAACAGACAGATAAACAATTTAATTTAATCCACTACTCTTGACAACACTGTGACACTCACATACATATAACACTCTACACAGATATCTTAAAAGAGTCACTGATAAACTTTCAAATAACAATATGTATTCATTACTGGCATGAAGGAATATGTGTCCTGATTCAACTACAAGGGAACCAGGAATCACAATCAATTTAAATTACAAGTTATGTACAGAATGTATTTAATATGAATATTGTAGTGACATATATTAGTACAAATGTTCTATGTGTGTCAGTTGTGTAGTAGTAAAATGAGGTAATACTGGTTTTGTTTTGTTCAAGCTCTGTTGGTATTTGTCATCATGACTTCAGTAGTTTGTCTTTAGGGACTAGTATTGGAGATGTTCACAGTTCCTGATTTTAAGACAAGTAAATTCCCCTCTGAATAGTATTTTTATAAAGTTATTTCAAGATGAGGGGACATAATGTTGAGCTCAGCTGGCCAATTCGCTTATCTGGCGTGATGGCGGCAGGAAAGGACTCCTCTGCTCGAATTCTCCTCTGGGCTCAGGAGACACCTCACTGATAGCTAAAAAGACCAAGGAGTATGCTGTCCGACTCTGGATTCAGCAAATCTCTGACCAGATGCTGCTCACTACCATCAAGACCACTGTCCCTGAAATCAAGAAGGATGTACCTTCTACTTCATAACTAATTTATATTCTCTTTTACACTGATCACAATACAGCACAAACATTGCGTTCAGAGCGTTAGGCCAACAGTCAGCTTCATTTGAAATACTTTATTCCAGTATTACCCTTCTTAATGGTTACTACGCCTCTGCACTTCCAGCATTATTTCTTTCTAGTCCATCATCCAGGTGTCAGTGTACTATTTGGCCATTCCATGCCGTTTTACTTCTCTCCGACACCCTCTGTTCAGGCTGGAGCATTATAGGCTTTACCTCACGTTTGCCACTGAACTACACACATATATATACAGGCATAAATCAACAATTCACATTCAATTTTTCATTAAAAGATACTGAATGGTTCAAGCTTACCACAATTTCATGGAAATAAACACAGATACGTTGATTAGCAATGAATTCTGGCACAAACTGGCACAAATTCCGTTCTGCCTATGTTCCAGGCTTTTATTTTAGCAAAAATGTGAGCTGGCTTCAACGTACTGTCGCTTTATCAAGCTTATTTGAATTAGTGGTCTCGAACTAACGCTCCCAAGTGTGTATATCAGCGAGACTGGCCAATGAGCCACGTTTCGACAAGTGTTTGAAAAAAATGTTATCTTTTCCCGTCTCCCCTAACAACCAAGATAGTATTTATAACCCGACCAATCGTGGTTAGGCTTTCATTTGTTGCGCTCCAATCAATTTGGAGTTTACATGGTAGGCTATTTATGTAACGTAAGGTTTTTTCAAACACGTTATAAAAAAAAATTTTATGAGCAGAAATGATTTTATGCTGTCAGGCACCCCCCAATATTTTATTTTGGGTATAATTTATTAATTCCTGGACTATTTGCGTAACGTTTTACATATTATTTGTCAGCAAACCCTAAGGAACCCAAAAATACTAATTTAAAGGAGCTACGTGGCTGCGTTCAAAATATGCATTTTCTTCTATCTCCTGTTTAGAAGATGTGCTGTCTGGGTACTGTTATGTGTTCAAACGTAAACCCATATAATGTTGTCTTTTCTAATAAGAGTCTGTTATGATTTATAAACCTAACTCTGGGAAAGGGTAGTGTATTTTATCACTGTCCGTCTGAAAAAAAATTAGTGCATGTAGACTTACACGCGTGATGGTAGTAATTGTGTATCGCGCGAAGCGGGTTTAGTGTTCGGCTTTCTGCCTCTCCCTTCTCTTTTTATCCCTTTAGTCCATCTGTTCGTTCGTTTTGGTAACGCAGTATAATTAATGTTAGGGTTAATTTAGGTCATTACGCAGTACGTCTCAATGCTTTTCCAAGAAATACAGCACACGTTTCATTGAAGAAAGCGGGTAATAATACAGTAAGCTTTTATATCAACGTGAAAGCGTTACAATTTGCAGACGAAGCAGAAAACAAGGGGGATTTCGAGTACATTCTTTGTGACAGCACTGTCATTTTCCCATTGCTCTTCTCTTTATTAATTTTAAGACTTGGAGTGCCACTGACGAGTCTCTTATCAACAGTTCTTGTCATACTGGCTATAGACTGAAGTATGTAAACAGCAACAACAACATCCAGAAATATAACTCAGTGAGGGAACTCTGATAAAACAGTATGATGATCAAGGTTTTTCTCATGACCTTGCCCTGCTATCTCATAACTGATACCAGATGCAAGAAAAAGGGAGAATACCTGATATGTGGCGTCTGAAAAGTCAATGGAGAAAAAGGAGAATACCTGATATGTCGCGTCTGAAAAGTCAATAGGGAAAAGGGAGAATACCTGATATGTCGCGTTTGAAAGTCAATAGAGAAAAGCAAAGATTATGAGAAAGAAACACGTGACAAATGATGACCAAATAGCACTTTGAGAAAAACATCAACGATTTGTATAAACTAGTTTTATTTTTAAACGAGCAAGTGTACACGTCACAACAACGACGGAGGGAGAATTAAAGCCAACGTCAACATTTCAGCACCTGGAGCACATTTATAAAAAGACTTAGCATTTCTTTTCGAACACATTTTGTAGACTGAATACAGTATATATATATATATATATATATATATATATATATATATATATATATATATATAATATATATAATATATATATAAATATATATATATATATAATATATATATATATATATATATATATATATATTTACGAGCAGATATACTCGGCGTTGCCCAAGTAAAAAAAAATAACTGAACTTTTAATATATCACCTGGTTACGGTACAGTTGAGCCACCATGATTATGTGAGCAACCAGGACCAACACTCCACGGTTAATTTTCGGGTTATAATAATAGCCCCCTTAAGTCATAACTGATTATGGGAATGCGCCCACGAGGTGGCAGCCCTCAGCTGCTTATTTTCCTGGTGCTCCTTTCGACGTTTTCTCCTCTCTTCTGCTTGTTGTGTGAACCTCTTTTCGTCCAATCTGAGGTGGCGCCGTAAATAGCATCGCCACTTAGTGCGATCGGCAGCTTCATCCTCCCATGTTGCTGGATCCATTGTCCAGTGCCCTCATATCTCTCTTGCAGACATCTTTGAACCTCAGCTGTGGTCGCCCAACTGTTCTCTTGCCATCTGCTAATTGTCCGTAGAAGATATCTTTTGGGATGCGACCATCTTCCATGCGGCGAACATGGCCAAGCCAGCGAAGTCTGCGCTGACTAAGCAGTGTATACATACTTTGAAGGCCATCACGTGACAACACCTCGACATTTGTCACTTTATCTTTCCACGAGATGCCGAGGATGTGGCGTAGACACCGTAAATGGAAGGTATTGAGCCTTCTTTCTTGCTTAGCATAGGTCGGCCAGGTCTCGCTGCCATATAGGAGTGTACGTCTGTGGCGTAGACACTGTAAATGGAAGGTATTGAGCCTTCTTTCTTGCTTAGCATAGGTCGTCCAGGTCTCGCTGCCATATAGGAGTGTGCTGGTGACGCAGGCATTATATACCGCAGCTTTGGTCTTCGTTGTGAGTTTGGAGTTTCCCCAACCCCGCGATGTGAAGCGGGCAAAGGTAGCTGCAGCTTTGCCAATGCGGCTGTCGATTTCTGTGTCCAGTGAGAGTTTGTCATTGATGGTAGACCCTAGGTATGTGAAGTGGTGCACCACTGCCAATTCATAGTTATCGATAGTGGTAACTGGTGCAGTACCCACATCCTGACTCGGCACATTCGTTTTCTTTAGACTTTTTGTGGGGCCAAAGTCATTGCATGCTTTAGTGAAGCGATTCATCAAGCTGTGAAGCTCCTGTTGGCTTTGTGTGACGACTGCAGCATCATCAGGGAACAACAAGTCTCGTATAGTGACCCTTCTGATTTTTGTTTTTGCCTTCAGCCTTGAAAGATTAAACAGACGGCCATCTGACCTAGTGTGAAGGCATATTCCTTCAGATGCATCTCTGAATGCATGTTTCAAGAGTAAGGCAAAGAAGATCCCGAAGAGGGTCGGAGCCAGAACACAGCCTTGTTTAACGCCACTTCGTATGTCGAAGAGATGTGATGTGCTTCCAGCATATTGGACTGTTCCCTTCATGTCGTCATGGAATGACTTTATCATTTCCAGCATTTTAGAAGGGCAGCCTATTTTCAGGAGGATTTTGAAGAGTCCATCCCTACTAACCAGGTCAAATGCTTTTGTGAGAATGTGACATGCGACTTAAAAAATAGGTCATCCAAAGTGTTCAAAAGGTGACTTTATGGACGTAGATACTTTTATTAGTAGTAAATGAGTGGCATATATCGTAGTGAAGCGGGAGGCAACCCAGGAGCTATTAGATCTACTTTAGAAACACCGAGCTATAAAATCATATCGGTTATCGGGTTTCGAAGTATTTGGAATATGGAATAAGTACAGCCTATATGTAATTTATATCTATACCAAACGATCTGCTTCCTGCAGTTCCATGAACAGAGCGGTGGAAAAATAAAAAATAATATTTTACCAAATGTTTATTTCCAAGAAAAGAGAATGTTCCTATCTCATGCAGTCCATTAATAATTTTTATTTTATTAAATTAGCTCCCGAGTGTTCAATGCGGACACGAAAAAAAAATACATTGAATCCTGAAGATACCCGTGCTTTTAAATGGCTGCGGGAGAAAGATAGTTCGACATTTTCATATTGTAAAAATTCTTCCTCCCTCCACCTCCTTTATACAGAGATATACCGGTACAATAGGATCGAGTGGCCGCCGACCGCTGTTGTTTAGAAACACATCAAGTAATTAAACTTTATCGGGAGTGGGTTCAATTTCCAGCTAAGGCGGAGTGAAAACAAACCAAGACCAAAAATGACATAGAGTGTCAAGGATGTGAAAGGGTCGAATCACTCGTCTGACGGGGGCGCTTATTCTGATGACCAGATTTTCCCTTGTTGTAAAATGCTCAGTATACTGCGGATATTCACCGCACGATTCTGGCAGATGAACGGGTTGTATTATTCTCAATTATTTTTCATCTTTCTCACTTAGCTATCATTTTCTTTCCTTTCTGTATTAGTTTATCTGTTCCCGACGAAGGCTTTGTGGCCACAACGTAGGCAACTTTCTTTGTCCTAGTAAGTCGTATTACCATTTTAAAGTTTTTAACCTACCATTTAATACACCGCCTTACTGCAAGCCTCCCAATTTCCTTAGAACATGCTTTGTATAGAACAGCGAAAAGCAACCCAGCTGTGTGAGAATCTACTTTAGAAACATTGAGCTCTCTAAAAGATCTACCCTGTTAAAATCATGACTGCAATGTTAGGAAGAAAATCAGTTTGTTTTAGAATAAACAGTTATATATATATCTCTCTCTCAATAGTAATTTCTCGACAAAATTGATAGCTGACGTGCAGCGCTTATAAATGGGGGCGGGAGAGGGCTCGACCGACATTTCCTGAGCTTAAAAAGTCTTTCTTTTTTCCCCGTCGCATAAATATCTACCAAACGTCCCATTGTGATTTATCGGTAACTCACGACGACTGGGTGCCGGTCCCTGTTTAAGTTTCCTTTCAATGAACGAGAGACTGGCTGACTACATAAAGGCAAATAAATAAATAAATACACATAAAGAGGTAGGGAATAAACAAGTATAAAACTAGACAACAGAAAACAACATAAGTGATCGTCTTACCGGTGACTTGAGCTCAGGACCATCCGACCGGCGCCATCACCTCGCTACGTGAGTGAATCGTGACTATCCATCCTGCCAACTAGGCACCACAACATAGTGCTTCGTGAACAGGGGTCATTAGTACGTAGCTCACGGACTGAGTAACGACCCAGACTAATGGACGCAATCACTTCTATAGCTTTCCTATTAACCAGTGTAGGCCAGATTACACACGACAAAGGCTGTAATAATGTGTCTAATAAAATATTAAGGGGTCGTCCACAAATGCAATTTTTGTCATTGTTCCCCCCCCCCCCCCCACACCCCTTTTCCCGGTTCTATTTCGTCACAAAAACTCAGATCCCCCCCAACATGACGTCACAAATCTCTTACCACCACCCCCTTTTTTCTCTCCCTTTTTTTGTAATACCGTACTGAAAAGAAACAACGTAATCGAATGTAAGGTAGTTAACTAATCATCATCATCATCTTTCAATTCCCTAAGCAACATATGCTTTAAGCCAAGTCTTCCCGTCCTGTGCCATCAGCTCAAGGTCTTCCCTTCCTGTGCCATCCGCCCAAGGTCTTCCCGTCACGTGCCATCAGCTCAAGGTCTTCCCGTCACGTGCCATCAGCTCAAGGTCTTCCCGTCCTGTGCCATCAGCTCAAGGTCTTCCCGTCCTGTGCCATCTGCTCAAGGTCTTCCCGTCCTGTGCCTTCCGCTCAAGGTCTTCCCGTCACGTGCCATCAGCTCAAGGTCTTCCCGTTCTGTGCCATCAGCTCAAGGTCTTCCCGTCCTGTGCCATCAGCTCAAAGTCTTCCCGTCCTGTGCCATCAGCTCAAGGTCTTCCCGTCCTGTGCCATCAGCTCAAAATCTTCCCGTCCTGTGCCATCAGCTCAAGGTCTTCCCGTCCTGTGCCATCAGCTCAAGGTCTTCCCGTCCTGTGCCATCAGCTCAAGGTCTTCCCGTCCTGTGCCATCAGCTCAAAGTCTTCCCGTCCTGTGCCATCAGCTCAAGGTCTTCCCGTCCTGTGCCATCAGCTCAGTCTTCCCGTCCTGTGCCATCAGCTCAAGGTCTTCCCGTCCTGTGCCATCAGCTCAAGGTCTTCCCGTCCTGTGCCATCAGCTCAAGGTCTTCCCGTCCTGTGCCATCAGCTCAGGGTTTTCCCATCACGTGCCATCAACTCAAGGTCTTTCCCTATCTTCTTCATCCCCTTCATCGTCTGTCTTCAACTCTTTTCTCCGTGTATTCCTTGGTCTTCCTCTGCCTCTCTTACCATGGGGGTTCTTCTTCTTCTTCTTCTTCTTCGTTCGTCCTGAAAAGGACGTTGGTTGCGTTGTGTCCGCTCGCAGCAAAGCTGCGATATTTGCGCCTTTCGGCCGACACATCCGACTTCAGCTCGGCATTTTTGGGGACCAGGTTTGCCTTCTCACTTCGATCCCTACTCTCTCAGCCAGACTGCAGTGATGCAGCCTGTGTCCAAGACCACCACTTGGAGGTGGAGTAGGGTCTTGGTCAGCTCTGGTTCGCTGACCTTGACGCAAGCAGTCAAGCAATGACTGCATTCATCTCTTGCTGCGTCTTCGGTCCCATCCATGAGGATTCCAGAACAAGGACTGCCTGGTAACGCTATCAACAGGTTTGCTCAATGTGTGTCCTATCCATCTTCAGCGTCTTCTTCTCATCTCTTGTTCTTCTGGCACTTGTCTGGTTCGTGTCATCAGTTCCACATTAGTTATCTTGTCATACATACCACAATCCTTCTATTTTAGACAAACAACCATTTATGAGAGGGTCCGTGGTTAGAGTGCAGGCCTCTTGCGGCAAAGGTAGCGGGTTGGAAACACGGTGACGTCACACTAAGTCTACCCAGCTGTAAATGGATTCCTGACTCTGCTCTTGGGTTAGGAAAAGTAAAGGCAGCCAGGAGGGGAACTGTTACCCCACCTCTCGAAACTCAGCCTAGTAATTCGAGGTCTCTAACACTTCACTCACCTACGGCAGTATCTGCAATGAGACTACCTTTTTACCCATCTATGAAAATCTGAAGCTTATGATTGTTGTCTTTGTTGTTCTCCATGTTTCACAGCCATACAATAGGACTGACGTGACATTTGAGTTGAAGATTCTAAATTTTGTGTAGGACTTAACTTCTTTTGATCCACATATATTTCCCAATGGACTGAAAGTCCCTTTAGCCTTCTGTATTCTTATTTTGATATCTTTGTCTGTTCCCCCAGCTATCTATATTGCAGCCAAGGTATATATGATTCTACATCTTGTAATGATGTTTCTTCAAGTGCAGTAGTGTAATCGTTTCCTGCATTTATTCTCATCATCTTTGTTTTCTCCCTGTGTATTTTCAGACCCACTAGCTGTGACCTATCATCAAGTGTTTGCATTTTGTCTGGCATCTGATTACTGTTATGTACAGAAGAGCCATTATGTTGGCAAAATAGTTAACTATGAGTTAACAGGTGCAGACAAAGTAAAATAGTACTCTACTAATCCGGCTTTTACAAAGACATTCGCTTTCATGTGCTGCGCTACAGCACGAGACAGAGCCCAACATTTGCAGTACTCAAATAAAAGTATTTGCATTGTATTTTTCCCCCCCCCCCCCCCCCCCCCCCCCCCCACCGCACACGCACGCACACACATCAGTTGATTTAACTAGCTAATCGTTTGTGTTTTTATCTCATCAGACTGTTGTGGCGATGGTGGTAACTTGTTACTGTTGTTTTTAAATATATAATTGAACACAGTACAGTTTATTTAGTCTACTTTTTGTCTTTTGAGGTATGTGTTCAATTATTTAAAACAGAAATATATATATACTCGTATAATCAAAATGATAACAATTGACATATATTTCAGCTGATATCATAATTTCAGCTGATATCGTAAATATAAGTGGTCCACAAGGGAGTTGCTAACTATTGCGGATGAAAGTTAACTATTGCGGATAAAAGTTAAAGTAGGAGCATCATTTATGAAATCGAGTTTGAGTCACATTTTTCCAACCCCCTCTCCCCCTGTAGTCATACAACGTCACAAAATTTTGACACACCCCTCCCTCACTGCGTGACGTCATATGTGGACGACCCCTTATTACAAAAAGGCCATACGCTGTGAAGGATTGCGGTGAAGTTTTGTGATGAAAGACAGAACTACGACAACTGGAAACTACAGTTGAAAACAATAACAGACTGCAGCAACACAACAAAACAAAACGAATTGATGGTGACGATGAATGTTCAACTACTAATAAATTCAAATGGACGTTAGTCAGTGTTGTCGTAGAATAACACAGCGAACAAGGACTCTTACTTCCATGTCTCAGTTTGTGAGCCTTCGAGATGGGGGAATATACTTTAGGAACCCTGAACTCTCTAAAGATCTACCTGATGAAATCATGCATGTTTTCAGGTTTCTGGGTATCTGGAATTTTGAATAAGTTGCAGCTTACATATAACTTGTATCTCTGCCCAACGATCTACTTCCTACAATCTCAGCGACAGAGGTGGAGAATTAAAAGGAAACATTTTTTACAGAATGTTAACTTTACTTCACAGAAAAGATCACTTTCTATTTTATACAGTTCATGAGTTTAGGAATTTTAGTCAGCTAGCTTGCAAGTTTTCATTGAGAATGTTGTAAAATAACTTTAAACCTGGGGACACCGCAGTTTTAAGTGTTAGCAGGAGAGGAGTATCCGAAATTGAGCGAGGTTTAATTGACACCCCCCCCCCCCCCTCCCCACCTTTGGCTACTACAAATCTACGAAATAATACGCTGGGATATACCGGTAGACAAGATCGACGTTACTGGCCTCTGAACTAGAGGAAAGTGCTGGTTTTTCGTAAGGGGATTAGGAAGCACCTATGGATCACTACGAATCTACAAAGAGAGGTCTTTTAACTTTAATGTTCTGTATGTACACAAAAATTTTTTTTTGGTTTCCTCTAAGTTTTGTAAAAGTGTTATCTGCTTATCTTTAAGTAATATTAGGTTGGGTTGTAACCAAGGCTGTATTTGAGATTTTTTGGCAACACCCTCCCTCAGCAATTGTAAAATTGTTCTTGTTTCAATTAACTTTTCTACTTACTTAAGGCCTTAGTTTTGTGACACTTCATAAACAAAATATATTAGTTTAGCAAGGAGCACAGCTTTCAACCTAGACTCAAAACTGTCGGTTATATTATGGCATCAATGGTCACATGAAAAACATCTGATAGAAGTTGTTACAAGGAAATAAAGACAACCCCCCCCCCCCCCCCCCCCCCCCCCCCCCCCCCACCCCCCCCCCCCCCCCCCCCCCCCAAAAAAAAATAATAATTCCAGAAACTGAAACAAATGAAGGCATCCTGTAAACGTTTGTCTAAGAAAGTATAGTTTTTCTACGCTACATAGAACTTGTTCGATCATACAGATACAAATCATAGACATTCAGTATACAAAGACGATAACTGAACCGATCCTGTCATAGAGATACACATCATAGACAGTCAGTGCAAAAGTGACGGATGGATACAACAATTCCTTATATGGGGAATAAAAAGATTCCGAAACACATGAAAAGATTTTTGTTTCTTGGAAACATAATAATAGAGAGTGGTATTCACGATATGTGAAATAGTAACTAGAGCTCGGTGTCACGGGTTGCCTTCCCTTTGTCTGCAGTGATGTTCCGGCAATGGCCAAAACCTAGAGTATCTAATGTGGGTCTTCAAAGGTGTCTACCTTCGCACAAGATAACTCTTGGCAGAGATACAGATAGAAGGATGATGATGCTTGTACCTCGTGGATGTCTTCACAAGATATTTATAAATCAAGAACAATGCTGAATGTGTCTTAGCACAGTTAACTTATTATCTTCCCGACAACTTTTGTGAAGACATATGTTGTATGATTTAGCTCGTTCAATCCCCAACTGATTGAACTCAGTGAAATCTTAACTTAGTAGCTCTGTTTAAAGTGTATTTAAGGTGGCTGGGACATACGGATGCAGTACACTCAAAAGGATTAAATCAACCATAAATTTGTATATATCATCATCTCTCATCTCAACCCATAACCCGTCATGATTCGTAGGGGTGCCATGGTGGAAGCATCAGCAGACAGGGTGCTCCACTGCTCTCTATTCTCAGCAATGCTTACAAGTGTGGAAAAACCGAGTCCTGCCCATTATTTGATGTTATCAGCCCAGGATTTTCTTTGCCTTCCTCTTCTCCGTTTACCTTCGACTGTTCCCTGGAGGATCGTTTTCGAAAGGGAGTCATGACGAGTTACATGCCCAAACCAGGCAAGCTTTCGACGTTTCACTATTGACAAAAGTGGTTCTTGGTGGCCTGCATAGGTGTTTATCTTCTCTCTAACATAGACATTTGTTTTGTGCTCTTTATAGCAAATGCGCAAAATTCTTCTATAACATTTATGCTCGAAAGCCTGAATCCTTCGCACCGTATCTGCAGTGAGTGTCCAGCCTTCACACCCATACAAGAGAATAGATAATACAAGTGATTTGTATAATTTGATCTTCACAGGAAAACTGATGTTACTTTTCCAGATCACATTCAACCTTGTCATGGCAGCTGAGGCCATCTCAAGTCTTGTCTTGATTTCTTTATTTGATCTTCCATCACTACATATAGTGGACCCGAGATATTTAAAGGTGCTAACTTCTTCTAACGTTTGCCCATTTAACGTAATGTTGGTCGGAACATGTTTCTTATGGCTATTCACCAACATCTTGCTTTTTTCTATATTAATTTCCATCCCATACGTTCTTGTTACTTTCTCCAGTCTAGAGGTAAGGTCTTGAAGTTCTGATTCTGTTCCAGCTATCAGATCAATATCATCAGCAAAACGTAGATTACACAGAGGTCGGCCTCTAATCGATATGGTTGTTTTATAATCGTAGAGAGCCTCCTGCATAATATGTTCTAGATATATATTAAAGAGCACTGGGGACAGGATACATCCCTGCCGAACTCCTACAGTTGTTTTGAAAAATTCTCCAATGTCGTTGCTTGCAAAAACAGCTTTGCTTGCGTCCTTGTATAGTGCTTCAATGATATCTATGATGTCGGTATCAAAATTGAATTTTCTCATTATTTGCCATAATCCTTCATGCCAGACTCGATCGAAGGCTTTTGTATATATACAAATAACTAATTTAATAATCAATTATCTTTAACAGCGTAAAATGAAAAGTTCTTTAAAAAAAAAAGGTAATCATCACAGGGAGATGTTATGGGTATTGAGGGAATTGTCTGAAAGTTCACTGGGCAGCTTTTAAGTTTGCACTTAGCTGCCAGTAAGTTTGTTGGTTTCTCCTCCAGCCGATGGTTGGTTCTTTGCAGGTTATGGACTGATGCACTCTCGTCACTGGTCAAGTCTGGAGGTTGTGACACGTTTCAAGAAATATCAGGGAGTAATCAAGGATCTGGTCCAGCGTCTTCAAAACCCGTCTGATGATAGTGTCTAGCGTTGACAGCAGGCCACTTATACCACATACTTTGCTCCAGAGATAGCACCCTCAACTGGTACCACCGACTAGTATTACGACAGAAGAGAGACAAATACCCTCCTGAGTATTGGGTTTCCTGACACACAATTCCCCCCCCCCCCCCCCCCCCCCCGCGCCCCGCCCCCCCCCCCCCCCCCCCCCCCCCCCCACACCCCCCCCCCCCCCCCCCCCCCCCCCGCTTTTCATTCCACCATCCCATCTACCTCAGAACTTTACCCTCTCTGAGCATTAATATTAATCCCAGTGAGCGGAAAACATTCATTACATTTAGATTGAATATCTCTACATTTGCACTGATTGAAAAGGTGAATAATATAATGCGTTTGTACATCAATTCTATCATCATATGGATCGTGGGGCTACTTCTGCTTTTGGTTCTCTGTGAGAAACCCGCATAAAGCAGTTACCAGCTCTTGCAGTAGTGGTTCATGAAACCTTCATTCTATATGCTGAGGTTGCCAGCCTCAGATTAATTGGGCATCCATTAGCAATTTTCACATGTTAATAAATGCAAAATATAGAATTTTAAAATGTACACCCTAAAATCTCTTTAGGAATACTGACTCCTGGCTCAGAGAAATAGTTAAGGCAACTGTTTAAGATGTCTCTTACACACGCTCTGGGTTATTACTTAACACTAGGCTCCCACTCTGACTTTGTGTTTCAGATTCATAAGATTCCGGCTTTCCGTGTTAATGTAGGTAGAGTTTTCCTGGGATATAATTCCACAAGATGCTCAAACAAGGTCTGGTCCGATAAATGGAATTCTGATCCTATTCCTTACTCTGGCTAGCTGGTTGTCTTCTTGACGAGGTGAATTTCACAGTGCTCTAAACTGGCGAAAGTGTCAGATTATATTGCAACTTTCGTCCCACGCACGTGGTTGTTACTATCTGACCAGACTTCAATCATAAGAGTTGTTTATAACATCTAGAATTGCCCAGCCATTTGTATTCAATCTTGAGTGTTAAGATAACTTTCCTGAAGGAATTTTCTGCGTGACTCATACGTTTGTGAAATTCAAACGGTCACTCTCCATATAAAGTAGTGTGATTTTCCGTCTAGGATTATCACATTTACAACTCACAACTTCCTGAATTTATTACTGATCATAACTTCCCGGAAGTAGTACAGCACTCCGTCTTTCAGGTGCGTGTCTACAATATGTCACCACCTGGATAATTTATGGCCCTGTACATGTGCAAACAAACATTCATCGTGTTACAATCTGGGCTGTGTTCTCTCCACGAGAGAAATTAGGAAATTACTATAGCCATATCAGCGGTAATCAAGCTCGCTGGCAATCTTCGTGTTAATCCGGTGCGCCCGATGTCTTGTACACGAGAATTTTACCAACATGACTGTCGGTCAATACTGTATCACCTGTCTACTCTCTCAGCAGGGATGATCATGTAAACAGACATGACGAATTATTACAGGAAAAAGTGTAAACAATGACACGAAAATACCAAATATTGTCCGAGGTAGGAATATAGAACGCGAAGAGCACAAAATGAATTACGGGATGGCACAAGAAATGAAAAGTTTCGAGGTCATTCTGTGACACTCAGGTCAGATTAAGGTACCGGTAAGTTAAAGGTTACGAATTCGCATCGTATCTATTTAAAAGTCCCCTATGTATGAATTATTTGCTCGGGCTCAGGTAGTGTATATGTTATATGTATTTTGTTTTTGTACCTTTAATTGCATAAGTTTGTTGAAGGGTTATGCTCCTCAGGAAACTGAAGGTTGATAATGATGATTCGTGTAGGTAACAACCAAGAGGCAGATGGATCATCATGTAAAACAAATAGCTACAGAACTCACGCCTGCATGAGCACAATAATGTTTTAGTTCAGGCTTCCTGTAAGACGAGAGCCGCGGTGGCGCAGTGGTTAGTGCACTGGCTTCCTATCTCGGTGGTCCATGGTTCGATCCCCAGTTGATGTGGGATTTTTTAGAATGCAAACGGGGTCGACCCAGCCTCATTAATTGGGTACCAGAGCAACTCTGGGAAGGTTAAGGCGGCCGGCCTGATGCTGACCGCATCACCCATAGTGTGCCGATGGTCAAGAAAATATGGGCCTAACACCATTTTCCCAATATGCTTCAATGGGCGTGTAACGGGATCCTTTACCTTTTTCTAATTGTCTGATTTGTATTTACCAAGGCGCCCATAACCTAGAGCTCTCCTACGCCTGCTTGCAGACAGACGATATAAAGATAGGCGTTTGTCGTCTGAATATTGACAATAATCGTCAGACCCGCTTGGATCAAAGGTCGTAGATATACATACACACATACAAAGCTTGCGTGCTGGGGTACCTAAAAGAAATAAAGTATGATATACGCAAGAGCGATCTTGTTACAGAAGTAAATACTGGTACATGTTTTGCTGAAAGCAAGAGCAATGGTTCTCAACATTATGAATCGCAGTGGACCTCGAAGTATCTGGTTAAATGCCATCGTTGAGAACAGTATCTGTAACCAAAACTCTGTGGTTCTCGGGGAGTTTCTGTACCAGGCTCTCAGAATTTGTATCGTCAGATAAAGCGAATGGCAAGATAAACTATCACTGCGAAAGTGGACCATCTGCATTTAGAAGTTACAAGAACATTTTCTTTCATAAATCACAGATTGTATCAGCTCACATACTCTTCTTTTTTTCTTCTTCTTCGTCTTCTTCTTCTGTGTTCAGTTTGTAGTCATGCTAGATCTGTAGGCCTGTCGCCAGGACGAATTCTTAACACTGATTTTGTCATAGGGATCGTCCACATATGACGTCACGCAGTAAAAAAAGGGGAGGGGGTGGGTGGGGGTTTAACATTTTGTGACGAAGTGTGAAGATAGTGGGGGGGGGGGGGGTGTTGTTAAATAAATGTGACGTCACACCGAAAAACACGCCAGTAATAATCGCTTCTGTCATAAATAATGTCGGAACAAATATATTTGGTAGCCTCTCCTCATGGTCTGTTTTTATCTGCAATAAACGAAAACTCCGTCGTAATGACTTTTATCAATATTATTATAGCGGCTATATATATATATATATATATATATATATATATATATATATATATATAGATATATATATATATATATATATATATATATATATATATATATATATATATATATATATATATATATATATATATATATATATATATATATATATATATATATATATATATATATATATACAGTACTTTGCAAAAAAAAATGGCAGTCATATTGCTCAACTAAATATGCTGAAATCTAATTAAATATGCATGTTCTGCCCCAAATTTGCACTCTACTTAAGCGAGCAAACACTACCAAAAGTAAAACAAAAATTAGCGTAGAGTACAGTCCCTTGATAATAGAGCAGACGACAATTTCTAATGCTAGTGGCAGAAAATGGATACAAAGACAAAGTGTATGTTAATTTCACAGCTCTGGAATGAAGGAAATCAAACATGTTCCAACATTTCTAAAACCTTGAACATTCCTGAACGGACTGTCTACAGAGTTGTGAGTAAATTAAAAGCAGGTAATGGAATCGAGCGAAAAGAAGGTAGGGGGAGGCCAAGAATTTTGGACACAAAGGACCATCGGCGTCTCGCCCAAATCGTTCGGGCTGGGCCAATGAAGAGTGTAGAAAACATACGGCAGCGCATGATCGAGTTGGGAAGCCCAGAGGTATCTAATGCTACTGTCAACCGGGAGCTACACAGGATGAATTACACAAAAAAAAGCGGGTAATTACGTCACCATTGCTCACAGAGACTCACAAACAGATGCGCTTGAACTGGTGCCATGAAAAGAAAAAATTTTTCTTGGGACAATGTGATTTTTTTCTGATGAATGTTCTGTTTGGTCTTATCCTGCTCAAATAAATATTTGGACGAAAGACTCTGTAACGCCTGTGTACCATCGACCGAAACATACCCAGAAAAATTCCATCTTTGGGGAGGGGTGTCAGCAAGAGGTGCCACCCCACTGTGTGTTTTCACAGGAATTCTCACGAAAGAAAGGTACATCGATATACTAGAGGGACACCTTCTGCCATTTATGCAGGTCATGTACCCCGATGGGTGCACATTTCAACATGACAATGACCCAAAGCACACAGCTCATACCACCAAAGCATGGCTGCAAGAGAAGAATGTGATAGTGCTGAAGTGGCCCAGCAACAGTCCCGACCTAAACCCAATTGAAAACGTTTGGGCACTACTCAAGAATCATTTAGAAAAGAGTGGACTCAGAGACGTTGAACAATTGAAGAAGGAAGCTGAAAAATACTGGGACAGTCTGACTCACAATTACCTACAAACACTTGTGGGAAGTATGCCTCACCGCATCCAGGCTTGCCTTGCTGGAGAAGGCAACATTATATTGTACTGAAACCACTGTTAATAGATAGGGGAGATACCATTCTTCCTCTGGACATACAGTTTTTATTATTATTTGCTTCTATGAGTGTGCTGCGTTGCGAAAATATGACTGCCATTTTTTTTGCAAAGTACTGTATATATATATATATGCTGTAATACAAACATTACAAACAAAATGCAGTCCAAATAAACTGTACTGCTGATAAAAATTAGATTTTAAAAAATAAATCAATGACAAATTATTACCATCCAAACAACAGTCCGATGAGATCAAAGACACGCCAGTCAAAAGATGGTATTCGGGTTAGTGTGAACGTTTACAGTTGTGTGCGTGGGTGTGTGTATGTGAGTGGGTGGGGAAACGGAGCACATGCATTAGTTGGGTAGAGCAAAAATTAGGCCCTGTCTCGTGCTAGGACGCTGCTCGTGAAATAGAAGTTCTTTGTAAATCCGGAGTCGGAGTCCCTAAGGCAGTCTAATGTCGATTCGACATTATTCTGGCAACTCCTGCGACATGGCTGGTACCAAACTGTATCGGCTACTGCCGTTCCTTTGGATCTACCGGCTGTGTGGAGAGGAGGAACATGCTGCATGGGCAACAGCTTGATCTCCATATAACTGTGCCCAAGCTCGCGCCCTGGAGAGGACACTCCAGCTTCACCCTATAGGTGTCGGCAAAACACGGGAAGTAGCAGTTACCGGTTATAAGCATTTTGCCCAATTGGCTTCAGAGCTTGATGAATCGCTTCACTAAAGCATGCAAGGACTTTGGCCTCACAATAAGTCTAAAGAAAACGAATGTGCTGAGTCAGGATGTGGGTGCTGCACCAGTTATCACTATCGATAACTATGAATTGGCAGTGGTGCACCACTTCACATACCTAGGGTCTACCATCAATGACAAACTCTCACTGGATACAGAAATCAACAGCCGCATTGGCAAAGCTGCAGCTACCTTTGCCCGCCTCACATCGCGTGTTTGGGGAAACTCTAAACTCACAATGAAGACCAAAGCTGCGGTATATAATGCCTGTGTCACCAGCACACTCCTATATGGCAGCGAGACCTGGACGACCTATGCTAAGCAAGAAAGAAGGCTCAATACCTTCCATTTGCGGTGTCTACGCCGCATCCTCGGCATCTCGTGGAAAGATAAAGTGACAAATGTCGAGGTGTTGTCACGTGCTGGCCTTCAAAGTATGTATACGCTTCTTAGACAGCGCAGACTTCGCTGGCTTGGCCATGTTCGCCGCATGGAAGATGGTCGCATCCCAAAAGATATCTTCTACGGACAATTAGCAGATGGCAAGAGAACAGTTGGGCGACCACAGCTGAGGTTGAAAGCTGTGTGCAAGAGAGATATGAGGGCACTGGACATGGATCCAGCAACATGGGAGGATGAAGCTGCCGATCGCACTAAGTGGCGATGCTATTTAGGGCGCCACCTCAGATTTGGCGAAGAGAGGCTCACACAAGAAGCAGAGGTGAGGAGAAAACGTCGAAAGGAGCACCAGGAAAATAAGCAGCTGAGGGCTGTCACCTCAGAGGCGCATTCCCATAGTCAGTTATGACTGAAGGGGCTATTATTGTAAAAGCCTGATTAATTCAACACTATTTTACATGAAAGATTGGTTTGTCTGCGCTAGTTAACTAATTTACATTCGACTACGTTCTGTCTTTTTCAGTATTACAAAAAAAAAAAAAAAAAAATGGAGAAAAAAGAAGGGAAGGATTAAGAGATTATTGACGTCACATGGGGGGTGTCTGGGTTTTTGTGAGGAAGTGTGACAATGGGTGGAGTGGGGTGGTTAAAATGACATAAATTGCGTGCCCTCATATGAGCACGACGCCCATAACGAATTAAACACAACATAGTTACCACATGTATCCTTCCCCCTCCCCCAGCTTATCGTAAGGGTAGTCTCAGTTCCACTTCCATTCGTTATGTCCCTTTGTTATTATATAATAAACGAAAATTTGTAAATAGTAGGGACGCATGAGATAGCAAGAACACCAGATAACAGAAATGATCAGCTGACCGGAGAATCGAACCTTATATTAATGCTTGTTATGCTTTATTTCATTGTCACGTTATATTTTAAAACCCACCAGTTAGCCTATTATTTCGATGTCTCTTCAGAACCACACGCCGAAGTAGAGGCACATAAACAATAGGGCCAATGTACCCTCAGGCATGGCGTACAAAGTGACTAATATGAGGGTTTGCATGGGGCTGCCAACCTCATCATGTAAATTTAACTGTCACAGAAAATTTACGAGAACATGTGACTCCTTCGTGCAGGCTTCCTGCAAGGTAACCAGCTGCAGTGGTAGTTCTAGCCGCGCAATGAGCACAAAGAAAAAAGATAATGAGGATAATTTTTTTTTATCTCTGAAAGGTAACATATTTTGCTGCCGTGGGCCTCGTGGAAAAAATCTCTCACCGAAGTACTTCTTGTGCTCGTGCACTGGTCGTATCTGAAGCAGTTTGTTTGACACGATGAGGATGCTAGCTAACCTCATGCACAACTTCATCATGTCGCCTGTTTCGACATGCTTGGTGGAGCTACACGCGGTAACAGACAAATGGTTGTCATTCAGAGTTGTGGTTTCTTCTTCTCACTTTGAACATCAACTTGAATATGTTTATTGAAAGCAATGGTCAGCCTGAGGTTGTTGATATCTCCATAGAGTTTATTCAAGAATAGTTCTCGTTACGGTCACATGTTCTGTCTCTGTTGGGCACTTCTGCAACGATGTTCATCGGTCATTTTATTGGTGCCACAGTTACTTACACTCACCAGCAGTTCCTATCTTATGCTTGTTGAATAGATGGTATTTCAGTTTGTTGTGGTCTGAGCGGAGTTCGAAGATTACCACGAGTTCTGTTCTGTCGAGCTGGTAATAAGCCTTACTTTCCAGGTGGCCTGGATGCTGTGATTCTCACTTCATAAGTTATGGTTAAATCAGTTTGAGGCAGCTAATCACCTTGCTTCATGAGCACACCAAGTGCTTTTTAGCGCAGACCTTTAGCTAGTGAGTCAGCTGCAATGGAAAACCTGTGCTCCACTGGTAGCAAGAAATAAGAGAATACGCCTTTACTATTTTTGTTGTGCATGAGGCTGGCACTTCATCGTCTAGATGAGTAATGCTGTTAGAAACTCTTCAGGTATACGCTATTGATTTGTTTCAAATCTCGGCTGTTTATACATTTTGTATACAATAATTAGCCGTTTTAGCGTTGTTGCAAGTGTGTTTTTGATCTGACAGTATGCTAGCATGTTAATATATCTTTTATATTGGGACGTGCGCCCTAATATAACCAACCGACCTTGAGTCTAGGTTCAACGAAGCGCGCCTCGCCAAAACGAGGTGAATAAAGATATATATATATATATATATATATATATATATATTTATATAACTAACTTTATATATATATATATATATATATATATATATATATATATATATATATATATATATATATATATATATATATATATATATATATATATATATATATATATATATATATATATATATATATATATATATATATATATATATATATATATATATATATATATATATATATATATATATATATATATATATATAATCTTTCTTTCGTTATGCATTTGATTAATTAAAATATTTTTTCTTTCTCCTAACAGTGACTTAAATGAGCACTCGATACTGAAGAATCTGAAAATTCGATATGCAAGAGAACTCTTTTATGTAAGTATAATAAAATATTTTAACACATCTTCAGTTTAGTCCAGTGTTATGGAAGTAACGATATATTTTTTTTTTTTGGGTGTTAATATGTAGTTTGTTGTTGTTGTGATTATTCTATTTCTTCTTCAAATACGATGCCTGTTATCATACCTGTCCACAACCGTCTGTCCTCAGCGCTGTTTATCAATGTTTTTATCTTCTTTCCACAACACGAAGTTTAAACTGTTCCATGTCTGTTCCCTGTGTCATTCTGTACCTGTTGTTGTTACTTCATTATTTCCTGATGTCTTTGGCGACATAATATATCTTCACTGTCGCAAAGTGTTTGGAGTCAGAGAGGCAATGGAAAGGAACCCACCGCAAAAAAATTAGAAGACAAATCAGAATAGAAGAAATCAGGAAAAAGAAGAAGCATGCCCGAAAACTGGTCAACAACGCATTGGCCACAAAGAAGGAAGGATTACGACAGGTTTGGGAGCACCTAAAAGGCCAACATAATTCCCTTTGTAGAGCAGAAAGGTTGTGCAGGAAGAGAAGGAAAACACGGAGGGATAGGGAAAGATTCTTCAGGGAACCCTTCAAGTTCGCCAAAGAACTGTTTGAGCAGCCACGGTCGGGAACACTAAACATCAGGACAGAAGGCCTGGAAGAACACCTTAGAATGACCTATTCAGATGGTCGCAAAGATGAGCCGCTCAGCAGCATGGCAGGCCTTAGTTGGCCTAGTAAGCCAGGAGCTGAATTCAACACCACGCCCCCAACGATGCAAGAAATAGAAAGCATTGTTCAGAAATCACGGTGCAAGTCAGCTCCAGGTCCTAATGGTGTCCCATATATTGTATATAAGAGGTGTCCTGAGGTGCTCAAACGACTGCTCTGATTGCTGAAAAATGCGTGGGAAACCCAGCTTGTAAGCAAAGAATGGAGAAAGGCGAATGGAGTCTACATCCCGAAGGAACAAAATTCCACAGATATCAGTCAGTTCAGGCCAATCTCACTACTCAATGTGGAAGGGAAGATATTCTTCTCAGTGATGGCTAAAAGGCTCACCACATACCTCCTGGAAGATGGTTACATTGACACTACCATCCAGAAATGAGGTATCCCAGGTACACCAGGGTGTCTAGAGCATGCCACAATGATCTGGGAAGCAATTCAAAAGGCAAAGTCTGACAGAACAAATCTCCATGTAATCTGGTTGGATCTAGCAAATGCTTATGGATCCGTTCCACACCAGATGTTGTGGCAGGCCCTGGAAATGTACCATGTTTCACGAGAAATTGCAGCAATGCTGAAGCCGTATTTCGCAGGGTTCTCTGTCAGATTTTCAACCAGAGAGTACACAACGAAGCGGATTGACCTACAAGTTGGAATTGCGATGGGATGTACCATCTCTCCGACACTATTCGTGTTGGCTATGCAGGTAATCCTCAAAGCGGCTGAAGGAGTTGCGATAGGTCCAAAGCTCAGTGGAATGTGTCACGTGCCACCGCTCAAAGCATTCATGAATGACACAACAATTCTGACATCAGATGAACACCAGGCCCGGAGAATGTTAGCACGCCTGGATGAACTAGTCAGCTGGTGCAGAATGAACTTCAAACCTAAGAAGTCGAGAAGCCTATCAGTCAGGAAAGGGAAGATAGCTGAGGTCAGATTCATGGTTTCCAACCAAAGAATCCCTACTGTCATTGAGAAACCTGTTAAAAGTCTTGGCAGGGTGTACGATGCCTCATTAAAAGATTCGAAGGCAGTGCAACAGACAAAATAAATGGCAGACAGAGGACTACAGATCATAGACCAAAGCAGACTCATAGGAAAGTTAAAACTGAGGTGCCTCCAGTTCATGTTGATCTATACCTAAATTGCTGTGGCCACTGCTTATATATGAAATAAGCACCAGTACAGTGGAAGCGATAGAGTAAAAGGTCAACAAGTTCATGAGGAAATGGCTAGGGGTACCACCAGGTCTGTCAAACGTAGCACTGTACTGCAAAGAGTCAAAACTTGTGCTTCCTTTCAAGTCAGTTGTTGAAGAGTACAAAGTTGGAAAGGCAAGGCTCACATTGATGCTGCTCGAGTCAGCAGATGACGTGGTTAAGTCCATTCAGCCCACACTGAAAACGGGAAGGAAGTGGAAAGTGGAACAAGCTGTTGATGCTGTCCAAGAGTCGCTCAAGCTGAGGGAGGTAATCGGATACACACAGACGAATAGACGGGGATTTGGCCATGGAGACAGCAGCTGGTGGTCCAAGGCATCAAACAGAGATCGCAGAGAAATGGTAATTCAGGAGATATGAGGAACTGAGAATGATAAGAGGTTGCAAAAAGCGGTGCAGCAGGCCCAACAGTATTAATCCAATATGATCTTTTGGAGAAATCCCTGCTGTAATTTTTCAAGCGCAAGTCTTCAACTCGTTTGCAACCCTAATGCATACATTTTCTTTTCTTGTCAATCCTAGAACGCGTAAAATCTGCTTACACATAGCCCCCTAGATGTTGCTACACCGCTGAAAAAAAAAATAAATAAATGTGTAGTACTTACAAATCAGAAATTATAGTTTGATCTTTAAATAGTTAGAGTAAAAGAGCACAACTAAAAAAAAAAAGACGCGCTGGACATGCTGATAGAATTGTTAATTCTAAGTGGCAAACAACACCCCCCCCCCCCCCCCCTCTCATCAGTCAATGTATCAATGTGTGCAAAAAAAAATTTTTTCTTCCCTTCCTTTTCTCTTAATATTTTCGGAGGCTTTTAGATAAATATCAGTTTCAGTATAATAAGTGACTGATGCATCGACAAAGCGACCCCCGAATGTCTTAAAATTACAAAGAGGATTAGGTTGTAAATCAATCTTTTAACAAAAATATTCTTAAAATTAGATAAAATATTTAGATAATGTAATTTCTTTATTTAGAAATAATTATTAGCTTATTGAATTCGAATAATAATTGTTGTAAACACTTAAAAAATACATTTTGTTGGAATGCGCCCCTATGACATTTCCGCCCTAGGTGACCGCCTAGGTTCGTCTAATAGCCCTGTGTACTTGGTATTCTTAACAGTCATCCGTGAAACCACATCTCTGTGGCCTCCAGGGACTTTTCTTGAAGTTCTTTGCTCAATAGCGAGCTGAAGGATGAAGATGATGACGCTGATGATGATGACGATAATGATGATGTGGGAGATGAGGGTACTCCAAAACACAGTGCACATTGGTCGAGAAACCCTGCGACTTATAACTATGCAAGTAGATTGACAGCTTAGTTGACAAAGAGGAAATCACGTGACTGGTGATTGACCCAAAAATAGTTTGATCTATTTACCAAATGTTACTGGCTCTGTATGCTAGTCCCGATCAATGAACACGTCTCTCAGCAATTTACAACTGCGTTATCCGCTGTATACAATAAACTACGACCAGCTTATTAGAACGCTGTGCTCTAGGCGAACTAGTCACCTGTCACTCTGAGTGGGAGCCGACCTCTGACTTAGAAAAGACTAGAAACTAAATAGAAAGTGCAGAATTTAATTTGCATGAAGAATTTCATTTGTGTGCAGAATTTCATTTGTATGAATGAATTTCATTTGTGTGAAGAATTTCATTTGTGTGCAGAATCTACTTTTCTTCACAATGCTCTGCGTTGGCAGCTTAACTGAAGCCGACAATGGTTCACATACGCTGGCGACACAACGTAACAAACGTCGTTTTCAGGACGAACGCAGAAGAAGAAGAAGATATGTGGAGAATTCAAAGTTGATGTTAATAAATATGTTATGTGTGATCTCGGAGTGGAGTTGGATTATTGATCACAGTGTACTTGGCCGTATTGTTGTAACACTGTTGATCAACTCCCAATCATCACCGTAACAGTGACGTAGGGCGAACAGAGAATGAATTTTAAAACTAGAGAAATTTCAGACTGCTTCTCTCCCACTGGTATTTTAAAACACGGTATCCGCCCTAGCATTATATGTACTTTTTCCACGTTCACAGTAACAACTCACGAGCTAGTTTACAAAATGTCACTTTATTCGTGAAATACTTATATTCTCATTTTAGTATACAGGAGCATTCTTCTATTGTATCTGACAGAATACGACTCGCGTAATAGAAACAGAAGTGACTAGAACTGTAATACACGACAATAATCAGATAGTTTGTTTTGTCATTCATTCTACCTGCCTGCCATTTTCTTCATTGACTATAGCTGAGAGGTTTAAGAGCGTTGCTGAAAAACGTATATTTCTAAATGGTTATATGGGCATGTTTATCTTTTAGGACCCTCCCCTCTTTTGTTGTTGTTGTTGTCAGTTTCTTCTTCGCCGTTTGCTGTCGTATTCAATAATTTCCCCTTCTGCTCCCTGTGGAGCATATCGCTATTACAGTCGCTGACCTGCTGGCATGGAGCCGGCACCAAAACACGCATGTGCTATTGTGTCACGTAGGTCTTTATATCATTAAATTGCCTACATCTTCTTCCTATTCTCTCACCCAAATCCTTTTAATTTATTATCTTTCCTTACTTGTTTTTTTTCCTGTATTTTTCGCATCACTTGTTTTGCGAATAATATTTTCTTCAGTATACTCAAACTTTACCTTGTGTTTTTCTCATACTGGGATACGTAACTCGATTACATAGATGTCAGTCTCTGCCGGTCGAACCATAGCTGTGAATATACGGTTCTCGCCAGACATACGTCTGCAGTTTCCCCGGTCAGAGCGCGGCCCGACCAGATTTCTGGGCCTGGGGTGTGAGAAATTCGTTTCGCTGGACATAGAGCAGACTTTATGTCTACATTGGCACCTGTCACGCGCGGGTTTTTCGGCTGAGCGCTCAGGAAAGGCGTGATTACTGACATCTCTACGACGCAGTTGTAGACGGTTGTCTGAGATTTGCAACTGTCACGCGCATTTCTCGGTCACTGGTGGCAGTTACGTCACGCGTTAAGCTGACGTAGGTGTTTTACACGTAAAAGGGGAGATGATTTCGGAGGTTGAGAAAATGTGGGATTGTTTGCCCCTGTTTTCAAATATCCACCCAGGAGCTGAAATCTGATTGCATTTCAGTCTTCAACATCTTCAGTAGACGGACACACGCGTGCTAGCGAATGAAGCTTGTATAGCGAATTTCATAGTTCTCGTCAGATTTCTGACGAGCTTCTAACTACCTATCTAGCGAATTATCCTAGTCGTGGTGTTACCGTAGTGCTGTGGTGAGATTAATATAATAGATATCTAGTATTTTGGAAAGTGTTTAAAGCGTTAAATCGCTTATTTCATTCTAAACTAGTTCTGTGCCCAGAGTGCCTAATTTATAGTTTGTATTATTTTTCTAGTGACGCATACAGGGGAAATACAAGATAAATTATATCTTTAGCTTACTGAACTAGTAGCTATAAGGAATTTAATTTAACGGCTAATACTCAGTCGAAACTGTTTTAATAACAAGCTTATAAATGCTAGACGCAACATCAGTGAGTAGTGACGGAATACGCACCATATTCCTAATTCCTGATGATCGATTTTATATAACTTATTTCACCGGAAGTTTAAATAATAAGTCAAGCTGTAGGCTTGCTGTTTTAAATGTAAGTTATATTGAGTACATAATATGTAAATGATTTATATGTGCTTTTCCTTTTTATACAGTGAAATACTGGGGTGACCCGAACTTTACCAGCATTTAATAAGAGTTCATACTTGTGAAGAAATAGACAGTCCTTATTTTGAATCACGTGGGTTTCTCAAGTAACACTGATCTGACAGTGCATATGCAACCAGAGTTAGACAGAAATACTATATCCCACTAACGGGTTTTCAAAGACTGTAATGATCAATACTGGGCCTGTGAACCAGATCTTAATTTCTTCCATAAACTCTACGTAAAGTTTCTGCCTGACGGCGAGAATAATTACAATCAATAACATTAACTTTCCGACATTGTTGACAAGTGAGTGGGGAACTAAGATTTTCTGTTTGAGAGAAGTTGTCCACCGGTCATCTTCCTAATTAAGGGAAACTTCGTGTTCTGACATTTTGTGCTCGTTTAAGCCTAATTCTTACCTCGTGAGTCAAGTGACATTAACTTTAGTCTGAAATAACTTTCGCCTGAAGCAGACGCTCCCCAGATCCATTTTGATGAAACCAACAAACAAATCTGCAGAGCTGGGATCTGTTTCATTAAACGACAGTAACAGATAAAAAGTGTGAGTGTCCAAAATTCGCGCCAGCCGGCGAAACCACAACACGATTGTAAGTATATCAGGGCCCTGATGAAAGAACCGAGTGAAAGTGACGGAAGGATGTTCGTTGTATAATACACTCACTTGTTATATTTGCTTTTTCCTTAGGCGAGATTTGCTGCTTAAGTAACGTGTTCCTTTAGAATAGATACTGCTGTCAAAGTCAGTCTATACCTTCAAAGGGGAACAATATTAGACCCTAACCACATGAATTTATGACTCTTTGGGCCATCATCTGTCTCATAACGGGGCTGTGGGCTAAACCTAGAGTTAATATCATAACAGGGTTATCAATAGATTCCCACGTCTGTTTGTTTAACTGTCGTCACGTGTATGTGCGTGCCCGTGAGTAGATAGAAATATAGGTAATAGATATATCTGTGTGTAGACTGTCTGACTGCTTAAAATCTGTCGTAGAAGATAGATGAGAGAGAGAGAGAAGATTTTCTCGCATCTCAGAGACAGCCTCTATTACTATTCTATCATCTCACTCGTGGAATCTATTTCTTCGACTAACTCTCACACGGTGACTCTCACTCATTCCAATCTATTCAGAAGGGACCAACCCAAGTCTTAATTCTCCTATCTAAAATCTACGACATATTGTAGTGGTGGTTTCTGTAGTAATTAGCTTTACATGATGAGATTGCCATCTCCATGCTGTACCTCATGTTAGTCACCTCATCATGACACACCTGAGAATTTACTGTCAAATGATCAAGTCTGTTTTCGGGAAGAAATGTTCTAGTCTTTGCTTGTGTTCCCTCATAGATACATGATTGTTTGCCAAATTTTTAATTTTATTGAAGGGATTGTATTTAAATGGCAGAATCTGTTGGGTCTCTAAAGACCTGGGATGTGAATTAGCAGCGTAGGATAGGAATAAAGAATGTGGAGTTCTGTCGTAGATTTTAGATAGGTATTTGAGATAGATTTGGTCCCGTCTGAATGGAACAGGCAAAGTGAGAAATAAGGTACAAGAAATAGATTTCACGAGTGAATGGCTTAAGGGTAGAATGTGTCACTGGCTTGAGAAGATACTCTAGTCCAGCCTATCTTTACGACTGTAATTTGTTTTCAGACAATCCTACACTCCATACATATAACATATACGTTTATCCACTCACGCGCACACAGTTATGTGACAACAAGACGGATTAACGTGAAAAACTATGGTAATATTAATATGGGTATGGACTGGGCTGACCAACACAAGTAATTAAGTTTTGGTTTAGTTTATTATCATCTAAACTCATCACAACATCAAACATATAGAAATCAATATAAATCAGTTTACAGAATTATGAAAATAACCCCATAAGTACCTTCCCCTGTGTTGAGACAAGATCCCGCAAGAAGTAAATAACCCAAAAGGTCAAAGATTAGCACTGAGGTATGGAATAGACAGTAAGTAGAGAACAAAGTTTCTAATTAAGCTATCCCAGTAAAACAATCAGTATTAGCGAACAAAACAAATAAGAAGTGAGTACAATGATTATACAAAAGAAATATTCACTCCTCTTTCTCTCCCTCTGTCAATCTGTGGCCACATATAATCTCGCTTACCTACTAGTTGGTTGACAACTTCTTGAGCGTACACCTCAGTGAACATATAACATAATCCAGGGTTGTTCTTCTCCGAAATAAGCCCCAGTTCCTTCAAGTATAATTAATCTTCCTAATGGGGAACGCCTACTTTGGTGATGTTATTGAATATGATAATGTCACATCAGATAGTTCATGTAGCAAAATATAATCCGCGATCTAGTGTTCACAGTAGACAGTAGACAGTACTTCCAATAGTTAAAGGCAACATATGGTTGGTAAACTGTCAGAAAAAAATGGACGATGGTGAAGGTATACTAACGGTTTTTCTCTCTGGTGTTGAGTGCCGATCATGAAACCATGTATTCTCCGTGATACATCAACTTGGAACCACAATGATCAGTAGTCAGAAATTATGTTATGGTTATATCTTTGGCCACTGCGGGCTGATAAAATTGAAATGCAAAATCTGGGTATTTTGTTTGTCCAGTTATAATTAACTCTTAATGTTTATATGTTTGGACTCTCTCTGTATGCAACAAGAGTACCGAACAGGTCACCATCACTGACCCGATAATAATAAGAATTGTTTACTTGTGCTATTTAGACCGCTGGCAGGCTGGTTTGTGATCAGTGCTAAATTTAGAAGAAAACAAAACATTTAATCACAATATCAGTATCCTATCCTATCACGCGTAAGGTAAGATCTTTTATCCTGGCTGTCATTTAATTAAATTAAAAGGCACCCATGTCTTTGCCTATCTTATCACGCTTCGCTCACCTGTTACGGGTTGGGTTTTAAGGTATGCGCCTTTTCCCCCTCCCGTCCGATAAACTCTCAGCGCACACTATCAGTGTTAATGTAATTATGACTACTTTACAAATCTCGCTTGTCATTACTAGCTATTTTTTTTCGCCACATGATATTACACTAGTCACTTACACAATTACACGTAATGAATTAGAAGTAAATTTATATTCCGTCAATAGTCAGTCGCCTAGTGTATTTATTAGTCATTTAACACATAGAAAATCACAGTGAATTATAATGAGGAACTTAACACATTAAATCACTTAAATGCTAATATATATAACGGCAAATCAGAAAAATGAAACAATCTCCACGAAATCTAATAATGCACTTTTTACAATGGCTCTAGAATGGCGAGCTAGATATGTCCAAAAATTCCGAAGCGACTAGATATTGACTTTGGTAGGACGGAGTATTTATACGGAAACAGGTTTAAATCACTAACTGGTGCGAGAAATCGCGCCTTCTGCTGTATCAGGGAAAATCAACGCGTTCGACTCCCGAGATAAGATTTTCTGCTCACGGATGCCGCCCAACAACATAGACATTACTAAGCGAACAGACCGTCTTTGATCTCGTCTCTCTGCTGTAGATTCAGATAATTACATACGAAGAATGGCAAGAAGAAGAAGAAGAAGAAGAAGAAGGAGAAGAGGTGGTCGGAGTTCTGAGGATCTATTTACTTTTTCCCACGTCACAAGTTCGTGCGTGTTTAATATGTACACAGTTTGAGAAACAGATAAGGGTATCAAAATGAAAATACAAAAGGCAAGAGGCATTTTCATTGCATTTAGAAATATATCTTCTTCTTCTTCTTCCTCGTTCGCCCTGAAAAGGACGGTGGTTGCGTTGTGTCTGTTTACGCCTAAGCTGTGATATCTGCACCTTTCGGTCGACACATCCGACTTCAGCACGGCATTTTTTAGGGACCGGGTTTGCCTTCAAATTGCGATCCGCACTCTCTCAGCCAGACTGCACTGCTGCAGACTGTTTCCAGGACCACCACGTGGAGGTGGAGTGCGGTCTTGACCAGCTCTGGTTCGCTGGTCCTGATGCAAGCAGTACAGCTATGGGTCGCTGACTGCATTCACTATTGCTGCATCTTGGGGTCCCATTTAGAAATATATGAAATCAAAAGAAATCAAGTCCAACACAAACATAAGAATCTTGTGACGGTATTGCCTCCCCTGCTTTGCAGTAGTGATCCAACAGTGGCCAAAACTCAAGAGTATCTAATATGGGCTTCAAAGGTATCTACCTTCGCACAAGATTACTCTTGGCAGAGATGTAGATAGAAGGGTGATGACACTTCTTTTCCGAAGGGAGTCTTTCCTGGCGCTCCACGGCTTTCTCTGCCTCCATCCTGTCCTTTTCCTCTTTATCTTTTTCTTTCTGTTCTTTCACCGAAGTAAGCACGAAGTCAGAAAGTTCTTTAGCTGAAAGCCTGAGTTCGCGGCCTAGATTAAGGTAAAAGGCATAGAGGTTTTGGGACTCTGCCATTCTAAGCAAAAAATCAGTTTACAAAGCTACACAAATGCACAACAGCTTCTAACCTAAACACCAAATTACAACAATGAATTAGCTTCACCAAGTGAACTTCTTATTTCTTTAACTTTAACTTTAGTTTACTCGAAATTTTGTTTCTTTCACTTATTCAATTATTCTTTACGCAATTACTTTTACTGTTATTTATGAATGCAATATATGCTCAATCTTACAATTAAAAACTCTCTTGACACTATTCTTTCAGTAAATCTGAAATTTATGTCTGTCAAGTTTAGGGGAATAACTTGACAAGTTCTATAATCCCGGGACGTGTCGCTAAACTGTAATTATCACGCTTGTGCGACCGCGTTCAATCCCAAGTCGAGACCCCAATTGTGACGGTATTGCCTTCCCTGCTTTGAAGTAGTGGTCCAACAGTCTCCAAAACTCTAGAGTATCTAATGTGGGCTTCAAAGGTATCTACCTTCGCACAAGATTATTTTTCTTGGCAGAGATGTAGATACAAGGGTAATGACACTTCTATTCCAAAGGGAGTCTTCACAAGATATTCAGAATAAGCGAGAACAATACTGCTTTGGCTGAGTATGTTAACTCTGTAATTCTGCCGACGCTTTTTTAAAGGATTTAAGCACTTCTTAAGTTCAAATCTATGCTGCCACTTGAACTTCTTGTAACATCTCACATTCCTTAAAGACTGTGATGATAACTTATCTTGATCCATAACTATTCAAATTATTTTCCAACTGTTAAAACCTGCAGTGATTATTAAATTTTGTTATTTGTAATGTTACAAATTTAACTTCGATTTAATAATTTTAAAGTTACTGCATGTTTGTTTCTGTCAAATTACTACACACACTCTAAACAGAGTTATACTAGAATAATAGAATTCCACTGAGTAAATCAGGGGTGGGGGCTAAAACGAGCTTAACTTAAGAAGTGCTTAAATCTTTAGCAAAAGCATCGGCAGAATTACAGAGTTAACATACTCAGCCAAAGCAGTATTGTTCTTGCTTATTCTGAATATCTTGTGAAGACTCCCTTTGTAATAGAAGTGTCATCACCCTTCTATCTACATCTCTGCCAAGAGTAAATCTTGTGCGAAGGTAGATACCCTTGAAGCCCATATTAGATACTCTTGAGTTTTGGCCACTGTTGGACCACTACTGCAAAGCAGGGGAGGCAATACCGTTACAAATCTTCAACTTAAACTGTCAAGTCAAGTCAGTTCTACTTGACTGCTGTGAAACGTAGAAAAAAAAAGTTACTGACTTTCATAAATGGGTGCTTGCGCTGAATAGAAGGATTGAAATGATATGGCAGGATCACCATTATGGAACTGATGACGAGAACCAGACATGCACCAGTGGGACAAGAACCAGACATGCACCAGTGGGACAAGAACCAGACATGCACCAGTGGGACAAGAATCAGACATGCACCAGTGGGACAAGAACCAATCATGCAACAGTGGGACAAGAACCAATCATGCACCAGTGGGACAAGAACCAGGCATGCACCAGTGGGACAAGAACCAGACATGCACCAGTGGGACAAGAACCAGACATGCACCAGTGGGACAAGAACCAGACATGCACCAGTGGGACAAGAAATGAGAAGAAGACACTGGCGATGAATAAGACACATTGAGAAAATATGTTGATGGCGTTACATTCCGTCCATGTTTTGGAATCCCCAGGGTAGGTGAGTTTGGGGGAGACCAAAAAACACACTGACAAGTTAACTGGAAACAGTCATGACAGGAATGAAGATGACATGGAAAGACCTTGAGCTGATGACACGTGACATGAGGACTAAGAATGAGTGTATTGAAGGATTATGCTCTTTGAGGGGCTAGAGGTAACGAATATGTTTGTGATACAACTTAGAAGCAGCAGAATGAAACGATATTGGTTATTAATTTATTTAAAACAAGCAGTTTAATTACCTGCATAACTCTTACACTAATGTAGACATCTAGTGATCGTAGATACTGCGTAATGTTTTTTTTCCTCCTTTGATTCAAATTACGTACTATACAAAATACGCATTCAACCAACTGTATAAATATATTTCGGGAAGTATAATGTCAGGTTTTGTATACAAGAAAAATATACGAAGGCTGTAAAAGCGAAGTCCGCGAATGAATCATATTTCAATGCATGCGTATGAACTCCTATTTGCGCTGTTTTATACCTCTTTGTGCGCGTAACTAACATAAAAAATTTTTTACGGGAACTTTTCTAAAATTTGAATTGTAGCTCCTTTAAAAATAGCTGCACTGAAGTCTTTGTATGTCCTGCAATTTCCTTTCATTCGTTTATGTCACATTTTTTAAGAGTTGCTTTATATGTGTTGGTGGTGATAGTTTGTTTATTTTTATTTTTTAGTTATAACTATTGTAATTAATTGTGTTAATAACCAATAAATTACAAACATTCATAAATAGATGTTTGCGCACAAGAGAAGGATTAAAATAGTTTGAAAGTTGGAGCTTGTGTAAGAACCAGACAAATACCTGAGGAAAACAACGTGAGAATAAGACGATGGAGTTGGACTGGGCACACACTAAGAAAATCATCTTTTAGCATTACAAGGCAATCGTTATTCATTGTGGTAAATTATGATTAAGTGATTTCATATATCTTTTTCTTTATCTTCATTTTTTTGCTTCTACCTTCTCTGTCACCTATGCCTGTAGGAATTTAACCCTCCCATATTCAAACCTCTGTCTTTCTTATAATTTAGCAAGCAGTTTATGGCTGGTAGCATTTAATTGCATTCTCTTTGATGCAGGTTAGCGAGCAGACCGGGTCCCGCTCACCTGTAATTATCTCGGCAGCGATCATAAAAATCGCCGTAATGAGATCAGTCGGTGATGGAAAGGGGAGACAATTTGTCTATTACCTTTGCCTGGATTCGTTCGTTGTAAGTTAATTTACTAGATGCGAACCGCCATATCAAAGACTCTCGCTATAATTCATTTACGACCACTTCTGCAGATGGCGAGAGTGAGGCGATAATATATGTAGATTCTATTTCATCTAGATCTTAATATAGACCTGGCTTCGGCATTGGTGCGATAAAAGTTGTTTGATTCGCAGAATGAGATAGAATTTATGTAGATTTGCAAAAGGTGCCAACATCTGGCAAGAGTCTGCTAGTTACAACTTTCCCTTTGATTCTTTGTCAGTTTCAGATATTTATACCCCAGCAGTTTAGACTTCATTCATTCAGTACTGCCACAGCTTTAGAGAGACATCTAGCGCGAGTTCTAGAAACACTGTAATAGTAGAGTCTTAGTTTCTCGTGGAGAAAATCTTAGAAGTTTGTGTGAACGTAAATATATATATGACTAGTATTGTGGAGTGATAGAATTGTTAGTTCGAATTATATCTTCACTAGATTGTGTGCAGAGTGATTTACTAGTTTAATCGTCATTATAAATTCTCTATTTACTGTGTTACAGGGGATAGCAGAATAAATTATAATTTCTAGCTAAAACTCATTCAGCTATAAATAAATTTAAATTGCTAGTAACCAGTCAGAGAACATTTTAACTAATTAAGTAAATGCACTGATTCATCATGAGTGTTGACGAGATATATATTTATTTCTAATTCATGATGATTGATTTTTTTAATTACTAGAATTTATTTCACGGGAGTTATAAACGATAAGACAAGCTCTAAGTTTGCGGTTTATAATTTAAGATAAATGACCGAAGTGAACATATTCTATATACGCGTAGGATTGTGTATAATATTAGGGTTGAGTATTTATGTTTTTCTCTTCCTTTTGTGCAGTATCTGGGTCAAGCCCAAAACCTGCCAGCGGTTTCTGTTTATGTATAGCAGAGAATAACTAGACGAAAAGAACTATTTTTCTGAAAATTTATATTGTACCTGGCATTGAGTTCCAGAGTTCTTTGCCCATAATCAGAGTTTTACAGTCGGTCCGTGGTGGCGACTAAATCAAACATTTAACGTAATCAAACCTGTGACATTACTTGTATAACAACCACTGTGTTGAGAAGAAGATAAATCCTGAACAGAGTTATTTACCTGCAACTCGAGGTAACAATCGATTATTTCAAGCTACTGTACCCTTGTGAACATTAGACATCATATTTATTTACTACCTGGACAAAAATTGAAGTGACATTTATCAGCATCCTACGTACCATAGTGAAGCGAGCGCTTCCTAAGATTTGAATTTATTAGCATTGGAGAAGCTGGGGCTTGTTTCGCCTAAACACACCATTGGATGGGCTGTATGTTCCTTAAACAATTGTTCCAGATGTGGTGAGAGTGCCTATTAGGTAAGAGAGCATGTCTTGTGATCACAAGTGTGTCAGAGCGAGAAAATGCAGGGATGATTAATTCTTTGATTCTATAATCCATATATCCATTGATTGTTTTTTTTTTCTTCTTAAAGATTACATATGCTATCTATTTCAGAGTAGATTACAGGAAAAACCTCCGTTATTTACGGTAGAGAGAAATCCTAGACCATAGTGTATAAATCTGTGACTCTTTGGGGCGAATAACTTCTCTTATAACGGGATCTTGGTTCAACAGAGGGGGAAAGGATTACACCTATGGGTCAACTCTGTTATTGATTCCCTAACCTATGTTTATTTGTGTATTGATATGATAGTCTACATTTATTTACTGTGTTGTGAAATTCTTTATGATAAATAAAATTTACATAAACTTATTCAAGTGTGTCGGTCAGCTCGTCCCAAAATATCTATATTCCATTGTTATAGTTTTCACGTTTGTATGTCAAACTGTCGTCACGTATATGTGTGTGTCGGTGAGTGGTTGATATATAGTACCTCTATATAACTGAGTTATCTGTCTGACAAATACTTTCTGTTGTAGAGATAGGCTGAGTGAGAGGATCTCCTTGAGTCTCAGGGACAGAATTACCTAGTTTCCACCATCTCACTCGTGAAAATCTATTTCTATTATTATCTCTCACTGAGTCACCTCAGGTTCTGGTCTATTCAGAAGGGACCAATCTGTGTCTTAATTCCCCTATCATAAATATACGACATTCACAGATTAGAAGAAATAGAGGAACGCCCAAAATGCACATGGAAATGAGAACTCAAAATGTTGCTCCAAGACGAAGGGAGACATGTGAGTTGAAGTAAGCTATACTTGGCTCACAGTAGATCACATACGAAGTTAAAGAAAGCTACACTCAGCTCATAGTTCAGCACATATAAAGTTAAATTAAGCTACACTCAGCTCATAGTTCAGCACATATAAAGTTAAATTAAGCTACACTCAGCTCATAGTTCACCACATATAAAGTTAAATTAAGCTACACTCATTTAACAGTTCAGCATAAACGAAGCTGAAATAAGCTACACTAGGCTCGTAGTTTAGCATAAACATACTAGACTACGGTCATGAGCAGTAGCGTTAGCCAGAAAAGCCACACAAACCTCTTGTGAAATGAGAGCTAAATGTTCAGAAGGGATTTTAACATAAAACAAGTAGAAACCAGGATTTTAATTCTTGTAGATGAGCAATCCTTTGGTATGGTAGACAAGAAGTTGTTTTGACTCGTATATGAAGACTTTGAGATATATTGACAGTTTAGAGCTTTCTACCAATCGAGCCTAAAGGATTACAAGTCTGGGATAGCCTCTTAAACGCGTTCGAAGCCACCACAGACAGGAGCCCGAATTGGAGTTCTACTCACACATTTCTCACTCTGTTTCTCGGTCTATCTTTCACTCATGTTAGCTCCGTGTGGAACATACGACTGCAACTGTTGTTAGCCACAAATTTATGTTTTGGGATGCCCATGATGGTTTGGTTGTCTTCGCTTCTTTTGGCCTCCCAAATTTTACACTGTGGGTTCCAGCCAAAGGCATGCTATTTACTGAGAGTTTATTCTATCCATCTTCATTTTCTCTCTTTCATCTCAAGCTGTGTTGATTGTTGTCTGTTTTATATATCCAACCATATACAGAGGACGGGACGGTAGTATTTGTTGGTGAAAGTCTGGAGTCAGAGGTGATATTGTTGGTGAATATGCCTCGTTGTCTGAGCCATAGAGTATGGCAGGTTATATGTTGTCTCATCTTTTGTCCATGATCGCTATGAATTTTCATTGCCTGAATGAAGTCAGAGAAAAACCCGATAGATCATATGAAATATAAAGCAGTAAGTTATCATCATTATATAATGAACCTCCAAACAATATTAAATGTATACCAATATAGACCCTGTCATTTTTCTTAACAATACAACAATATGAACTATAACTAAAATGTAAAAATACCTACGAGAGAAGTAATACAGCATAGAGCATAAAATAAATACAAACCAGAAAATATTACAATAAATGAAACGCGTTCTGATATAACCAACAGTTCCACGTATATGGTAGATGGTTGAAAGTGGCGGGCTACAAAGAAAAGTAGTAGACACCCAACAAAATAATAATCATTATTGTCCTCTGTGCCCCGTACAGGAAGCCAGCACCAGTCACTCACATGTTCCTACAGGGGTGTTTTCTGTGGCTATTAGTTTAACATGATGATGTTGCCAGCTCTATGCGCAGTTTCATATTAGTCGCCTGGTACGACATGCCTGAGGGCTCTGTAGTTCTATTCTTTCTTTGTCTCTTCACAGACGACACCTAGGACATACACGGGGACAGCAGGACATACACGGGGACAGCAGGACATACACGGGGAAAGCAGGACATACACGGGGACAGCAGGACATACACGGGGACAACAGGACATACACGGGGACAGCAGGACATACACGGGGACAGCAGGACATACACGGGGACAGCAGGACATACACGGGGACAGCAGGACATACACGGGGACAGCAGGACATACACGGGGACAGCAGGACATACACAGGGACAGCAGGACATACACGGGGACAGCAGGACATACACGGGGACAGCAGGACATACACGGGACAGCAGGACATACACGGGGACAACAGGACATACACGGGGACAGCAGGACATACACGGGGACATCAGGACATACACTGGGACAGCAGGACATACACTGGGACAGCAGGACATACACGGGGACAGCAGGACATACACGGGGACAGCAGGACATACACGGGGACAGCAAGACATACATGTATTGATTGGGGGGGGGGGGAGCAAGACATACAGTATTGATATTGGGGGAGAAAGCAAAGAAGGCCAGAATAGTTCAATGGCCACCTAACATGCGCGCCAAAATTATCGTGCCCCAACCAGTCAAGAAGTTGAATTTCAGCTCTAATTGGATAAATTGCGTCATTTTTTTTATTACTCGAATGCCCACATCAACACCATGTTTCCTACCCATCTCGCCCCTCCCTGAATTTTGAACTGAATCAGATGAGTAAATGGTGCTACAACATGTGAGTGGGCTGGGAACTAAGCCAGGTAGAACTGTATAAAAAGTTTGGATACCTGGAAGAATGTCCTATTCCCCACTACAGGTGACCGCCATGCTGGAATCTTGCACCAGTGCACTTCAATTCTTCTTACAGCAGTTGTTTCTTTAGCGGCTTTTGTTTTACATGAAATTTTGCTGACCTCATGCATAAAGGTCATAGTACTCTCATTTTATAACAAGTCTACAGCAGTCGACCTAACTCTTTCTATGTCATCCTAGAAACTCCAGGCAGCCAGGCAGCGCTATGAAGATTTCAGTAAAAAATATTGTTTGCTTTCTGTTTGTACGAGTAGTACTGGAGGTAGTGCGTTATATACGGTAATGCCAGAGATATAAGAAGACAGTACGTGTTGTTGACGTTGAGGACAGGTTTTCGGAATGTTATCTTAAAAGTACACTGTGAAGGACTAATCATTACCACTTGTTTTTTGTGTGGCCTGGATGCTCTTCTTCCCACTTGTGCCTGTATCTGCGCTTGATAAAACTGTTGCAGATTCATTACAGCCACCTTTCGACGTGAGATGACACTTAATCTGATTTGATAAGATTCTTATCAGTATGATTATTATTATTATTATTATCGTTGTTGAAGTAACAAGAAGAGACGTGGTCCTTAAATGGACGATACGTCATGGCCTCAAAACCGTGCTTACCCGAAAGGAACAGTGCCTATTGCGATGGTATGGCCATGTGTGCAGAATGGGAGAAGATTGGCTACAACGACAAGTATGGGAAACCAAAAGACCTCCAGGACGACAGAGAGTTTGCTGGGAGAACAACACTGGACCGAGGAGTAGACTGAAACCAAGCCAGGAAGAAGGCAGCCGATAGGATAGTATAGTGCTGTCTGTGGCAACTCTACACCCCATGGTAGAAGAGAAAGGACTAAGTAAGTAAATATTATTATTATTCAGAAGAAAAAAAAACATGTGCATTTGAAGTGATGTGTGTGTATCTTTCGGTATCTGTTAAATATATAACGCACAAGTGAATTTTATGTATTGAATTTCTTCTTCTTCTTCTTCCTCGTTCGCCCTGAAAAGGACGGTGGTTGAGTTGTGTCTGTTTACGCCGTAGCTGTGATATCTGCACCTTTCGGTCGACACATCCGACTTCAGCACGGCATTTTTTGGGACCGGGTTTGCCTTCCCTCTTCGATCCGTACTCGCTGTCGTAGATTTTCGATAGGAGAATTAAGACTAGGTTTGGTCCCTTCTGAATAGGTTTGAATAGGTGATAGACTCAGTGAGAGTTAGTGAAAGGTAATAGAATTTCCACACACGTGAGATGATAGATTTTGATATAGTGGCTGTCTCTGAAAGCGAAAAGAATTCTTCTCTCTCTCACCTATCTTCTACAACAGTTGTTACAGCGTCAGACAGACTACACCAATATACAGATTACGTATATTTCTATCACTCACAGGCACGCACATACACGTGACGACCGGTAAACACACAGACGTGGGAAAACTATAACAATGATATATATATTATCTAGAACGAGCTGACCAAACACGATTATTAAGTTCAAGAGCGATTTTAATATCAGGAAAAATCGGCTCACAACATCAAAGAAAGTACATCAAGGAAAATACATATACACATAGTCATAAAAATTCAAGGAAATGTTGCAAGGATGTTAGCCCCGTTATAGTGTTAACTCTAGGTTTAGCCCGGCCCCGTTAAGAGAACAGATGATGGCGCCCGAGTCACAGATACATAGGGTTTGAGTCTAAGAGTTTTCCATGTTTTATCTCGTAATTATATGCACAGAGTTTGAAAAAAAAATCTGATTTAACCTAAGACAAAAAACACAAGAACTCTAGCCTTAGCAACAAATTATGCAGATTGAAAAAAAAATTAGGACAGCAACAGGGTGTCAAAGATATAATAGTGAAAATATCACTCAAACCAGCGTACACTCATTCATTCCGCCATGGCCTCTCATACATGTACTCACGACTTTGCTCGCTGCCTCTTGGAACACACTGATTTTAGATTTTCACACAGACTCAAAAAATGCAGTCTTCTGCCAAGAAGTCCCCAGTTCCAAAAGACGTATTTACCTTGGAGTCTCCGGGAACGACTACTTGGGTGTGCAAATTTGTTCAAATGTCTGATTAAGTCACCTAAAATTATTCCAGGCGCGGGAGTTAGCAGAGCACAGTGTCAATAGCGTAGGTTTCTAGAAATGATGAATGTCAGGTCGGTGCCTTCCCTCAGTATAGGATTCACTTTAGTCACACCACAGATTTGTCCACAAAAAATATATATATAGTCGGGAAATGTTAGTTAATACTTGAAGTATTTCGCGCCACCAGGCAGAAAGATTACGTAGAGTTTTCTAGAAGAAATTAAGATCTGGCTCCAAGGTCCAGTATTTATCATTACAGTCTTTGAAAACCCGTTATTGGGATATAGTATTTCTGGCTAACTCGGGTTGCATATGCACTGTTTAGACCAGTGGTACTTAAGAAACCCACGTGGTTCAAAATAAGGACTGTCTATTTCTTCACAAGTATGGAAACTACTACTAGGTGCTGGTAAAGTTAGGGTCACCCCAAAACTTTCACTGTGTGGAGGAAAAATAACACATATAATATAATAAACAGAATCTGTACTGGTTATAACTTACATTTAAACTTGCAAGCAGAGAGCTTTGCTTATCATTTAAACTTCCCGTGACGTAAGTTATATTTAAAAATCAGCAATCCTCATGAATTAGGAACACGTGCGTATTCCGTCACCATTCATGAGGCTCGATTCTAGAGTTTATACGTTAGTTTAGAAAAATACACTCGACTGAGTATTAGCGGTTAAATTTAATTCATAAATAGCTACAATTGCCGTTATAAGCTAGAAATTTTAATTTTATTCTGCTTTCCACTGAATGCTTCCCTAGAAAATATAATAGCCTACCACTTTATTTCTCTTCTGCGCTAAAGAAATAGATTAAAATGAATTAAGCGATTAAACACTTTAACACTCACAAAATCTATATATCTATCATATTAATTACCTCAACCACAGAATTACAGGTAGTCGCACAACTTAAGAATAAAAATGCTGAAAATATTTCTGGAAGTCTAGAAGTTCGACAAATTGCCGAAACAAACTGAGATCTTCGCTAACAGCTATTCTGTTTACGAGCAACCTATCTACTGTGAGTCTATGAGCGAGAATGAAATTAAAGTTTCAAACTTGGCCAATATCTTTAAAATCGGACACAGGATCCTAATCTTATTTCGCCAAGCGAAATAGTCTCCCCCGTCCGTATAACACCTTCGTCCGCTTATCGCGTGACGTAACAGCCATCAGTGGCCGAGGGCTTGCATGAGTTGCAAATCTCAGACCACCGTCTGCAGTGCGGAGTGGATTTTCACGCTAAACCGGGTTTTTCCTGACGAAAAACCTCATGCGTTTACTGAAATGCAGACTCTCTGTCTACTTTCCATGTCCCTCGGGTGAATTTTCACGCCCCAGGCCAGAGACCCTCAGACGAATGTCTAGCGAATGCTGTAAATTCACGCCTATCGTCCGACCAGCGCGACTGACATGTACGCAATACCACCCAGGTGCGATTCTCAGTTTTAGAGAAAGGAAAACAGGTAAAGTTTGCGAATTATATGAAAATAATATTCGCAAAACGAATGGATGAAAAATATACAGGAAAAATGAAATACAGAGATAATAAAAGAGAGAAATCGGGTGAAAGAATAGGAAGAAGATGTAGGAAATAAAATGCATATAAACCCTACGTGACACTCGCTCAGCCAGACTGCACTGCTGCAGACTGTTTCCAGGACCACCACGTGGAGGTGGAGTACGGTCTTGACCAGCTCTGGTTCGCTGATCCTGATGCAAGCAGTCAAGCTATGGGTCGCTGACTCCATTCACTATTGCTGCATCTTTGGGTCCCGTATTGAATTTAAACAGAAACAAAATAATGACTATACCGACGGGATCTTTCCTATCCAAGTCGTCTGCTAGGAATCATTTCCAGGACTAGCCCTTTTCATGGCTTCCTCTTGCTAGCTCATAAACACGTGATAGTCCATTTAAGGGCTTGGTTTTTTTTTCTTCAATGCTGCAGTAGAATTCAAGCACAGTGTTTCTCATTTTTTTTTCTACTTTCAGTATCGTTATGATAATAGCTGAAGGACTTCTGTCTGTGGTTGAAAGCAGTATGCCTCGCCACGAAAATACAAACAGCTCAAGTAGTAAAAAAAAAACAACTACTTAATAGTAGGACAAAATTACTAATGTGGACCTGATGGAAACAACAAGACAAATATTAGTGTGTCCAGTTGTGACAACAACATAGTTGACAAGTATCACTAATGTGGAACTGATGGAAACAACAAGACAAATATCAGTGTGTCCAGTTGTGACAACAACATAGTTGACAAGTATCACTAATGTGGAACTGATGGAAACAACAAGACAAATATCAGTGTGTCCAGTTGTGACAACAACATAGTTGACAAGTATCACTAATGTGGAACTGATGGAAACAACAAGACAAATATTAGTGTGTCCAGTTGTGACAACAACATAGTTGACAAGTATCACTAATGTGGAACTGATGGAAACAACAAGACAAATATCAGTGTGTCCAGTTGTGACAACAACAAAGTTGACAAGTATCACTAATGTGGAACTGATGAAAACAACAAGACAAATATCAGTGTGTCCAGTTGTGACAACAACATAGTTGACAAGTATCACTAATGTGGAACTGATGGAAACAACAAGACAAATATCAGTGTGTCCAGTTGTGACAACAACATAGTTGACAAGTATCACTAATGTGGAACTGATGGAAACAACAAGACAAATATTAGTGTGTCCAGTTGTGACAACAAAATAATTGACAAGTATCACTAATGTGGAACTGATGGAAACAACAAGACAAATATCAGTGTGTCCAGTTGTGACAACAACATAGTTGACAAGTATCACTAATGTGGAACTGATGGAAACAACAAGACAAATATTAGTGTGTCCAGTTGTGACAACAACATAGTTGACAAGTATCACTAATGTGGAACTGATGGAAACAAGACAAATATCAGTGTGTCCAGTTGTGACAACAACATAGTTGACAAATATCACTAGAAACTTACAGTTGTGAAGAGACATAATCGCCTGTGATAGTTTGCACAACATTTGAAGAAGAAAATATAATCACAAGATGTGTTATCGTTCCGTGTACAAGCTACCGTTCTCTGCTTTAATGTTAGATCAATATAAATAGAGAGTGGTATGTTGTGTAGTACTCACGACACAGTATAATTAGAACACGGCGCACTCTGTGCTCACAGTAGAAATCTAATCAATACTGATATCTTATTTAGATTAAGCTTATTGGATTCGAAAACCGGCATGTTTGAATATTTAAATGCACAAATCACGCTGTTTTTTTTTTTTTCAAATAAGTTCCCAAGTACCCATTTAACTGTGGCTCATTAGAATCTTACAGTAAAATTGACATTTAAATACCACTAAATACAACAAAATCAACATAGTAGCACAGTGCTGCTAATATACAGTAATACAGTTATGACTAATGACACAAATTATCTGTCATGTTTTGCACTGATTTAATTTATTGTTTGTTGAGGATTTTGTGACTTCTGCGTGCATTACACCTCCATTTGCCTTTTCCGTTTTCCTTCCAACCTTTTGTATACATTTCCTTTTCATTGTCTTTCGCATTATTCGTTATCATAATTGCCCCCTTTTGGCTCCCTACGGAGCTAGGGGGCCTACCGTTGCTTGTGGCCTTTTAGTGTAATCTTGCAGCTGTGGTTTCTTTAGCAATTTAGTCTGCACTAAGAGGTTGCTGAGCCCATGCACGAACTCATGTTAGACGCTTCTTGCCAGCCTACTCTGTTTTGTTCTCCCCCAGAGAACCCCGGGAATTACACGGGGTATAGTATCAGTTAGACGCTTCATAAAACATCCCCAGAATGAGAAAACCCAATATGTTTCAAAACAAGAACTGATTAAAGTAACATTCTCACGTGTAAAATGAATAATGAAGCTGGAGGGAGAGAGGACGATGGTTCGGTAAAGTAACAACAAGGCTTATCTGATTGATATGACACGCATTGAGGACACCTGTTGATAGCATTACCAGACAGTCCTTTATTTTCAAAAAGTAGGCCCGTCTGACATTCTGCTCTTCCTTTCTCTCATCTTTTATACTGAATTAATTTATTCTCACATACATGTTGTATATTAATTTAAAGGAATTCAACGTCGTGACAATAAAATAATCGCAGTTTACACCAGAGCGTTTACTTCAAATACTCTTACAGTTCTGGTTTATGTAGAAATTTGCTGTACGCGATGAGACTGTCTTCCTCCCCAACATACCACATATGTAAACAACTGTTACAGAAAGCATGTGCCAACTGTCTTCTTCTTCTTCTTTGATCCTTAGCCGCCGACCGTCAAAGCAGTCAGTGGCCATCACGCCTAGTGGCGTCTTGTAGGGCAACAACAAATTGATTCCACTTTGCTCGGTCGGCGGTCATCCTTCGTACAGTGCCCCAACTCTGGTTCATTCTTTGCATCTCAGCCTCCACCTCCGCCAGGTTGTTTTTGGTCGGCCTCTCTTTCGTCTTCCTTCAGGGGTCCAAAGCATAGCTGTTCTTGTGATGGCATCGGGGTCTCTTCTGAGGACATGGCCAACCCAGCTCCAGCGTCTGCCAGCTATGATGGTGTGCATGTCCTCTTGCTTGCTCCGAGTAAGCAGATCTTGGTTGGTGATGGTATTTGGCCAAAAGATTCGGTGAATTTTTCTTAGGCATGTTGTGTGAAAAGAGGACAATTTCGACATTTCCTTCTCTGTAACTCTCCAGCATTCCGCACCATAGAGAAGCACAGAAAGCACACAGCTCTGATATAATCCTAATTTTGTGCTTGTGCTGTACTGAGAGGACTTCCAGATGTTGTTTAGACTAAAAAAGGCTGTTCTTGCTTTGTTCATTCTGTTGTTGATGTCTTTGCTTGCTCCGCCGTCTGGTGTTACTATGCATCCTAGGTATGTGAAGGTGTCTGTCTGTTCCAGTTGCTGATTCCTTACTGATATGGGCTCAGGGTTGCTCACATTGAGCGTCATGACCTCTGACTTCTTTAAATTGATGTTCAAGCTCACCTGCTGGCTAAACTTATTAAGTCCATCCGTTTTTCCTGGATGTGTTGATGTGAATGTGCTAGTAGTGCAATGTCATCTGCATATTCCAGATTTTCCAATGTAGAAAATGTAGTCCATCTTATTCCTCTTTGACTGCCCTCTGTTGTCTGGCGCATCACCCAATCTATGACTGGTTGATAAGGGGCATCCCTGTCGTACTCCTGCCTTCACCTCAAAGGTTAGGTTGCTCTGCCCAACACTACACGTAAAGTTGGCATAGAGGCTTTTTATGATTGACACTATGCAGCTTGGAATTCCATAAGCCTTCAGTATTTTCCATAAACTGGCCATATGTATGCTGTCAAAAGCCTTTTCAAAATCAACGAAATTAATGTACAGCTGTCTTTGCCATTCTGAGCACTGCTCTATAATGTTCCTGAGAGTGAATATATGATCTACACATCTTCTGTTCTTTCTAAATCCTGCTTGTTCTTTCCTCAGTTTGTGGTCTACTGCTTTTGAAATTCTCTGTATAATTATCCTGCCTAGTATTTTGCTGGGAACTGAGAGAAGAGTGATTCCTCTCCAGTTGTTGCAGTCTGCAAGATCTCCCTTCTTGGGCAATTTGACAATTATTCCTTTGTTCCACTCTGATGGTGTTGTCCCCGTTTTCCAGACTTGTGCAAATAGTGGTTCTAATAGTTCTGCTGCTAGCTCAGGGTCTGTCTTAAATAGCTTTGCATTTAAGTTATCATGGCCAGGAGCTTTTCCGTTCTTTAACCCTTTGATTGCTGTGATGATTTCTTCTTTTCGTGGAATGTCTGTATTTACATCTAGATCGTTTTCAGCCTCAGGAACATTCAATTGTGTCTCTGGTGGTTCCTTGTTCAGAGTTTCTCTGAAGTGCTCTGCCCATCTTGTTTCCTGTCCCTCTGCTGTCGTGATGAGATTTCCTTGCTTATCTCTTACTAATGTAATATTGTTTGCACCTCGTTTTCCGCTGATTAATTTAGCTATTTTGTATACTGTGCTTTGTTCATTTCTCAGTGCTGCCTCTTCTGCCTGTCTTGCAAGACCGTCTAGGAAATTCCTCTTGTTGGCTCGGGTTTGGCGTTTAACTTCCTTGTCCAGCTGACTGTACTGTTCGCTATATTGTTGCTTTAACCTGGGGGACTTCGCTTCTGTTTTCTTTCTTTTCATTTCCTTTCTCAGTGTTATGGTGTTTAATGTTTCTGGTGTTATCCAGTCTTGCTTTTTCCTTTCCTGGAATCCCAAGCATGATTTGCTGCTTTCCTTATATATTGTTGAAATGGTGTTGAATTTCCGATCTATATCATCAGTCAATGTCTTTTCCTGACTTTTGGCAAATTGATATCGTTTCTTTATGTCAGCCGCAAAAGCTTTTCTGGTAAAGGGGTCCTTCAATTTGCTGATGTCAAACCTTTTCTGTGTAGTTACAGTTGGTCCAGCCCTTCTTAGTTTCACTTTCAGTTTTGCTACTACTAAGAACTGTCTTAAATAGTACGAAACAATACTTTGTGTTTTGTTCGAACCTAAAGTAGGCAGTCCTGTCCCGTACTGAAATCCTTACCACACACGAAGTGACAACATACGCACACTCTTTTCAGGTCACGATCTGTTATTAAGCATAAATACTCTAATCCAGGCTTCCAGTGGCCCATTCCCCCCCCCCCCCCCAACATAAGTAGTATACAGTAAGATATTGTCTCCCCCCCTCCCCCCATGTAGGCTGTAAGGCCGCTGCCCTGGCAACTTTTAAAAATTAGAAACCTAACCACCACAAAAATATGTATAGAATGTATGATTCCTATATACACACATTGGGATTCTCGCCGGTGCTACGGAGTTCGTGCACTGTGCTGAGATCCTCCTTGTGTGATCTTCCTCGTTCGTCATGAAAAGGACGTTGGTTGCGTTGTGTCTGTTTACAGCGGAGCTGCGATATCTGCGCCTTTCGGCCAACACATCCGACTTCAGCATGGCATTTTTTGGGACCGGGTTTGCCTTCCCTCTTCGATCTCTACTTTCTCAGCCAGACTGCAGTGATGCAGCCTGTATCCAGGACCACCACGTGGAGGTGGAGTAGGGTCTTGGTCAGCTCTGGTTCGCTGACCCTGACGCAAGCAGTGAAGCTATGGGTCGCTGACTGCATTCTCTATTGCTGCGTCTTTGGGTCCCCTTGTGTGATCTAAGGGAGGACATCGGAGCACTGATAGAGTTGTCCGTGTGCAATGAAGACAGTCCTTAAAAAAACCGAACCAAACCTCCGATGTAGTTCCTTAGGGTTGTCAGAGGAAACAGGAAAAAGGACTATTTCTACTTCAGGCATGTCGTAAAAGACGACATATACGAGGTCATGTGCTGGAGCTGTCAACTTTATAATGTAAAACAACGAGCTACAGAAACCACGTCAATGCGTTAGCTTTAGTTTCATGCAAGGGTACCAGCTGATGTTCTGCTTCTTGCTTCATGGGGACATGATATAAGTATATGAGGAGAACTGCCGTAAGACGGGGGTAAAACATTCTGTCCCTGACGAAGGCCTTGTGGCCGCAACGTAGGTTTTTCCTGTCTTTTCTCCTTGTAAGACGTATTACTATTTGTGTTTTTTTTCCCCATTCTACTGTTCATGGGGACAAAGGGGGAAAGATGATGATAATTAAGATAAAACATCGTGTAATATGTGCGTAATATTTAGTGCACTATGGTGCACATTAAACCTGTTGAATGAGCTTCGTCTATTTGTCCTGTACAAGTCAAAACATATATTACACAGCAGACATTAACATTCACACCGTGCCATTCTCCTATCTCATTCATGTCATGTCATTATCACTACCGGTATGTCATTAACACCATGTCATTCACACATTTTTATTTTTCATCACAACAATGTTTAGAATGTGTCGAGTGTTGTTGAACATATTACAAGGTGTCTGTGTCGTTACTTGAACCAGATAAAGCACAAAGAAGTATTTCCTACAAGATGTCTGTATAACAAACAAACAAACAAAAAGTGATCTTACTTTCTTATTCCGACAAACTCAACAACACATTAGTCAACATAATAAAACAACAACACATTAGTCAACATAATAAAACAGAAGTTCTACTGTTTGACAATTTCCAAATGCGTTAGTGCAGACTTCCTGCAAGGAGACCAGATTCAGTTGTAAGCTCATGCTCCAGGAAGAGAAGAAACGGACAAAAAGAAGATGAAAGAGAATTGCGGAACAGCGTGTCATCTTAACCTCGTGTTGTTTCCGGGGGTTTCTAATGGGGCAAAGAAAGAATAAAACCACCCCCCCCCCCCCCCCCCCCCCCACCCACCCACCTTTCCGGCGTTTCGTACAAGGCGACGATTATCAGGTTGTGCATGACACTAGTAACATCATTATATAAACCTAAATGTTACAAAAACAACCGCGGCAGGGGAATGTGAATGTTAGGTGTAGGTCCTCCTACCAGATTCAGTGGTGGCTGCTTGCTCCATAATCTCTCTATGCTGCTCGGTGCGATTTCAACTTCATTACCATTTCTGAGAACCGGGGATAACTGACAGCCATCCCCAAGAATGCGGAAGAATTGTTTCACGAAGTTTCTGTTCCGCAAGTCTAGATGTCACAACGCTGGGAAAATATGTGTCAGTGCGCGTAATACCTAAATGGGGTTACAAAACGTCTGTTCCCAAGATAATTAGAGTTGGTTTTCTTGATACTAGGTTGGTGTTACTATGGATGCAGAAATATTGTGATTAAGTTAGTAAAACAAAATTGTGTGAATTAACCCTCATTTTTACAGTGAATGAAGTAGAATTTTTAAACATAACACGTGGAACACAAAAACTGGATGTAAACCATTTATGACCAGATCATGCTAGTGACTTTATTCTTGTCAACAATAAAGACGAATCGGACAAAACGAAAGGCTAATTTATATTACAGCGCGAGTGGGTTCGAGTAATTTATACAGGTTTTATAAATGTAAATTTCTTCTCAATTTGTTAACAGTTAAACATTGGTTCTTATTAGTGCCATCTTTAGCTGAATAACGTGTACTGTTTTTGCTGTGTATGCTATTATTATCTTAAATCCGCGTAGTGTTAGGCGCTCCTGCGCGCTTATGAATACATATAGTCACAACATTGTTTATAGACATCCCCACCAGCCAAAATACATTGGAGCCGCCACTATCATCTTTGTATCCGGCACCAGCAAGTTTTAGTGTCCCTTTTTATAACAGTGAACAGCCGGAAGTTAAAGGTGTTTATGGCTGTAATCCATCTGTTGCAAGATTAATGTTATAAATATATCTAAGCCAGTTACTTCCAGGAAGTGAAAAAAAAATAGCTCTGTTTCTGCGCCCTTTGTTTAACGGAACAGCTGGATTCTAGATCCCCGCCCTTCTGAAACCTGCTGGATTCTACAGATCCATTGGGATTCTGAAGCCTGCTGGATTCTAAAGCTCCCGATAAAGTGCGTACGTGTGAACATATCTTTCACTCAGCTGACAAGTGTTTTTGTCAATTCTTTTGTTACTAGCAACAACCCGCCAAAAATTGGCAGGTTGTTAATTATAGTGTGTTGTTTCTGCTACATGTATTTCAGACGGTACTATCACTACTGTGGTCATTTCATTGCAGACGACCGTCTTTAGATATAGTGAAAATTATATAGATGTATAACCACAGTTGCACCCTCTTAGCTGTGGTTAAAAGTTAATGCACTCCCTCCAAAATAGAAAAAAGTGCGCAAATGACGGTGTGCAAAAATGTGACTGACCGACCGACCGATCGTCCGACCGACCGACCAAGTACTTACGGCGGCAATTATGTATTTTGATTGATGATGACTAGCAACAACCCGCCAAAATTGGCAGGTTGTTAATTATAGTGTGTTGTTTCTACTACATGTATTACAGACAGGTACTATCACTACTGTGGTCATTTCATTGCAGACGACCGTCTATAGATATTTGTAGTGAAAATTATATAGATGTATAACCGCAGTTGCACCCTCTTAGCTGTGGTTGAAAGTTAATGCACTCCCTCGAAAATAGAAAAAAGTGCGCAAATGACGGTGTGCAAAAATGTGACTGACCGACCGATCGTCCGACCGACCGACCAAGTACTTACGGCGGCAATTATGTATTTTGATTGATGATGATTAGCAACAACCCGCCAAAATTGGCAGGTTGTTAATTATAGTGTGTTGTTTCTGCTACATGTATTGCAGACACTTACAGACCACTACTGTGGTCATTTCATTGCAGACGACCGTCTTTAGATATTTGTAGTGAAAATTATATAGATGTATTAAATATGAAGACATGAGTAACCCAACCTAAATGACACGTAGAGCAGTGATTATGGTCTAATGGACCGTAAATTGACTAAATAACTAACATTTCTTTTATGACAGCATGTCTCGTAATTGTTCGTGCATCTTTTAAAATCTTGCCCTGGTCGACTTACCGCCCCTGAGAAGCCTTGGTCGACTTACTGCCTCTGAGAACAACGTCTGAAGTTTGACGAAACTCCAGTTCATGTACTGTTTATCAATTGTGTTGTTGGCTTCTTCCCATAATCAAACTGTTCATGCACACCTTCATTTGCGCACTTTTTTTCTATTTTCGCGAGAGTACATATAAGGGGAAACAATACAATTATTGTCTAACTTTCAATCACAGTTGCACCCCCTTAGCGGTGGTTGAAAGTTAATGCACTCCGTCGAAAATAGAAAAAAGTGCGCAAATGACGGTGTGCAAAAATGTGACTGACCGACCGACCGACCAAGTACTTACGGCGGCAATTATGTATTTTGATGATGATGATGATGATTTCATGATGGTTCGTTTCTTTCTCGGACCAAAAAAAAAATGTTTAGAGAAGAAATATAAAAAAAATAATATAATAGTAAAGCAAATCAATATCGGCTTGCCCAGCGAGAATTTTATGTGGCGGATTAAAATAACGTCAGCCTGGCCCCAAGTTTTGTTCCGTGCTTTATAATGAAATGACGTTGTTATTTTTCGGGGCTGTTTAAACTTAAAAATTTCCATTCTGAGTTGCATGAAATTGCCTACCGGCGCTGTGTATGCATGAATGGTTTTGACCGGGATTAATTTCAGTGATTTAATGCAGTGTTGTTTTGTTTGTAACAAAATAGTAATGCTTATTGATTAGTTTGTACTTTCTTTTCTGTACTATTCTTGTCTATCACAAAGACCCCATGGACGCGACGCGGGAGTCGGAGTAGGAAGATGGGGTAATGGAGTCGGAGTAGGAAGATGGGGTAATGGAGTCGGTCATTTTTTTAGTGGAGTCGGAGTCGATTAAAAAAATGTCCGGACTCCGACTCCGAATTGTCTGCCATATGACTTGTAAAAAAAACTGTCGTCGGAGTCAGTGGCCGGAGTCGGTGGCCGGAGTCGGTGGCCGGAGTCGGACTTCTATTGTTTCAGGAGTCGGAGTCGAAAAATTTTTGGCCGACTCCACAACGCTTTAAAAAAAAAACTATTATCTAATTGCCTTTTCCCCATAGTTCCACCGCAGTCAAATGTCTGTATAGGCCCGGCTTTGAAAGTTACCCCTCCTCCTTTTTTTATAATTTGATTCTACTGCTATATCTCAATGGGCACGTGTAACGGGATCCTTTACCTTTTACCTTACTATATCATTGATAAAAGGAATACTGAAGTTTAACATGTAGCAGACCTGTTGGCCCACATAACGATTCAGCTAGTCTAACATATAGCAGACCTGTTGGCCCACATAACGATTCAACTAGTCTAACATATAGCAGACCTGCTGGCCCACATTAAGATTCAGCCAGTCTAAGGTGTAGCAGACCTGTTGGCCCACATAACGATCCAGCTAGTCTAACATGTAGCAGACCAGTGGCCCACATTACGATTCAGCTAGTCTAACATATAGCAGACCTGTTGGCCTACATAACGGTTCAGCTAGTCTAACATATAGCAGACCTGTTGGCCCACATAACGATTCAGCTAGTCTAACATATAGCAGATCTGTTGGCCCACATTACGATTCAGCTAGTCTAACATATAGCAGACCTGTTGGCCCACATTACGATTCAGCTAGTCTAACATGTAGCAGACCTGTTGGCCTACATAACGGTTCAGCTAGTCTAACATATAGCAGACCTGTTGGCCCACATTACGATTCAGCTAGTCTAACATGTAGCAGACCTGTTGGCCTACATAACGATCCAGCTAGTCTAACATATAGCAGACCTGTTGGACCACATAACGGTTCAGCTGGTCTAACATATAGCAGACCTGTTGGCCCACATAACGGTTCAGCTAGTCTAACATATAGCAGACCTGTTGGCCCACATAACGATTCAGCTAGTCTAACATGTAGCAGACCTGTTGGTCCACATAACGGTTCAACTAGTCTAACATTTAGCAGACCTGTTGGTCCACATAACGATTCAGCTAGTCTAACATATAGCCGACCTGTTGGCCCACATAACGATCCAGCTAGTCTAACATGTAGCAGACCTGTTGGTCCACATAACGGTTCAGCTAGTCTAACATATAGCAGACCTGTTGGTCCACATAACGATCCAGCTAGTCTAACATATAGCAGACCTGTTGGCCCACATAACGGTTCAGCTAGTCTAACATTTAGCAGACCTGTTGGTCCACATAACGGTTCAACTAGTCTAACATTTAGCAGACCTGTTGGTCCACATAACGATTCAGCTAGTCTAACATATAGCCGACCTGTTGGTCCACATAACGGTTCAGCTAGTCTAACATATAGCAGACCTGTTGGTCCACATAACGATCCAGCTAGTCTAACATATAGCAGACCTGTTGGCCCACATAACGGTTCAGCTAGTCTAACATTTAGCAGACCTGTTGGTCCACATAACGGTTCAGCTAGTCTAACGTGTAGCAGACCTGTTGGTCCACATAACGGTTCAGCTAGTCTAACATTTAGCAGACCTGCTGGCCCACGTTAAGATTCAGCCAGTCTAACATGTAGCAGACCTGTTGGTCCACATAACGATTCAGCTAGTCTAACATGTAGCAGACCTGCTGGCCCACATAACGGTTCAGCTAGTCTAACATTTAGCAGATCTGTTGGTCCACATAACGGTTCAGCTAGTCTAACATTTAGCAGACCTGTTGGTCCACATAACGATCCAGCTAGTCTAACGTGTAGCAGACCTGTTGGTCCACATAACGGTTCAGCTAGTCTAACATTTAGCAGACCTGCTGGCCCACGTTAAGATTCAGCCAGTCTAACATGTAGCAGACCAGTGACCCACATTACGATTCAGCTAGTCTAACATGTAGCAGACCTGTTGGTCCACATAACGATTCAGCTAGTCTAACATGTAGCAGACCTGCTGGCCCACATAAAGGTTCAGCTAGTCTAATATTTAGCAGACCTGTTGGTCCACATAACGGTTCAGCTAGTCTAACATTTAGCAGACCTGTTGGCCCACATAACGATCCAGCTAGTCTAACATGTAGCAAACCAGTATACATAACGAGTCAGCTAATTTTGGTCTCCCGGAAAACTAGATTATGAGCTCTTACATCAGGCAGGTAGCGTTCGATTGGCTAAGCGGTTAGAGCGTGAGAGCTGGAGAAGAGAGTGATTGTCATAAGCAGCTCTAAAACAAAAACCATGGTGATATCACGAGAAGAAAGAAGGCATCAGATTAAGCTGGGAGAACAGGTCCTGGAGCAGGTCGACCACTTTAAATACCTCGTTAATAGGTTCTGGGATCGAAATCTGGTAACGTCAGGTTCCAATCTACCTAGCCGTAAATGGGTACCTGAACCTGCTTGTGAGTTAGGGAAGGCAAAGGCAGCTAGGAAAGAAACTGGTCGTCGCACCTCATAAAAAAACTAGACCTAGTTCGGTGATGTCTCTAACACTCTACTCCCCTACGGTAGTGTATGCTACGTGACTACTGTGACCTTTTTTTACACCAGGAAGAATATTGTCACGTATACACAACTTAGTACATGCAGGAGTACAGGTTCATAGTGTATCGTGTAAATGCCTATTCACGATACAGTGTCAACTACCGGTGAATCACTCGGCTGTAGATCTGGATAGATTGGTTGCCGATCCCTGTAATGGAGCATAGGCCTTCAACTAGTTCACACTAAGCCTTCCAGTCCTGTGCCATCGTTCATCACCTCTTCTAAGTTTTTCTCCCGTTTCCGTCTCCAAGTATTTTCCCATCTCCTTCAATTTCTTTTACATCGGGATTCTAGAACAAATACTGCCCAGCAATGTTTATATATTATACAAATAATAATTAAATTTTAATATGTATTACGTGTGTGTGATAATACGCGCGTGCGTGTATGTATGTGTAAGAAGTGTCTAGCGTCAGAATCTCTCCGATGCACAGTCAGTAATTGCAACGTTGAAAAGCCAAAATAGTGCGGATGACCTAAGCATAGTGCTCCACAAACTATGTCAACAATTCAAAAATGTTATGATCCAATGAATCCCATCTCATTGTAACATCACCGGCAATGAAGAGGCTGACAGATTAACAAAGGAAAGTGGAAATTACCTCAGCCTGATGCAAGCAAAACTTTTGAGGAGGCAAAGAATTTTATCAGAATCAGATACAGAAACAAATGGGTTGTAGAGTATCCAGGTCATACACAAAATGATGTATACTACCAACTTAACAGAAGAGAACAAGTGGTAATCTTCAGACTCCGCTCTGGCCACGACAGATTGAGATACCATCTATTCAACAAGCTAAAGATAGGAACTACCGATCAGTGTAACTGTGGCACTGATAAAATGACTGCTGAATATCTGCTTCAAAGTTGCCCAACATATACGGAACAGAGAAAGCGCATATGGCCGACACCAATACCATTCGTGGAAAAGCTCGTGGAGATTCAAATAGCCTCAAACTGACTACTGCTTTCTTTGAAAACATTCAAGTGGACGTCTGAGAGTGTACAAAGAAAAATAAGAAGAAGAAAAATCTGTTTTCTCGCAGTGCTGATACATTTGCACTGCTTGATTTATGATTTTCTTAAAAATAAAATAGAATACTCCTTTTATCGAAAACAAAATGTCTTATTTAGTCTGGACATTTTCTAAATGATGTCGCTAATATGAGCATCACGCATCACCTTGTCTTTAACTGCGCATGTCGTGTCAACTTGTCTAGTGAAGGGTCACGAAACTTTGCCAGATTTTATTAGATTTTCCGATTATAGTGAATGTCTGTTCCAAGGATTTAAAAAACAAAAAATCTAATTTCGAAAGCATAATAGATAATGCGGTGAGTGATTTATTTCATGTATATGTCTGGGTAAGGGGAAAGGGGGGAGTATTTCCAAGAAGGACAATTGTTTCCCTTTCGGAAATTCCCTACCATTATATATTCTCTAACACTATTGTTTGCCCTTTGAACTCTACGATTACGGTAAGTATAACATTTGCAGCCCGTATGTTTAACCTGACTTTAAGTCAGGAAGGAAAAGGCAGCGAGGTCACCCCCACCTCTCAAAACTGGAACTAGTATAGTGAAGTCTCTAACGCTTCACTCCCCTACAGCAGTTATTACTATGGACCAACCTGTACCTTGTTATGTTTAACGAAAATATGTCATTCTGGTTACAGGTATTGTTGATGACGTCATGACACTACTGGTATTGTTGATGACGTCATGACACTGCTGGTTATTTAATTATCATACAATCATCGCCTTTCAGCTGCCCGTAAAGCACAAGCCTTCAACAATACACTCCAAGCGTTCATGTCCCGTGCCATCCGTTAAAGATCTTTCATTTATTCTTTATCCCGTGTCGTGTGTGTCTCTAGTTTTCTTCTTCATGTCTACGTTTTTCCCTCTATTTCTCTTACTCTGCGGATCTCAGAGCAGGGACTGCATTGCTGTGTTATTAAATGGTTTTTCTCAGCGTGTGTCCTACCTAACGCCAGCGCCCTCTTCCCACACCCAGTTTCACCGGCACCTGTCCAGCGCCCTCTTCCCACACCCAGTTTCACCGGCACCTGTCCAGCGCCCTCTTCCCACACCCAGTTTCACCTGCACCTGTCCAGCGCCCTCTTCCCACACCAAGTTTCACTGGCACCTGTCCAGCGCCCTCTTCCCACACCCAGTTTCACCGGCACCTGTCCAGCGCCCTCTTCTCACACCCAGTTTCACTGGCACCTGTCCAGCTCCCTCTTCCCACACCCATTTTCACCGGCACCTGTCCAGCTCCCTCTTCCCACACCCAGTTTCACTGGCACCTGTCCAGCTCCCCCGTCATCCCCACACCAGCGATCCCACCACACCCCTCCAGCGATCCCACCATACCCCACCAGCGATCCCACCACACCCCACCAACGATCCCACCACACACCTCCAGTCCTTCCTAAGTGTAATATTTGTCAACAGCCTCAATATAATTTTTTTTTTTTTAAATCTTCCAGACATACACAGGCAGTATTTTGGTGGCTGTTAACCCCTACAAGATGTTCAACATCTATGGCTTGGACATGGTCAAACGATATGAGGGTCAGCCTCTAGGTAGCTTGCCTCCGTAAGTACCAGAGTCTATTAGTCTTTATATGTGAGAATGTATTAATAATTTACTTTTACACATACAGCTAAAAATAGTAACAAGGACATTTGGAAAGAAGACAGTACGCACAGAAACCTTTTTATTCACATTAGAAGGAAACACTCTACTTTCTGTAGACGTCTCATGGGAAGTGGAAAGCTTGAATACATTGATTGTGACAACAGGTAGGACTGAAGGAAGATTAGATAAAGGATGAGAAAGAGAGGAGATACTGGGACATATAACATTATGGCATGGAAAGAAGCCAACAGAATTTATCAACAACACTGGATACATAAATGTGTGGGAAGTCGTGATCACCTAGACCACCTGGTATGTTACTTGAAGAAGAACGAACATTACCGTACGTGTTCTCATTCTTGACGTGAATGTTGATCGTCCAGTCTGTCACGTGTTTGTTCATCCGTCTTGGTATGGTCTGTTTACATCTATCCCGCCTGTTGTAAGAATGTTAGTCTGCGTGCCTTCTCGTGTTTCTGTCGCTGCCTTTGTTTTTGTGTGGACAGAACTATTAATAAACGATAATGTAACGGTTCCGAGTGCTGAACTCGATGGCGTTTGCTACGACATTGGCCGGAATGAAACAGAGCACGTGTCGCATACGGTAGTTTCTCGTTTATCGGCATTCAACAAATCGAGAACATTTTGTTGGCATCAAGATAAATACGGCAGTGTCATCGTGATCATCATGTCCTGTTTAGCTCCTTGTGGAGCATGGGCCTGTCAATGTAGCTAGTCCCCTGCTTGAAGTCTGCACCAAAGCACTCATGTGTTCTTGGTGCTGTGGTTTCTGTCGTGGTTAGTTTTTTACTGATGAGATTGCCAGCTCTATACACATCCTCATGTTAGTCATCACTGAAGACAGGCTTGAGGAAGCAGCTGCTCTACCCTTTAATTGTCGTCTCAAGGACCCCTGGGAACTAAACAGTTCAGGAATTGAGATGAGATGAGAGAACTAACACCACCACACGTGAACGAGTTTATTGAAAATTTTTTGTAAATAAGATGTTTGCTACTTTCTTTTGTGTAGCATGCTCCTTTCAACCATTTACCATATACATGGAACTGTTGGTTATACCAGGACGTTTTTTTCAGTTAGTGTGCCATTTTCTTGAGTGTGTTTATTTTACGTTCTGTACTGTATTTTTCCTCACGATGGGGTTTTTACTTTTTGGTTTGTTGTGTTGTTCAGAAGCATACTTGTATCTATACTCTCATGAATTTAATATTGGTTTGGGGTTTATTTATGCACTTTTTCTACTGGCTTGTGTTATTCATTTCTGATGACGTAGCTTTGTTACTACTGTTGCATAAGATAATTACGAGTTTACTTTCAGAGTTTATTTGTAATTTTTTTTTAATTCCTCCTGTCGTCTTTTAAATTTTTGTTTTTGTAGTATATCGTTTTACCAATTTTTGTATTGCTTGTGGTGACTTGGTGCCCATTAAATTTTCTACATTTTGTTCTATTTTGCAGTTTGTGCATTAATCTTTTATATTTTGTCTGTGTTGGTCGTATTTCTTGCGTTCTAGTAAGAAGTGTTTAATGGTATTAGGTTCATAACACACTTTACAGATGGGTTTCTCTATTCTAAAGTAGCTGGTTCCCAATCAACTTATTGACAAAGAATGTTTTAATTTATACACTTCGTGAAGAGAGTCCTGATCTACCAGCAGCACCGCTGTATGGCCTCAAAATGGAAGCGACCAGGAATGGAGTAAGATTCAGGCAACGATAAGTTGAGCGTGTGACAGTCGGAAAGAACATACAACATTATAGGAAGCCAGTAATCAAGCCCACATTCGACGCTTCATGACTAAGCATTGGTTACAGAAAGAAGAGATAACTGACATTACTTAACGGAATTTAATATTTCCGCTGTAAGACATGTAATGTGTGACCTGAATATATTCATTAGCAGTATTAAAAGTCGCTTTCACACAGACACGAGAGTGCTGCACCGGGAACTGCAAATTGCTGCAGAGCTGTGGATAACAGTTCCTTGTTACATGTTACATATGCCTTGCGGGGCTGCGCCACCACGATCCGTCAACAAGTTCAAGTTGGTTCAAGTTGGTAATGCACGAGTCACACAAACGAAGTGGGTGTGAGTTCTTGTTCTTTGTTCGTTCTTTTGTAACCTAATTTTACCATCGTTGGACAGTTGTGACCACAAATTACTGGTTTCTAAGATTATCACGTTCTGTGAGCTAAAATGTGCAATGAAAGATCATTTAGATGTAGCCCGGTCGCTTACAGCTGCTGCATTCTTTTTTAATAAAGGCAGACTGTAGAAATATTCGAGCTGCAATAACATCTGTTTCTTCTTCTGTGTTCAATTTGTTAGTTATGCTAACTTTACAGGCTTGTCGCCAGGACGAATTCTATAGTCTTTTCCAGGTCCACGCGCAGTCATATAGCTTCTGCCTCAGATCCGGACCCTTTGGCTGTTTACGCTGAAATGGTCGCCATCTTATTACTGCAACCAGGCCCTACGAGAGAGGGAGCATCAGGGCATCAGGGCCACTAGGCCCGGGCCTTACCTCAGCCAAGGATCCGTGATCCGCCATGCCTTGGCATTAAAATATTCTTTTAACCCCTCTTCCCATGTAATGAGGGGGCCTCACAATGTGAAACGACCTGGGCCTCATCTAAGCTGTCAGAGGGCCTGACTACAATTTGTTTGTGAAAGTGCACGCTGTCACAGTTGTTATTGCTGCTTTTATCACACTGTCTTCCGGTTGAAAGGTTACATTGTCTTCCAATTGAAAGGTTACGATATCTTCCAGTTGAAAGGTTACACAGTCTTCAAGCTGAAAGGGTTTCTAACCAAACGATCTGTTTTATTTTGTCCTATCAGTCCTCGTGTTTAAAATCCCTACAGGTAAGACGAGAAATGCAGTCATTGTTAATTACTGTTATCGATTTCACGCTTCAGTATCTGACACGTGTGAGCAAGCAGGAAGATAATCTGTTGATTTGATTTTCGGCGTCAACAGTCAGCATTCAACACTTGTCATAATTCAGAAAGGAATTATTATAAGAAGGAAATTAATGTAAAGTCAAGGAAGTGAATGGTTATCAGTAATTTTTTAGGTCTCCAAGAGTCAGTCTTCGTTTGTGTGTGTGTGTGTGTGGCCAGCCACTTCATGGTTCCTGCGAGAGTTGTGCGCCACAGAAGAACTGATGTGGTTGACAGATTAATAATTGTTTAACATTGTTTACTGCTCGACAGACGGCGAAACTCTGTTCGTTCTGAGTTAAATGATGTGGCAACAGAATAAAGACAAACGGTGGGGAAAAAAAGCAAAACAACATTGTCACGAAACAAATAAGCTAAAACGCAGCGGCACTAGTGAAGCATAAAGAGTAAATGTACTGCCTACGTACGGAGATTTTCATAAAAGGATGATGGGTAGAATATAAAAGTGGAAATGTTATTACAAGATCACTAATGTGGAATTGATGTCACGAACCATACACGTACCAGTGGAACAAGAGATAAGAACAAGATTTGCGATGGATAGGACACACATGGAGGAAACCTGTGGATATTATGAACAGGGAGTCCATGTTCTAAAATCATAAGGGTAAGAGAGGTTGAGGGATGCCGCAGAACACACGGAGAAGATCACTGGAGACAGGCATAAAAAGGAATGAGGAAGACATGGACAGACCTTGAGCTGATGGCACTGGACGGGAAAAGCTGGTATACGTTTGTTGGAGGCCTATGCTCCTTCTTTGTGAGCTGAAGGGTGATGAAGGAGATGCACCGTAGCTGAGCAGTCACAAATCTGTTACAATTAAATGTTTGTATCGATGTTCCATGTTGCAATATTTAATGTCTTTACTTTGTTTGTAGTCACCTGTTCGCTATAGGCAGTGTCTCCTATACTAAGATGATAAAAAACAAGGAGAACCAAGTTTTGGTTATCAGGTCAGTGGATACATTTTAACCCTTCTCATTGTCATCATCATCCTCCTCGTATAATCATCATTATCATCATCATCCTCGTATCATAATCATTATCATCAACATCATCACTATCTTGGTGAGTTCACGTAAAATATTTACCATTTCATAAATGTGAAGATCAGTAATTCTCAGCCTATGGGTCTCGACCCAAAATTGGATAGTTGGAAACCTTGCGATGAATCGCGTCCCTTACGTTTCCGTTACTCGAAGTTTTAAGCAGGCACACCTTTGGCTGAATTCCTATAATTAATTTTTGGCTTGTCTATTTTGGTATATTGGTCGCCAGCGTTACCAACTGTGAAATTTGGGTCGGGGGCGTAAAACACAGTTGAGAACCACTTGGGTAGACAATGTAGCAGTACTTTAAGATTGATAATGCGGGTAAAGATTGAAGATAGGAAGTGGAGATGGACAGGACACACACCGTAGAAATAACCAGCGTGTACAACAAAACAGTCGTGATTGGAATCACAGAGAAAGAGAACAGCGGGAAGGCCAAGGATAACGTGGTGACGAGCACAGCAAGAAGAAGCAATTGTCTCTTGTGCAAGGCTGAAAACGACGGCCCAAAATAGATACTTGTGGCAAGTAATAAATGCAGCCATATGCTTATTGGCATATTTGACATGGAGGCACATCTGGGATAGCTAAATAGGTCCTAAATTCTGCTTGTAGCAGTAGGTCTCAACCTGTGTGCAGGGTCACATCAGTGTGTCTCGACTATTTTGGTTTGTCTCACCCATTCTAGTTACGAAATACTGTATCAAGAAAGCTTACATGTGCAGTAAATAAATAAACATCTATATTTATATAAGCAGGCATGCTTAAGACAGAAAAAAAGACGGACACGTAGGCAACAGGTAGGCAACAGAGAAGTAACAGATGTGATAGGCTCATCGGGGAATTGAACCAGGGACCATTCGAACGGCGTCATCGCCTCGCTGCAAGAGTGAATCGTGAATGGACTCAGCCTGAACATTTTGGGTTGTTTAATTGACGGTGTGTCCTTTCACGCTTCACCCTCGTAGCGAGGCAGTGGCGCCGTTAGAATGATCCCTTGTTCGAATCCTCGGTTAGCCCATCACACATGTTATTGTTCAGTTGTCTAGTATCCACCTTCTGTCTGTCTCAGCAGTGCCTGCTATCTACCTATATGTTGTTTATTTATTTACTATTCGCATTCCTCGGGTTTCTGTTGTTGTTTATTCCAGGTATGGTAAATCTTTGGATTGCTGGAGTAGTTAGAGCGCTGACCTTTCGCGGCAAAGGTACCGTGTTCGAAACACGGTGGCATCACGCTCCAGTCTACTCAGCTGTAAATGAACACCTATCTCTGCTCTTGTACTAAGGAAGGCAAAGACAGCGAGGACTGAATCTGGTCACCGCACCTTTCGAAGCTGGGCCTAGTATCTAACACTTCACCCCCTCCTACGACAGTATCTGCTATGGAACTACTTTTTATGTTAAAGTGCGTCGCCATTGAAAAGATAGTTCCGGACCTCTGGCGTAGAGTCTAGTGGTGGCTGAGTACAAAAGCTGCCCGAACTGATAGTATAACTGAAGAAATAAACGCAAATGGCTAAAGAGGAAAAACAAAACAGATGGGCGGTGAACAGAGTAAATAGCTGTCGCTTATATTTAAGAGCGCGTGACTAGAATGTCACCGTTCTAGAGATGACAGCGAGAGTTATTGTCACATGACCGGGTTATAAGAAAGGAATAAAAGCGAATGTGGCACAAGTGCAAATAGAGCCTAACTCCTTAGCAACACCGAATACTGGCAAACATTTATAGACAAGACAGACCGGCACTACATGATACAGCCAACCCAGCTCAGCTTGTAGTACGTTATGGAGATAACCGGACAAATACTAGCGGAACCAGATGTGAGTGAGAAGGCGCTGGTTGTGGATAGGCAACGCATTGAGAAAACAAGTTGATATCATTACAAGGCAGTCCTTGTTCTTGAATTACCAAGGTAATAGAAAGAAGGGAGACCAAAAAGCACATGGAGATGAGAATTAGACATAGACGTGAGGGAGATGAATAAGGATCTGAAGGTGATGACTTGCAGTACACTGACATTCACAGAATGCTAGCTAAGGTTGAACGTGCATTCTTAGAGCGAGAGTTAGTAAGTATGCAATATCTGTGTTATTGGGGCCCGAACGGAGAGCAAGGAATAGTAGGACTGTACCCACCATGCAAATCGTAGCAAGTGACTACGGAGGGTTGGGGCCGGTTACTCCATCTTGTAGAAATTTTTAACAACAGACTTTCATAAACGGGTGCTTGCGTAGAATAGAAGGATTGAAATGGTATGACAAGCTCACTAATGTGGAACTGATGACACGAACGAGGCAAGTGCTAATTTGAAGAAGACATACAAGGAAGACAATGGCGATGGATAGGACACACACTTAGGAAACATAATTATAGAATTACAAGACAGTCCTTATCCTGGAATAGTAAGGTAAGAAAGATGTAGTGAGACCAAAGAATACACAGATAAGAGAATTAGAGACAGACGTAAAAGAAATGAGGAAGATCTGGAAAGAATTTGAGCTGATGGCACGGACAGGAAGACTGGGCATACGTTTGTTGAAGACCTATGCTCCTTGGGGAGCTAAACGGTGGTGACTGACTGACTGAATATGGGGAGTGCTGGAAAAACATGACACAAAGTTGGAGAAATTACCTTGACTGGAAAACACAAGGGGAAGTGAGGAGTGTGGAGGCTAAAGAGAGTCTTGAAAATAATGAGAGAATGTGAAGGAAAAAACAACCAGTGTCCTGAACAGAGCTGAAGAAGGCTGCCCTAAATAAAAAATATAGAGAGAGCAAGAATTATGTCTGGTATCCTTTATCACATGAAGAAGAAGAATAGTATCCCTTTGTCACACGAAGAACAAGAATAGTATCCCTTTGTCCCATGGGGAACAAGGATAGTATCCCTTTGTCCCATGGAGAACACGAATTATATGTGTGTGTCTCACGGAGAACAAGAATAGGATCCCGTTATCCCACGGAGAACAAGAATTATCATATATATCTATGTTCTATGAAGAACAAGAATAGTATCCATTTGTCCCATGGAGAACAAGAACCACATTTCTATGTTCCACTGAGAACAAGACTCACATTTCTGTGTTCCACGGAGAACAAAGAATTACATTTCTGTGTTCCACGGATTACAAGAATTACATGTCCTTGTTCCACGGAGAACAAGAAATGTATTTCTATGTCCCATGGAGAACAAGAAATGCATTTCTATGTCCCACGGAGAACAAGAAATGCATTTCTATGTCCCACGGAGAACAAGAATTAAATACTGTATATGTTCGATGGAGAACACGTACTACATTCCCATTTTCTATGGGAACAAAAATCGCATCTCTATATTCCACGAAGAACAGGAATTACCAATATTCAGCTATCTCTTAAAATCATAAACAAGTAAAGAATAAAACACGCTTGAGGGACCACTTTTATTGTTGTTAACAAATTCTTCTTCTTCTTTGATCCTTAGCCGCCGACTGTCAAAGCAGTCAGTGGCCATCACGCCTGGTGGCGTCTTGTAGGGCAGCAACAAACTGCTTCCACTTTGCTCGGTCAGCGGTCATCCTTCGTGCAGTGCCCCAACTCTGGTTCATTCTTTGCATCTCGGCGTCGACAGTTCTCCGTCAAGTTGTTTTTGGTCGGCCTCTCTTTCGCTTTCCTTCAGGGGTCCATAGCATAGCTGTTCTTTTGATGGCATCGCGGTCTCTTCTGAGGACGTGACCAACCCAACTCCAGCGTCTGCCAGCTATGATGGCGTGCATGTCCTCTTGGTCCTCATTGTGCTCCCTATCATCTGTTCCAGAGTAAAGTACTGTTTCTGCTGTTGCTGTTTTTATTCTCCGTGTCGTGGTCCATCTGTTCCAGAGTAAAGTACTGTTTCTGCTGTTGCTGTTTTTATTCTCCGTGTCGTGGTCCATCTGTTCCAGAGTAAAGTACTGTTTCTGCTGTTGCTGTTTTTATTCTCCGTGTCGTGGTCCATCTGCTCCAGAGTAAAGTACTGTTTCTGCTGTTGCTGTTTTTATTCTCCGTGTCGTGGTCCATCTGTTCCAGAGTAAAGTACTGTTTCTGCTGTTGCTGTTTTTATTCTCCGTGTCGTGGTCCATCTGTTCCAGAGTAAAGTACTGTTTCTGCTGTTGCTGTTTTTTATTCTCCGTGTCGTGGTCCATCTGCTCCAGAGTAAAGTACTGTTTCTGCTGTTGCTGTTTTTATTGTCTCTGTCGTGGTTCATCTGCTCTCACTTACTGCCAGGATATGTAATTTGTAGTTTATCAAATTCACTTACCCAAAATACTGTAAAATGTTCCACGGAGAACAATAATTATATATCTATGTTCCGTGAAGAACAAGAATTATATCTCTACTTCCATGAAGAACAAGAATTACATTTAAATATTCCCCAGAGAACAAGAATTACATCTCTATGTTCCCCAGAGAACAAGAATTACATCTCTATGTTCCCTGTAGAACAAGACTTACATTTCTGTTTTCCACTGGAAAAAAGACTTACATCTCTACGTTCCCTGAAGAACTCGAATTACATCTCCATGTTCCTTGGAGAACGAGGCCTACATCTCTCTGTTCCTTGGAGAACAAGACCTACATTTATGTGTTCGCCGGATAACAGGAACTACGTCTCTCTGTTCCCCGGAAAACAAGACTTACATCTCTCTGTTCCCCGGAGAACGAGACTTACATCTCTATGTTCCCCGGAGAACAAGACTTTCTTCTCTATGTTCCCTAGAGAGCAAGAATTGCTTCTCTTGAGAATCCTTCTCCTATAATATGTTGTCGTGTAGCTCGGACTAAGAACAAAGGCTATTTGAAGTGCTCGCAACAAGAACAAAAGTTAACTATTAGAAGTGTTCGCAACAAGAACAAAAGTTAACTATTAAAAGTGCTCGCAACAAGAACAAAAGTTACCTATTAGAAGTGCTCGGAATAAGAACAAAAGTTAACTATTTGAAGTGCTCGCAACAAGAACAAAGGTTAACTATTTGAAGCATTCGTAATAAGAACAGACGTTAACTAATTGAAGTTAACAAAAATGGTAAAGTTACTCCCATAACATGTACTGCAGTTGAAGATAAGGTCATGCATTGTTAACAATGTTACAGTCTAGTTAGCTAAATGTAGTATTATTCTAAATGTAAATTTTGACATGGTGTTTAGAAAAAGTATAATTACAAATACATTTAAAGAAAAAAAGAAAACTGTGCTGCAAATGTTGTTTAATGCAGTGATTTAACTTGTCGGGTCATGTAACACATGGTCGTTGGAGTTCCACAGGGGGTAGTAATAGGTGTAATTATTATAATTATTATCAATAAATTACTAGCACTAAATATGAAAAGTAACAGAAAGCTTTCATGAATGTTAATAAACCATCTCAAACATAGTTTTCATTTGCTTTGTGAGACCCTTGTAAACAATTTTTGTGTTTAAATAAAATTTTGCCTCGTTTTGGCGAGGCGCGTCCTGTTCAACCTAGTCGGTTATATTAGGGCGCATGTCCAAATTTAAAAGACCTTATTTATAACTTCACCTTTTGTAAACAAATTGTCTTGTGCTGACTTTAGTTTTGAAAGCTAATTAATCTGAATTGTAATTATATAGAATGCACAAATGCTTTAAAGCTTAACAAATGCTCATTAAGTTTAGTGTATTACTATTAATCAACTTTATATCTTGTTGTAATGTGAATTTCCTGTTACGTATGTCAATTTCTTGTTATTTCATTGTTCAGTGGAGAGAGCGGGGCTGGTAAGACAGAAAGCACCAAGTTGATCATGCAGTATTTGGCTGCAGTCAACAAATCAGGCAACAACCTTATCACAGAACAGATTCTGGAGGCAAATCCGCTGCTGGAATCCTTCGGAAATGCCAAAACTATACGCAACGATAACTCCTCTCGTTTCGGTAAATACATTGAAGTGTACTTCAAGAGGTAACAGAATCATTTCTTTTACTGTAATATTTGTTTTTGTCTAGAGCATGTGATAATTCTAACTTTTGGCTAGAGCATGTACGGATTCTATACTTTGGCTAAAGCATGTACTGAATCTAATTTTTGGCTACAGCATGTGATGTTTCTTAATTTTGGCTACTGATTCTAAACTTTGGCTAAAGCACGTATTGAATCTAACTTTTGGCTAGAGCATGGTCTAATTCTAACATTTGGATCAAGCATGTACTGATTCTAACTTTTTGCTAGAGCATTGTCTAATTCTAACTTTTGGTTAGAGCATAGTCTAATTCTAACTTTTGGATGGAGCATGGTCTAATTCTAACTTTTGGCTAGAGCATGGTCTAATTCTAACTTTTGGCTAGAGCATGATCTAATTCTAACTTTTGGCTAGAGCATGGTCTGATTCTAACATTTTGGCTAGAGCATGGTCTAATTCTAACCTTTGACTAGAGCATTGTTTAATTCTAACTTTTGGCTAGAACATGTACTGGTTCTAACTTTTGGCTAGAACATGTACTGGTTCTAACTTTTGGCTAGAGCATGGTCTAATTCTAACTTTTGGTTAGAGCATAATCTAATTCTAGCTTTTGGCTAAAGCATGGTCTAATTATAACTTTTGGATAGAGCATGGTCTAATTCTAACTTTTGGTTAGAGCATAATCTAATTCTAGCTTTTGGCTAAAGCATGGTCTAATTATAACTTTTGGCTAGAGCATGGTCTAATTCTAACATTTGGCTAGAACATGTACTGGTTCTAACTTGTGCCTAGAACATATGCTGATTCTAAATTTTGGCTAGAGCATTACCTGATTCGAACTTCTGGCTAGAGCATGTACTGATTCTAACCTTTGATTAGAGCAAGTACTTTTTACAGCAGTCAGACGTGTTCTGTATTAGATATATAGTTTTTAACACTTCTTCGTTATCTCATATAACCACATCTATTTCCATCATACAGTTAGCGATCTGTCTCAGGTATCTTTCATAGCCATACTGTTTCTCCCTTAAAAGTGTTGATAAAGAATATGCTGTCATTCTGCTGCTCTCGTGGAGCTGACATTTTTAAGGTCAAATTCTACTTTTTTGTTTGTCTTTCTCACATGGGCATGATCATATGTGGTAGTTGATAATTGATGCCTTTTTTATAAGGAGTAATATTCGTTTTTAGTTATATCGGAATATGATTCTGGTTAGTAATTATTAGATTTCCAGAAAGTGCAAGGTGTATATGATGCCTACAATTTGCTAGATTCGTGGTATTTTTTTTTTTTTAAATCATTGTATGGAGGATGTTTTAGAATCCCAATTTATTTACTTTATCTTTCTTTGACAGTGGGTCAATTGTTGGTGCCAAATTGTCGGAATACCTTCTAGAGAAGTCCAGAATCGTCACTCAGGTAAGGGAAATTTAAAAAAAAATGATTGTTCTCTTTGTGACACGTGTAGTTGTAAATGATTGTTCTGTTTGTGACCCGTGTAGTTGTAAACGATTGTTCTGTTTGTGACCCGTGTAGTCGTAAACGATTGCTCTGTTTGTGACCCTTGTAGTTATAAACGATTGTTCTGTTTGTGACCCTTGTAGTTGTAAACGATTGTTCTGTTTGTGACCCTTGTAGTTGTAAACGATTGTTCTGTTTGTGACCAGTGTAGTCGTAAACGATTGTTCTGTTTGTGACCAGTGTAGTCGTAAACGATTGTTCTGTTTGTGACCCGTGTAGTTATCAACGATTGTTCTGTTTGTGACCCGTGTAGTTGTAAACGATTGTTCTGTTTGTGACCTGTGTAGTTGTAAACGATTGTTCTGTTTGTGACCCGTGTAGTCGTAAACGATTGTTCTGTTTGTGACCTGTGTAGTCGTAAACGATTGTTCTGTTTGTGACCCTTGTAGTCGTAAACGATTGTTCTGTTTGTGACCCTTGTAGTTGTAAACGATTGTTCTGTTTGTGACTCGTGTAGTCGTAAATGATTGTTCTGTTTGTGACCCGTGTAGTTGTAGGTTGATTGTTCTGTTTGTGACCCGTGTAGTTGTAGATGATTGTTCTGTTTGTGACCCGTGTAGTTGTAAACGATTGTTCTGTTTGTGACCGGTGTAGTTGTAGATGATTGTTATGTTTGTGACCCTTGTAGTTGTAGATGATTGTTTTGTTTGTGACCCGTGTAGTTGTAGGTTGATTGTTCTGTTTGTGACCCGTGTAGTTGTAGATGATTGTTCTGTTTGTGACCCGTGTAGTTGTAGATGATTGTTCTGTTTGTGACCCGTGTAGTTGTAGATGATTGTTGTTTGTGACCCATGTAGTTGTAAACGATTGTTCTGTTTGTGACCCGTGTAGTTGTAGATGATTGTTCTGTTTGTGACCCGCGTAGTTGTAGATGATTGTTCTGTTTGTGACCCGTGTAGTTGTAGATGATTGTTCTGTTTGTGACCCTTGTAGTTGTAAACGATTGTTCTGTTTGTGACCGGTGTAGTTGTAGATGATTGTTATGTTTGTGACCCTTGTAGTTGTAAACGATTTTTCTGTTTGTGACCCGTGTAGTTGTAGATGATTGTTCTGTTTGTGACCCTTGTAGTTGTAAACGATTGTTCTGTTTGTGACCCGTGTAGTTGTCAACGGTTGTTCTGTTTGTGACTCGTGTAGTTGTAGATGATTGTTCTGTTTGTGACAAGTGTAGTTGTAGATGATTGTTCTGTTTGTGACCCGTGTAGTTGTAGATGATTTTTCTGTTTGTGACCCGTGTAGTTGTCAACGATTTTTCTGTTTGTGACCCTTGTAGTTGTAAACGATTGTTCTGTTTGTGACCGGTGTAGTTGTAGATGATTGTTCTGTTTGTGACCCGTGTAGTTGTAGACGTCTCTGAGGAAGCAAAGAAAGATTAGTACTACTGCTCCATCAGGCATGTCGTAAGTGCCGACTGCTCTGAGATTGTGCATAGATCTGCCAATCTCATCGTGTAAAACAAACATACTGCTGAAACCACTGCTATGATAACATCAAATAGATTAAGTCATTATATGATTCTTTTTTTTAAATAATACTATAGCGATATAACATACCCCGGGGGTCTGTGGTGAGACAAAGAAATAATTGGGCTACTGACCTCAGGCATGTCGTACAAGGCCACTAATATGAGGTTGTGCATGAGGCTGGCAAACTGACAATGTAAAACGAATTGCTACAAAAACCACAAGCGTGTGAATGCTTCACACAGGCTTCCTGCAAGAAACCAGCTGCCGTCATGGCTTCATTCTCCACAAGGAGCGAAAAGAAACAACGATAATGATGTTGATATAAAATATAGGCTACTTGTGACTTGAACAGTTTTCAGATAATCTGTTTGATAATATCACAAGAAAGTAGATTTACTTTCTCTTCCATTTCATTCCAACCTGAGCTTAAAAGTTGTGCACCGTTTTTTCCCCTCGCTTCATTTCTTCTTGTCACAGAAAAGTTTATTCCAACATGAACGTAAAGGTGTTCGAATAATCTGAGCGTGAACTAAAAGGTTTTAGTCAGATTTGTTGGTGTTTTTATTTTCTTAATATCACAAAATGTAGATCCCATACCATTCCAGCGTAAAGTTAAAAGGTTTAAGACTGTGTTTTGTTTCCTGCTATAACAGAAAAGTTATTTATACCGTACCACGCTAGCGTGAGCTTTACGGTGTTTACTTTGTTCTGTTTTCTATTGTGACCAAAATAAATTTATTCTCTAGCCCCATGCTATTCCAGCGTGAACATGAAGGTATTCGACTTATTTGTTCTGTTTCTAATTGTCACAGAAAAGTTAATTATCCAGCCATGATCCATACCAGATGTAAGACGTGAACTAAAAGTTTCAGTTGAGTTTTTGTTTTTTCTTTAGTATCAGAAAAAAGTAGATTTCCCGCCCTCTCAAACAGTGCTAGTGTGAACTTGTAGACAGATTTGTTCCGTTTGTTAATTCACATGAAAGAATTACCTACGTTTTCTTTGAAGGTAATCTTAAACAAATAGCTCTTTTTACTCATACGCCAAGGATTATAACCCTTGGATTTGTATGGTTGCTAATAGGAGGGCTCATTTCATTTATTAGCCTTCAATTTTTCTGTTAAAATGAATTTAGAACTGCTATGTTATATTTTTTAAAGTGCATACGTATATATTTACAATTATTTATTTTAAAACATTGATGTGGAAGTTACTGCTTGGCTATAGTAAGAAAGATAAAATTCTGTGCAGGTAATCAAGTGCATGGCTTTTTATTGAGAAACACGATTAGTACAATTTATACTCCCTCTGGTATTCTAGTTAAATACTTTATAGCCATGATTTTTTAAAATTATGGTTTTCTATAGGAGAGAAAAACTTTTTATTTTTATACACACACACACACACACACACACACACACACACCCACCCACATAGCTGTGATGTCACTATATCACGTGAGAAGAGGGTAACACCCGATGATCACTACTATTGTTTACCGCGGCTACCAGACATGTTGCCTTTAGGTCCCTAGATCTATACATCAAGGAACTCTAATGTTGCCTTTAGGTCCCGTAGGTCTCTGATGAGACAAAGAAAGACTCAGACTACCGATAGCCTACCTCAGGCAAGTCGTACAAGGCGACTAATGAGGTTGTGCATGGGACTGGCAACCTCATCATATAACAAAAACAGCTACAGAAACAGGTGGTGCAAGAAAGAAAAACTTACTTGCTTCTACCTTATGTTTATTTTTTAAATCTATCTCTTATTTAATATTTAGCCTTTTCCAAGAAAATGAGTGGAATAAACAAAGAAATAAAGTGCCGGCAATGTTTGTACTACAATATTAAGGGCAGAAACAAAATAGAAGAATTGACTTTAACACTTCTAATTCTTCACAAATCATGTAGCCATTTATGGCAACTGAGCTTACTGTTCAAACTTTTTCATTTTCTTGCATTAGTTTTACATCTGTCTGTGACCTGCATGGGGCCCATCTAGGCCTGATTCAGAAAAGTCGGTGGAATTGGCATAAAGCCGACCCTGTTGGTGGAAATGGCCTGGGAGAAAGAAATGAGAGGTGACAAAATGATAGAGTGGGCAAGCACACATGATACTATATTAAAGAAACACCTGGTTTAGACAACAGCCTAGACGCCTTTGGACGTGAAAAAGTCCAGGAGTAAAAGTTCGTTATCAAATTGACCACATATATCAAACTATACGAAGGAGATTTAGAAGCAGTTTGAAAACAAGTCCAGGAGCAGACTGCAGCAGCGACTATGTACACGTAATAGAAAAACTTAGAACAAAACTGAAGAAATCAAAAAGAGCATAAAAAACATAGCAAGCTAGATTTCAAGATTCTGTTTCATGCATGTCCCACTGAGCCCCAGTGTTGTTTGTATTCTGTGTAGGCCCCTGAGGAGAGAAACTATCATGTGTTCTACGAGATGCTAGAGTCTCTGACTGATGAGCAGAAGTCAAAATATGGACTACAAACAGCACCCAAATATTTTTACCTTAATCAGGTGAGCACCTATGGTAAATTACACACAGGTAACTTTAGTTCGTGTTCCACCTTTTGTTGTTTCTATTTTTTTTTAAATTCTAGCTTTTGTTCATATCCAGATAGCCTCTTGTTGCAATGTAAAGTTTCCTGTCATTGTCATTCTATGTTTCTGTGTGTAAAAAAAAAAGAAAAAAGCAAACTTACAGCATGGCCTCCACCCCCTCTTTTTCCTTACTTACTTACTTAGTCATTCCCCTTCTACCGTGAGGTGTAGAGGTTTGGAAGAGAGAGTGCCAGGCTATCCTATCGGCTGTCTTCCTCCTGGCCTGGTTCCATTCTAGTCCTCGGTCCTTCAAAGATTGTCTAATGTTGTCCTTCCAGCGGACTCTGGGTCGTCCTGGGGGTCTGGATCCTTGGCTCTTTGTTTCCCATGCTTGTCGTGGTAGTCGATCTTCTCCCATTCTGCAGACATGGCCAAACCATCTTAATTGGGACTTCTACTTGCGTCTGCAGGGGGTAGGATTTAAGGCCTTGACGTATTGTTTGGTTGCGTACCATGTCTCTTCTTGTTACTTCAACCACTTTCCTCAGATACCTCATTTCTGAGGTTTGGATCTGGCTTATGTGGGTTGTAGTCATTGCCCATGACTCGCATCCATATGTCAAGACTGGGACATAGGTGGAGTGGTATACAGCCATCTTCGTTTTCTTACCAACCTCTCTCTTGCTGAGGAGTCCTCGATTTATGGCCTGAAAAAGTCTCCCAGCTGCTGCTTTTCGAGTGGCCAACTCTTCTTTGATGCCTCCCTTTTGGTCTATAATAGCTCCGAGGTATTTAAAGTGGTCGACCTGCTCCAGGACCTGTTCTCCCAGCTTAATCTGATGTCTTCTTTCTTCTCGTGATATCACCATGGATTTTGTTTTAGAGCTGCTTATGACCATCCCTCTCTTCTCCAGCTCTTCCTTCCAGACTTGCAGGTTGGATTGGAGATGTGCCTCTGATTTAGCAATCAGGGCAACATCATCAGCAAATGCCAGCTCTGAAATATAGACCTGTCTCATCTTCCAGTACCCCACTGAATACTTTCTTGTTCTCTCCTTACATGCCTTGATGACATCGTCCATAAGGAGTATGAAGAGGTAAGGTGATAGGATATCACCTTGTCTTACACCAGTGGTGGTCCTGAACTCTTCTGACTTATGGTTTGCTGTCCTCACATAATTTCTGCAAGACTTGTAGAAGCTCTGTATAGCATGAATCAGAGGTGCTGGAATATTCTTCCTTGCCAAACAGTCCCAAAGTTTGTTCCAGATCAATGAAACAAAGATGGATCTCACTCTTATACTCAAGAGCCTTTTCACTCAGCTGTCTGAGTGTGAAGATTAGGTCTTGAGTACTTTGGTTTGCTCGGAATCCGCACTGGACCTCATCCAATTGTGGCTCAGCTAGGCGTCGGAGTCTCTGCTCTAGGATTCTAGAGTAGATTTTACCAGGGACACTGAGAAGGGATATGCCTCTATGGTTCCCTCCTTTTCCACCGAGAGAAAAACTGTATGGCGCCAAAAAAAAAAAAGCGTGAGACAGACCACACATTTTTTATGAGATAGATAGATGTGGTTTTCATGAGAGTAAACAAGATAGATAGATGTGGTTTTCATGAGAGTAAACAAGATAGATAGATGTAGTTTTCATGAGAGTAAACAAGATAGATAAATGTGGTTTTCATGAGAGTAAACATGATAGATAGATGTGGTTTTCATGACAGTAAACAAGATAGATAGATGTGGTTTTCATGACAGTAAACAAGATAGATAGATGTGGTTTTCATGAGAGTAAACAAGATAGATAGATGAGGTTTTCATGACAGTAAACAAGATAAATAGATGTGGTTTTCATGACAGTAAACAAGATAGATAGATGTGGTTTTCATGAGAGTAAACAAGATAGATAGATGTGGTTTTCATGAGAGTAAACAAGAAACAATAAAAAAAAAAACTTTGCTAGAGTCTTCCTGCAGTGCTCTAGAACAAACCCCACATTGCCACTAGTGTCTACTTGCTATGCCATGGAGAAATATCTTCTAGTACCCACTGGCCATGCTATAAGACAAATCCTGCTTATGTCTACTTGCTATGCCATGGAGAAATATCTTCTAGTACCCACTGGCCATGCTATAAGACAAATCCTGCTTATGTCTATTTGCTATGGAGAAATATCTTCTAGTACCCACTGGCCATGCTATAAGACAAATCCTGCTTATGTCTACTTGCTATGGAGAAATATCTTCTAGTACCCACTGGCCATGCTATAAGACAAATCCTGCTTATGTCTCTTGCTATGGAGAAATATCTTCTAGTACCCACTGGCCATGCTGTAAGACAAATCCTGCTTATGTCTACTTGCCATGGAGAAATATCTTCTAGTACTCACTGGCCATGCTATAAAACAAATCTTGCTTATGTCTACTTGCTATGGAGAAATATCTTCTAGTACTCACTGGCCATGCTATAAGACAAATCCTGCTTATGTCTACTTGCTATGGAGAAATATCTTCTAGTACCCACTGTCCATGCTATAAAACAAATCCTGCTTATGTCTACTTGCTATGGAGAAATATCTTCTAGTACTCACTGGCCATGCTATAAGACAAATCCTGCTTATGTCTACTTGCCATGGATAAATATCTTCTAGTACCTACTGTCCATGCTATAAGACAAATCTTGCTTATGTCTACTTGCTATGGAGAAATATCTTCTAGTACCCACTGGCCATGCTATAAGACAAATCCTGCTTATGTCTACTTGCTATGGAGAAATATCTTCTAGTACCCACTGCCCATGCTATAAGACAAATCCTGCTTATGTCTACTTGCTATGGAGAAATATCTTCTAGTACCCACTGGCCATGCTATAAGACAAATCCTGCTTATGTCTACTTGCTATGGAGAAATATCTTCTAGTACCCACTGGCCATGCTATAAGACAAATCCTGCTTATGTCTACTTGCTATGCCATGGAGAAATATCTTCTAGTACCCACTGGCCATGCTATAAGACAAATCCTGCTTATGTCTACTAGCTATGGAGAAATATCTTCTAGTACCCACTGGCCATGCTATAAGACAAATTCTGCTTATGTCTACTTGCTATGGGGAAATATCTTCTAGTACCCACTGGCCATGCTATAAGACAAATCCTGCTTATGTCTACTTGCTATGGAGAAATATCTTCTAGTACCCACTGGCCATGCTATAAGACAAATCCTGCTCATGTCTACTTGCTATGGAGAAATATCTTCTAGTACCCACTGGCCATGCTATAAGACAAATCCTGCTTATGTCTATTTGCTATGGAGAAATATCTTCTAGTACCCACTGGCCATGCTATAAGACAAATCCTGCTTATGTCTACTTGCTATGGAGAAATATCTTCTAGTACCCACTGGCCATGCTATAAGACAAATCCTGCTTATGTCTACTTGCTATGGAGAAATATCTTCTAGTACCCACTGGCCATGCTATAAGACAAATCCTGCTTATGTCTACTTGCTATGGAGAAATATCTTCTAGTACCCACTGGCCATGCTATAAGACAAATCCTGCTTATGTCTACTTGCTATGGAGAAATATCTTCTAGTACCCACTGGCCATGCTATAAGACAAATCCTGCTTATGTCTACTTGCTATGGAGAAATATCTTCTAGTACCCACTGGCCATGCTATAAGACAAATCCTGCTTATGTCTACTTGCTATGCCATGGTGAAATATCTTCTAGTACCCACTGGCCATGCTATAAGACAAATCCTGCTTATGTCTACTTGCTATGGAGAAATATCTTCTAGTACTCACTGGCCATGCTATAAGACAAATCCTGCTTATGTCTACTTGCCATGGATAAATATCTTCTAGTACCTACTGTCCATGCTATAAGACAAATCTTGCTTATGTCTACTTGCTATGCCATGGTGAAATATCTTCTAGTACCCACTGGCCATGCTATAAGACAAATCCTGCTTATGTCTACTTGCTATGGAGAAATATCTTCTAGTACCCACTGGCCATGCTATAAGACAAATCCTGCTTATGTCTACTTGCTATGGAGAAATATCTTCTAGTACCCACTGGCCATGCTATAAGACAAATCCTGCTTATGTCTACTTGCTATGGAGAAATATCTTCTAGTACCCACTGGCCATGCTATAAGACAAATCCTGCTTATGTTTACTTGCTATGCCATGGAGAAATATCTTCTAGTACCCACTGGCCATGCTATAAGACAAATCCTGCTTATGTCTACTAGCTATGGAGAAATATCTTCTAGTACCCACTTGCCATGCTATAAGACAAATTCTGCTTATGTCTACTTGCTATGGGGAAATATCTTCTAGTACCCACTGGCCATGCTATAAGACAAATCCTGCTTATGTCTACTTGCTATGGAGAAATATCTTCTAGTACCCACTGGCCATGCTATAAGACAAATCCTGCTCATGTCTACTTGCTATGGAGAAATATCTTCTAGTACCCACTGGCCATGCTATAAGACAAATCCTGCTTATGTCTATTTGCTATGGAGAAATATCTTCTAATACCCACTGGCCATGCTATAAGACAAATCCTGCTTATGTCTACTTGCTATGGAGAAATATCTTCTAGTACCCACTGGCCATGCTATAAGACAAATCCTGCTTATGTCTCTTGCTATGGAGAAATATCTTCTAGTACCCACTGGCCATGCTATAAGACAAATCCTGCTTATGTCTACTTGCTATGGAGAAATATCTTCTAGTACCCACTGGCCATGCTATAAGACAAATCCTGCTTATGTCTACTTGCTATGGAGAAATATCTTCTAGTACCCACTGGCCATGCTATAAGACAAATCCTGCTTATGTCTACTTGCTATGGAGAAATATCTTCTAGTACCCACTGGCCATGCTATAAGACAAATCCTGCTTATGTCTACTTGCTATGCTGTGAAACAGATTCTGCTATCATCTACTTCCTATACTCTCGAACAGAGTCAACTTGAAGTGTCTACTTACTGTGCTCTGAAACAGATTCTGCTGTCACCTATTTCCTATGCTCTCAAACAGACTCTACTAATGTCTACTTATTGTGCTCTCAAACAGACTCTGCTGTGTCTACTTGCCATGCTATGGAGCAATATTCCCAAGTATCCGCTATTCTAAGATAAATCCTGCTTCTATCTGTGTACCATGCTATCTGTGTACCATGCTATCTGTGTACCATGATTTAGAACATGGGATGGCAACTGGTTGATCTTGTTCTACCAGTAGATCCCAAAGCATAGTTTGGTAGATCTCTAGGTGACAGAAGGAGGGGGGAGAGAAGAATTTTACCTATGTAAATTTCGTAAATTTCGTACTAGCCCTCTCCCACCGGCACTTAATAGCGTGATGTCCTCAGGTTTAATGGTACTGTCCCATGTTCCCAGTGAAAAAACCGCAAGTTAGCTTACTCAAATTCACTTTATTATGAACTGTATAAGATAAAAAGTGATCTTTTCTTTGAAATGAAGTTAACTTTCAGTAAAACATTTACTTTTAATTTTCCACCGCTCTGATTATGGGATTGTAGGAAGCAGATCATGCAGCAGGCATAAAAGTTACATATAGACTGGTTTTATTCCAGTTTCCAGATACTCTGAAACCTGAAAATAGACATGATTTTATCAGTGCAGATCTTTAGAAAGGTCAGTGTTTTTAAAGAAGCTGCCTACCCCAGCTGTAGAACAAATCCTGTTACACTTCTTGCCATGCTGAGGAACAAAATCTGCTAATATCTACTTTGCCATCATTCATCCTTTTGCACTTCCCTTGGAGCCATCATTGCAGTTGGCCCCCGAAATGAAGCTTTCACCAAACATTCATGTGCTGCAGCAGAAGTGGTTTCTGTGACAATGTGCTTTACATGATGAGGTTGACAGTTCTATGTACAGCCTTATATTAGTCACCTTGTACGATATGCCTGACGGTACGTAGTCATCTATTCTTTCTTTGTCTCTTGCGAAACCCCCGGACACAGGCCATCTACTTACCATGCTGTAGAAGAAATCTCACTCATATCTTCTTACCATTCTTCTGATCAGTCACATAACAATTTGCAGTCATGTATGGTTAAAAGACGAAATGTGGTCTTATTCACAATGTTACTCCAACTTTTTGTTGTTTATCATTTAGTTTCTGCACCAGTAAACAAATTCTGTTTGCATTATTAATTAGAAATTAACTTTCCATTTATACATATAGTCTAACAGTACAGCATTTCAAAATTTGGTGCTAGCAATTTTTTACTTATGATAGGGTGGCAGTTCCCTAATCCCTGGCCGTGATGATGCTGAAAACTTTCGCAAGCTGACCGCAGCCATGGACATTCTGAACTTTGACCGACAGGAACAGGAAACAGTAATAAAAATCCTAGCTTCTGTCTTACACATTGGAAACATCTTCTTCAAAGCCATACATGTAAGTTGTTCCGACTCATATTTATCTGTTACTGTTTATGTTATCTGTAATCATCATCATCATTTTTTTTTCTTTGGGCTCCTAACAGAGCATGGAGCCACTTCTCCAGCTGGCCCTCTTACAGGAAGCCAGCACCAAGCAGTCACATGATCTTGCAGCTGTTGTTTCTGTGGCAGTTTGTTTTAAATGATCAGGTTGCCAGCCTCAATACACAACCTCATATTAGTTGCCTCGTAGGACATGCTTGAGGATGCAGTGGACATTTTTATTCTTTGTCTCTTCAGAGATCCCTGGGATTTACTCAGGCCGTTGTCTTTAAAGCTCTTATCTAATTATCTGACTACTGCTTTCTTTGAGAACATTCAAGTGGACGTCTGAGAGTGTACGAAGAAGAAGAAGAATAATTATCTGTTTTGACTTTGTGTTGGCCAGCGCCTTGCCTTATTCGTGGAGCAGAAGTTAGTCCTGAATGGAAAGTGGTGGCATGCAAAAGTTGCAAAAACATAATGATGATTGATTGTCTTTTTTTAAATGTCTCTTCATGTTTATGAAATGAAGCCTTTCTTCTTCTTCCGTCCTTAGCCAACGACCGGCAAAGCAGTCAGCAGTGGCCATTACGCCTAGTGGCGTCTTAAGGGCAACAGCGAATAGATTTTCTTTGCCGTTGTTCCCATCACGCCTAATGGCGTCTTTAGGGCAACGACAAATCAATCCGTTTGTTGTTGTTTCCGTAATCAAAGTGACTGGCAAACGGGTGATCAGCCCGTTGGTAAATGAAGCCTGACTGTATTATAATAGACTTTGAGAAGAGAACTAGAGACAGATACGAAGAGAATTAAGAAGACATGGAAATACTTTGAGCTGATAGCAGACTTGGCATAAGTCTATTGAAGGCTTATGTTCCTTGGGGAGCTGTAGGTGATAAGTGATTGAATGTGTTATCATATGGACAAAGTTGGAGGACTAGACGTTGATATCAAAATGAGAATACAAAAGGCAAGTGATGCTTTCATTGCCTTGGGAAATATATGGAAATTAAAAGACTCAAGATCAGTAAAACAAAAAATGAATCTTCAACTCCAACAAGGCAGTCCTATTGTGTGGCTCTGTAACATGGAGAACATGAAATGACAACTAAGAAGTTACAGAATTTCATAAGAAGGTGCTTGCATAGGGTAGAAGGATTGAAATCATGTGAAAAGATCACCAATGTAGAACTTATGACAAGAACCAGACAAGCACCATTGAAACAAGAGGTGAGAAGATGCTAATGTATAAAAGGGCTCACACTGATAACTTACTGATAGCATTACAAGGTAGTACTTGTTCTGGAATCTCCAGACTATGAGAGGTAGAGGGAGAACAAAGAGACCTATGAACACACAGAGAAGGCAATAGAAATGAAGTTGATAAAGAAGACATGGAGAGACTCTGAATGGATGGCACAGGTCAGGAAGGTCTGGCATGAATTTGTTGAAGGTCTATGCTCCCCGGGGAGCTGAAGGGAAATGAATGAATGCTTTATGATTCTTGAAGCAGCATACGCTCCAACTCCCACTTTCTTCTTCATTTGAAGAAAAAAAAAAACCAAACATCTGGTTGACATGTCAGTACATGCCAGTACATGTCAGCACATGCCAGTACATTGATTTATAAATCCTCCTGTAGTTATTGGTTGACATGTCAGTACAATGATTTATAAATCCTCCTGTAGTTATTCACAAAATAAAGATTAACAAAATCTAGTTCTTAGCTGTGCACACTACAATATGTATTAGCTGTGCACACTACAGTATGTGAATACATGTACAATATGTATTAACTGTGCACACTACAATATATGAATACAATATGTATTAGCTGTGCACACTACAATATGTGAATACAATATGTATTAGCTGTGCACACTACAATATGTGAATACAGTATGTATTAGCTGTGCATACCGGTTGGTAATATTTAGTTAAAAGATGAGTAAAAATAAGGATTGTTGATGCCAAGATGGTAGATCATCACCAACAACAAAAAATTGACAGCTGATTTGTGGCCAAGCATAATGATTTATGCTACAGACATTCATAAATGGGTGCTTGCGTAGAATAGAAAGATTGAAATGGTACGAGAAGATCACTAAAGTGGAATTGATGACTTGAACCAGACAAGTGCCAGTGGAACAAGAGTTGAAGAAGACACTGGAGATGGATAAGACACACACAGAGGAAACCTGTTGATAGCATTATGAGACAATCCTTGTTCTGGAATCCTCAGAGTACGAGAGGAAGAGGGAGACCAAAGAACACACGGAGAAGAGAACTGGAGACAGAAATGAAGGGGATGAAGAAAATGTGGCAAGACATTAACCTGATAGCACAGGACATGAAAACTTGGTGTCAGTTTGTTGAAGACCTATGCTCAATGGGAATCTGAAGGGTGATGAATGATTGAATAAATGAATGATTGAATGAATTAATATTGATTTATTATATTGACTTCATCCATTAACACGTTAGATAGCTTCACAGGAATTCATTTATAGTTAGATATTTTCCTTTCTTAAGCAAAACATTTTTCTTCAAGTTCCTGATGCGGAGTAGCAAGTTGTGGCCATGGAAGTCAATCATGTTTACATGCTTTAAAAATATTTTTCAGGTCAACAATCATGACACAGTTGAATTAGGCTCAGATGCTGAAATCAAATGGATATCTCACCTTCTAGGACTTTCTGATGAATGGTTGAAACAAGCACTGACCAGCAAAGTCACTGTGAGTAGCTGGATTATTTGTATGTGCTTTGTATGTGGTTTATGATTTTTATTTTCTAATTTTTTAATCTTCTTTCTTCATCACTTTTGTCTGTATGTTTTGTCATTCTCTTTCATCAGTTTAGGCACTTATTTCAAAGATATGAAGGCACCACTGAGTATGGAGGCTTAATATAATACAAGGAAAAGACAGATTTGATAATTCTTCAATTAAACATTAAGGGTAGTCGTTACAAAAATGTTATGATTTTCATGAAAAGGAAGTTATGCTTAAAATATTAATCCTACATACATATTTCATTCAGAACCATGTAGAATATTCATTATAACTATTAAACAGTCCATAAAAATGTTATAGGACCAGAACTGATATTCACTCTATGACAACAGAGCGAGAAGACCACAGAATAAAAACAAATATCTCATTAATAAACCACAGAAAAAAGAGATAGCTAAGAAAAACTGAAAAGTATCTGAAAAATAATACAGCTGGGGACAATTATACAAATTATACTTCCACATATGGTATTTGAGAAACTTATCTGCTTTATTAGTGTACAGCTGCATTAAATAACTCTATTCAAACAGGAAGCAAGAGGAGACAGAGTTGTGTCCCCGTATAACCTTGATCAAGCTTTGGATGCCAGGTAAGGTATTGTCTCTTGTTTAGTTACTTGAACTTACAGTTAAATTTTGTTTGAACGATTAAGTATTACCTCTACACCTCACGGTAGAAGGGGAACGACTAAGTAAGTTGAACGATTAATTTTTTTTTTTTTTTAAATTGCCACCTCACGAACTTATTATAGAAACATTTATCTCTCTCTCTCTCTGTCCTTCCCTCTCTTACTCTTTCTCTCTAACTCCCTATTGCACTATCTGCTATAGGATTACCTTTTCCTTTTGTCTCATGTTACTTTACAGGAACAATTTTCAGAGTTCCACATTAGTATAATTATTTTTTCTGTTTAAATAATCTAGGTTGATTCAGTTTTAGGTCTCAGATATCAACAGTCTCTGATCTTGTAAAAAAAATGTTCTATCTTTCAGAGATGCTGTAGCTAAGGCTCTCTACTGTCGCATGTTTTCGTGGCTGGTGGAACGTGTCAACTTCATCATATGCAGAGCAGAGAGGGATAAGTCCACTTCATTAGCTGTACTTGATATTTTTGGTTTTGAGGTAAAACATTTTTATAATATCATTGGGATGTAAAAACTTGTGTTTTAAAGTTTAGCAAAACTTTATTATAATATCATTAGAAATGAATGTGTAAAGTTATGTTTCATTTTAAAAAATTGAAGTAAAAATATTATTATAGTAATAAATGGAAAATGAAAATTTATGACATCAGAATCTTCTTCAAGTACCATGCCTGGTGGCATAGGCGATGATGTCTCTCCACAACTTTCTGCCTGTAGTACTATTTATCAACTGAGTTGTTGATTTCTGGTATCTTCTCTCTTTGACTCTTTTATCTCTTTTTCCTTTAATCTCTCCTATTGTTATGACGTATTCCAGCTTTCTTCTTCTCATAATATGCTCAAAGAAAGTGAACTGCTTCTTTCTAATATGAAAAAAAGCTTCCTTAACAAACTGGTCTCTTTCATGACATCCTCATTAGTCTTTTTAGCTGTCTATGACATTTTTAACATTCTTCTGTAAAACCACATCTCTGTGGCCTCTAGTGCTTTTCCTGCATGTTTACTAATTGTCTGCAACTCACTCCTATTTGTCAGGAATTGTCCATGACTCACTCCCATTTGTCAGGATTGGTTCTATATAGCACTGAAGAACTCTTTCTTATTTCCACTGATAAAGAGTTGTTGCTTTAAAATACTTTTTATTTTATAGCATGCTGTTTTTGCCTTGGCTGTTCTGCTGTTCACTTCTGATAGAATGTATACAATCTGATTGGAATGTGAAATTCTGTCCTTGATGTAGAAAAGCCATGGATTTAAACATTATTATAACATCACAAGAGTGAAATGTGGAAATTTATCAAATCATAATAGAATGGGAAAGTTTCCATATTTCTTGTGGCATAGAAGCACAGTTAAAAATTAGTATAACATTAACATCAACAGTAAAAAATGTGTGTTTTATGTAGAAAAGCAATTAGGTAAAACATTATTATTAACCTGAATGGAATGTGAACATTTGTATTTCATGTAGAAAAGCCACGAAGTTAAATATAATTATCATATCATTTGGATGAAAAGCCATGTTTCATATAGAAAAGTGTAGTAGAATAAATTAAGGAGGTTTTCTGAGTCTATAAGTGGGAAGATAACATAAGAGATGGACAGGAAAGGGTATCAGAGTGCACCATCATGACAAGAGACAGAAGATGGCAGAGATCCATTGCATCCGACCTTCATTGTTGAGATGGCAACTGATTATGATGATGACGTCAAACATAATTTCCTGCTTGGGAATGACAAACAAGTTAAAATCTTGTGCTGTTGCTGCACTAACATCCTGAACCTTAGAGTAGAAGACAGAGTTGTATAAACATTGCCACATATACTTGAGTATTAGTCGAGAAATTTTTTTCCCTTTTTGGACGTTAAAAAATGTAACCGCGACTTATGTTCGAGTAAAACAATATATTCAGTGGTCTATGGTTCGATCCCCAGATGAGGTGGGATATTTTTAGGCCGCAAATGGCTCCTGGGTTGACCCAGCCCCAACTGGGTACCAGAGCAACTCTGGGAAGGTTAAGGTGGCCGGCGTGATGCTGACCACATCACCCCTAGTGTGCCGATGGTCAAGAAAATAAGGGCCTAACACCATATTCCCAATATGCCTCAATGGGCGTGTAACGGGATCCTTTTCCTTACATCTGATTCAGCCACATGGTTAGCATCCTGATCAAATAACAAGTCACATGAGATCCCAAAGCAAATATCTTTGGCTTTAACCTTTAGCACGCTGCATTCTTTGGCGAAAATTTTCGCCTCCAGCTGCATTCTTTTTCACAGCGTCCCGTTTCTATAGTGGGTGACCCTTAATGTCTATAGTTTTTGTGTTTCTTGGTCAATTGCTATCATGTTTGGAATTTATATAAATAAATGAATGGTGAATCTGATGATATAAAATTTGTTTGTGTACATGTTAGATGTGATAGGAAGAGAGGAAAGGAACGATGAAAAAAACGAAAAAAAAATTTTAAATAATAAAAAAAATATTTTTTTTTTATTTTAAAATTTTAAAAAAAATTTAAAAAAATAACCAGCAAACGAAGGGTCCATATCCCTTGCATCTCAATGAAAGTCATTTGACCAATAGACCAATACAAATCAAATGACGATCTTTTCGTTACACCCATCATCATCAGTAGCAAAGCAACAAACGCTCTCGTCAGCTGTGACATTCGGCCGAAATTCTAAATCTTTCCGATATTCCTAGTCCTAACCCCTAACATTATACATACTTGAAAGGCCATTTTACTTTCGTTTCCATCTCAGCCATCAAACATATTCTGAGAACCGATATCACCGCTTATAAAGACAAAAATCTCATCCCCACCGCATGGCGTCAGAATCCAATAAAATTAGAGCAAAAATGGCTGTGTGTTGATGCAGATTCATTTCGATTTAAAAAATTTACAAAAAATAAATGCGGATACACCCATCGCTTTTTTAAGATCGGAAACGGAAGCTAACTCTCTTGCAAATAACATTACAACTTAACATACGGGGCTGAAATCACGTGTACACAAGTCCTCATGCTAGAAACGGTGATATCCGTAAGGCGACACATGGCAGCTCCAGCGTGCAGAGCATAGGTTATCTTCGGCGACATGTGTCGCCCGCAGCGTGCTAAAGGCTAAAAAAATCAAAAAAAAATTCATAATATTGATCGCCTCTACAAAAAAAATTCTGAAAAATGGAAGCATTTTAATGTAGGCCTACTGGAAATCTATTTATCTCAGGTCTCGCTAGATACCGAGATCTCATTGTTACTTAGCATCCTGATCAAATAACAAGTCACTTCTCAGATCCCGAAGCAAATATTTGACCATCCGTAAAGCTGTGGCTTTAAAACAAAAATCACGAAAAATCATATCGATTGCCTCTAAAAGAAATTTCAGAAAAATGTAATCATTTTAATTTAACAGAAATCTATTTATAACTCAGGTCTCACTAAATATATGGATCTCATTGCTACTTATCAACGTCCGACAACAGTAATCAGACTTTCCGGGTGAACGAACAAACTTTATTTTAAAAGGGTTAGAATTGGGCACGCAGGCCTGTCAGACATTCTGCCCTTGCTTTCTGTCATCTATTATACTGAATTCATTTATTCTCACATTGTAAATATTAATAGGACGATTTCAACCGTTTTAAATAGGAAAGAGTTAAGCTGAAATTGAAAAGAATTTGCAGAAAGCCAAGGAAATTCCAATGCAATGCGGGAATTTGAAGTCGACAAAAAACTCATTTGACTTATAATCAGGTCTTTCATATTGGACAGTTTTTAAGTCCTAAAATCTAGGGGTCGACTTATATTCAGATCAACTTGTACTCGAGCATATACAGTATTTGACAGTGGCGATTGACTTAAACTCAAACATATACAGTATTTGACAGTGGCGATTGACTTAAACTCGAACATATGCAGTATTTGACAGTGGCGATTGACTTAAACTCTAACATATACAGTATTTGACAGTGGCGATTGACTTAAACTCGAACATATGCAGTATTTGACAGTGGCGATTGACTTAAACTCGAACATATACAGTATTTGACAGTGGCGATTGACTTAAACTCAAACATATACAGTATTTGACAGTGGCGATTTACTTAAAAATCAATGTTTTATTTAACAAAAAAAGTCTTCTTCAGCTTCAACGACCAAAGATGCAGAAAACGTTTCTCTCACTTTTGTCCGATGTCAGTTATACTGCTGCATAAATTGACTAAACCAGTAAACTTTATCCTCATTTGAAATGTGACTAATCTGAGGTTGTACATGGGACTGGCAACCGCATTATTTAAAACAAACAGTTTCAGAAACCACTCCTGTAAGAGTTTGTGATTTGGCGTAGGCTTCTTCAAGGAGGCCATCTACGTTGTGGCTCCATGCTTTATAATAATTTTATAATCTACCTGTTAAACCATATTTCTTTTCAGGACTTTCACCTGAACAGTTTCGAACAGCTGTGCATCAACTATGCCAATGAAACCCTGCAGTACTTCTTCAACCAGCACATCTTTCACATTGAACAGAAAGAGTACATAAAAGAGAAGATTCGATGGGAGCATATTGAGTTCAAGGACAACCAGCCAACCATTGACTTGATTACAACAAAGCCATCTGGTATTCTACACATTCTGGATGATGAGTGTAATTTCCCTCAGGTAAATATAACTTAACTCTGTGTGAAAGAATATAACCACTGGTTCCTTCAGGGACGTTGTAAAATGTTACTAAAATGATGTTATACATGGGAGCTGGCTGATTCATTATGTCAAACAAATTGCTACAAAAACACCCACCTTGAGACCATATAATGTCAATTGTCATAGGTTTCTTACAAGGGGTCCATGAGGATATTGTGGTCAAGTGCTCTTTAGGAGCCAATGGAGAATGATGAGTTATCTATGTTATTCTGAGTTGGGTGTTTTGCATGGAACAGAAACATCTACCATGTAAAAACTATACAAGTTATTAATTCAGTTAATCATTCATTCATTCATTCATTAACTCATATATTCATTCATTCATCTCCTACTACAGCTGATCTCCTTCTTCTTCTTCTTAGATCCTTAACCACCGACCATCAAAGCAGTCAGTGGCCATCACGCCTAGTGGCGTCTTATAGGGCAACAACAAATTGATTCCACTTTGCTCGATCGGTGGCCATCCTTTGTACAGTGCCCCAACTCTGGTTCATTCTTTGCATCTCAGCCTCCACAGTCCTCCGCCAGGTTGTTTTTGGTCGGCCTCTCTTTCGTTTTCCTTCAGGGGTCCAAAGCATAGCTGTTCTTGTGATGGCATCGGGGTCTCTTCTGAGGACATGGCCAACCCAGCTCCAGCCTCTGCCGGCTATGATGGTGTGCATGTCCTCTTGCTTGCTCCGAGTAAGCAGATGTTGGTTGGTGATGGTATTCAGCCAAAAATTGTGGTGAATTTTTCTTACGCATGTTGTGTGAAAAGAGGACAATTTCGACATTTCCTTCTCTGTAACTCTCCAGCATTCCGCACCATAGAGAAGCACAGAGAGCACACAGCTCTGATATAATTTTAATTTTGTGCTTGTGCTGTATTGAGAGGACTTCCAGATGTTGTTTAGGCTAAAAAAGGCTGTTCTTGCTTTATTCATTCTGATGTTGATGTCTTTGCCTGCCCCGCCGTCTGGTGTTACTATGCATCCTAGGTATGTGAAGGTGTCTGTCTGTACCAGTTGCTGATTCCTTACTGATATGGGCTCAGGGTTGCTCACATTGAGCATCATGACCTCTGACTTCTTTAAATTGATGTTCATGCCCACCTGCTGGCTATACTTATTAAGTCTATCCGTTTTTTCCTGGATGTGTTGATGTGAATGTGCTAGTAGTGCAATGTCATCTGCATATTCCAGATCTTCCAATGTAGAAAATGTAGTCCATCTTATTCCTCTTGGACTGCCCTCTGTTGTCTGGCGCATCACTCAGTCTGTGACTGTTAAAAATAGAGTTGTTGATAAGGGGCATCCCTGTCATACTCCTGTCTTCACCTCAAAGGTTAGGTTGCTCTGCCCAACACTACATGTAAAGTTGGCATAGAGGCTTTTTATGATTGACACTATGCAGCTTGGAATTCCATAAGCCCTCAGTATTTTCCATAAACTGTCCCTATGTATGCTGTCAAAAGCCTTTTCAAAATCAACAAAATTAATGTACAGCTGTCTTTGCCATTCTGAGCACTGCTCTATAATGTTCCTGAGAGTGAATGTATGATCCACACATCTTCTGTTTTTTTCTAAATCCTGCTTGTTCTTTCCTCAGTTTGTAGTCTACCGCTTTTGAAATTCTCTGTATAATTATCCTGCCTAGTATTTTGCTGGGAACTGAGAGAAGAGTGATTCCTCTCCAATTATTGCAGTCTGCAAGATCTCCCTTCTTGAGCAATTTAACAATTATTCCTTTGTTCCACTCTGATGGTGTTGTCCCCGTTTTCCAGACTTGTGCAAATAGTGGTTCTAATAGTTCTGCTGCTAGCTCTGCATTTAAGTTATCATGGCCAGGAGCTTTTCCATTCTTTAACCCTTTGATTGCTGTGATGATTTCTTCTTTTCGTGGAGTGTCTATATTTACATCTAGATCGTTTTCAGCCTCAGGAACATTCAATTGTGTCTCTGGTGGTTCCTTGTTCAGAGTTTCTCTGAAGTACTCTGCCCATCTTGTTTCCTGTCCCTCTGCTGTCGTGATGAGATTTCCTTGCTTATCTCTTACTAATGTAATGTTGTTTGCACCTCATTTTCTGACCCCTGCCCGCGCAAACCTGTCCAGCTTGGTAGAACCTTCCAGGAGTAAAACTCCCGCTGGCATAGCTCTGGGGGTAATCAGGGTACGCAAGCCGCCATACCTCGACAAGGTATTGACACCGGTGATGGCAGCTGATCTCCTAGAACAAGCATATTCTTTTTATTTTGTTTGCTCTTTATGGAGCAAGGGGCCACCACTACAGCTTATCTCCCTTGCAGGACGCTGCACCAGAGCATTCTTGTAGCAGAGGTTTTTATAGCAGTTTGTTTGACATGATGATGTTGCCACCATCGTGCACAGCCTCATATTCATCTCATCTCAACCCGTAACCCGTCATGGGTCGTAGGGGTGCCATGGTGGAAGCATCAGCAGACAGGGTCCTCCACTGCTCTCTATAATGCCTCATATTAGTCACCTGTTATGGCATGCATGCATACATAGCACTTGTCTTTTTTTTCTGTCTATGTCTTTTCAGAGACCCCCAGGTACTACATGGGACTAATGGAATTCTAAAAATACACCATCGGGTATTCTATGATATTTAGGTCACCACGTCGATGTGTTGTAATTTGCTGGCCTTCAAAGCATGTATGCACTGCTGGACAGTGCAGATTATGCTGACTTGAACATATCCACCACATGGAAGATGGTTGCATCCCCAAAGATTTTTTTTACAGGCAGCTGGCAGATGACATAAGAGCAGCCAGGATGACCAAACTGAGGTTCAGAGATATGTGCAGGAGAGACATGAAGGCGCTGGACAATCTGGGAGGATGCAGCCGCCGATCACACCAAGTGGCGATGCTCCCTATGGCACCACCTCAGATTGGGCAACATAAAAGCTCTACATAAAGCAGAAGAGAACAGGTCATGCCGAAAAGAACACTAGGAAAAAATCAGCTGAGGGCTAATCACCTCAAAAACGCATTCCCATAGTCAGTAATGACTGAAGGGGGATACTACTACACTATGTCACTAACTGATGGATAACATAGAGTACATTATTTATGTAGAGATGGAACCCTAAGTTCAGGTTAATGATATATATTGTTTGTAGTTTGGTTTGGTTTAAATGACTATCTTCATTGCACACGGATAAATCCATCAGTTCTCCAATCTCCTCCCTTAGATCACACAAGGAGGATCTCAGCACAGTAACACTGGCGAGAATCCCAATGTATGTATATAGGAATCACACATTCTATAAATATTTTTGAGGTGGGTAGGCTTCTAATTGTTAAATTTTGCCAGAGCAGCGGCCTTACAGCCTACTCTTTACGATTTCCGACTGCTGTGGGATTTTTAACATGCACAACTTGCACACGGGACCTCCTATTTTTTTTACCCTTATCTGAGAAGGCTAGGCATCCGATCTCACTACCCAGGAGACCAGGGGGGAGTATGACATCATTACAAACTACTGGTTCTGAAAAAAATTTTCCATAAATTATATTCCCTCAACTGGGAATCGAACCCGGTACCTCTAGAATTTGAGGCGGACGCCATACCTCTTAGCCAGTCCGACCCCAATTGTTTGTAAATCTCATAATCATCTTATCTTGATCCTTGTGCATGATAGGGATGGGCAAAGAATAGGACCACTCCACCTTACCAAGCATGTCATAAAAGGCAACAAAGAAGGGTTGTGCATGAGTCTGGAAACCTCATCACATAAAACAAATGGCCACAGAAACCCACCAATGAAGTGCATACAAAGTGCTGTGATACAGACAGTGAGCAAGATGGCCTACTGCAACTGTGATCCCATCTTTCCATTAGAAGAGAAAGTGTTAAGAAAACTAGAAAAAGAAATATTTTAGCGTTTTAACTTTTCATTTAACAAGCTTTTAAATTGTTGTTGTTCAGAATCAGCATTACTGTACTCCAGTCTCCCTCAGCAAATGCCAAAGGGTATGAATGCTAATTGTCACTGTAGTGCTCTGGTTGTATACACACCTGAGTCATCCTTTTATGCATCCATGTCTTCTAGAGTTACGCTTGATACCGAATTCCAGCAGTCTCAATTGTGTTGATTCATCCATGGCAGTGTCGGTCTCTAACAAGCGATCATTAATTGTCCTTAGTATCTCTCCTTTATTCATATCCAGTGTCCCCACTATGGGTGCTCTTGAGGCTAGTCTGTCAGCTTTCTCATTGCTATGTACTCTAGCATCAATATTACATTACTATTACATTAAAATTTATTAAACATAATATATGTTTCAGTCTACAGACAAATCCTTCCTAGAGAAATGCCACTTTCATCATGCTGGAAATGAGCTGTATGACAAGCCAAGAATGTCTGACCCAGAGTTCTTCATTGTTCATTACGCTGGCAAGATCAGATACAATGTAAGTAGAAGGCTAGAGGTCAGGCATTAAATATATCTTTAAAATGTCCTTAATTTAATGAGAGTTTATGGTAGAATGATGAAACAGGTAGATGACATCTTCTTTACTGTAACCAGAACCAGATATAGGTTACTGTTGGTTGTAGATAAAATATTACAGCAAGTAGGTATGAAAACACGTACATAGAACACAATGATCATGAGAATAAATGCATCAACAGACCGTCCGGTTGCATACCCTCCAAAAAGCTGTCTCATTTACATAATAAATCTTAAAATCAAGGATAGAAAAGGCAAGAAGAGCTTTCACTGCATTGGCAATTAAACAGAAATCTGAAAAAAAGATAATATTGTGTCAATTTACATGTAAAATCATAACTTTTATATGGTTCCTAAATCTAATGGACAATAAAAACAAGAAGTGAGGAATTACACATGCTCATAAATTGCAAAAAACAGTAGCAGCCAAAGTGTTGCAGCAACACTATTTTGATAACTTGTTCTACACAAATGGCTAAAAAACAAAAAAGATATGATAAAGCAAAAAAGCGTTTATTAATCTTGATCATTCATCATTATCAGATTCATTTTTGCGTTATTTCCTCTACAGCAGTTGAGAGATTGACTACACAGGGTTTCCACTCAATTTGACTATCCAGGTTTTTGGTTCAGACTGACTGCCCAGGTTTTCCATTCAGATTGGCTATCCAGATTGGTTTTCCAGATTTTCTATTCAGATTGACTACCCAGGTTTTTCCATCCAAATTGACTACAAAGGTTTTCCATTTATACTGACTGCTCAGATTTTCCATTCACACCATGCGTGTGACTACCCACGTTTTCAGTTCTTCTCTACTAGGAAGTGGTGCATATTTTACTTCATTCATTTCTTCTTGGTTCCAGACATTGTGTTTCTCCACTTTCCTCTTAATATCTTTTTGTGCTTTTCTAACTACAAAACCAGTCTTCTCTTCTTGTTCTTTTGCCGCTAAATGACAAAGCAATCAGTGACCAGATGTCTGGTGGCGTCTTGCAGAGCAGCAACAAAACCAGTCTTGAGAAACCAAAAATATATGTCTCTAACCAAGATCAGATTAATACAGTCATTTATCTCCTTTGTGTTTTTGTGCATGTGAAACTCAGAAATTCAACACTAAAATGGAACAAAACCTACAAACAGTGAGTGAAGATACATAAGAAAGATCCTTGTAATATCACACATTGATTATGTCACAAATGTCAGTGTAGAGAACATCAGAGGATAGTTTGCAGGATCATATAAAGACCTGCCTAAAGTAATAGTAGCACATATACGTAAATGGTATGGCCATATTCAATAAAAATAAATTTGGTTAAGTCCGTAACTCCTTATCCGAACACCCGAAAATTGAAATATTCTGAAATTTGAACATTTCTTCGGGTTACTTTTTTGTCGCAATTTTGGTGACTTGGGCTATTTTAGGCTACTTTTTTATCATCATTTGGGCATTATCTGAAAGTAGAAAAATCCCAGCTTTCAAAATAAACAATTCCCCAAGCATTGCCGATAAGAGGTTATGGACCTGTATAAGATTATCTCCCTTGGACAGTTTCGGGAATAAACAGAAAATGTAGACCAAAGGCATGCTGGGTAGACAATAATCATAAAGCTAAGCAATGAAAAAGTGGTATTGGAGGCAGTACAAGTGAGCGTTTTACTAGAAACATGAGATGTTTAAGGTAACCTTTCATCAGCCACATTCACAAACAAGGGGTTACTCTGACATGGTGTGTATTTCTAGTTCTTTATTCATTTTTAAAGCTGACTACAATACCATTTTTTTTTTTAGCTTTCTGTTATCAGTTTTACAGCAGCTGTCTTCATTATTTAGACAATATTTTGAAATCGACAGTAAAGACATTCTGGCACAAGACAAACAAGTATGGAAACAAATAATAAAATATTCAACACAAAATTTGTCTTAAAGATTACACAAGTTATAGGCAGAAGGAGGAAAAGACATGTAAAGATCCTCCTTTAACAATAATGTAAGAATACTCATTTTTTTTTATTCCTCCAGGTCCAGCACTTTCTGGAGAAAAATAAGGACACCCTTAGGAGTGATGTCATTGAACTCATGTGTGAGAGCAAGAACAAGGTATGTGTGAGAGCAAGAACAAGGTATGTGTGAGAGCAAGAACAAGGTATGTGTGAGAGCAAGAACAAGGTATGTGTGAGAGCAAGAACGGGGTATGTGTGAGAGCAAGAACAAGGTATGTGTGAGAGCAAGAACAAGGTATGTGTGAGAGCAAGAACGGGGTATGTGTGAGAGCAAGAACAAGGTATGTGCACATACCACAGAACGGGTTCTCTACCTGTTTTTGCTCATGACGCCCTTCTGAGTCTTATTTACCTCTGTGCTCCAAAGAGCATAGACCTTCAGCACATTTATGCCAGGTTCTCCTGTCCTGTGCCATCCATAGACCTTCAGCACATTTATGCCAGGTTGTCCTGTCCTGTGTCATCCATAGACCTTCAGCACATTTATGCCAGGTTGTCCTGTCCTGTGTCATCCATAGACCTTCAGCACATTTATGCCAGGTTGTCCTGTCCTGTGCCATCCATAGACCTTCAGCACATTTATGCCAGGTTGTCCTGTCCTGTGTCATCCATAGACCTTCAGCACATTTATGCCAGGTTGTCCTGTCCTGTGCCATCCATAGACCTTCAGCACATTTATGCCAGGTTGTCCTGTCCTGTGTCATCCATAGACCTTCAGCACATTTATGCCAGGTTGTCCTGTCCTGTGTCATCCATAGACCTTCAGCACATTTATGCCAGGTTGTCCTGTCCTGTGCCATCCATAGACCTTCAGCACATTTATGCCAGGTTGTCCTGTCCTGTGCAATCCATAGACCTTTAGCACATTTATGCCAGGTTGTCCTGTCCTGTGTCATCCATAGACCTTCAGCACATTTATGCCAGGTTGTCCTGTCCTGTGTCATCCATAGACCTTCAGCACATTTATGCCAGGTTGTCCTGTCCTGTGCCATCCATAGACCTTCAGCACATTTATGCCAGGTTGTCCTGTCCTGTGCCATGTCCTCCTGTTCTGTGCCATGTCCTCCTGTCCTGTGCCATGTCCTCCTGTCCTGTGCCATGTCCTCTTGTCCTGTGCCATGTCCTCCTGTCCTGTGCCATCAGCTTAAGAGTTTTCCATGTCTTCTTTATCCCTTTTATGCCTGTCTCCAGTTCTCTTCTCCATGTGTTGTCTCCCTGTACTTCTCTTACCTGGGAATTATATCATAAGGACTGCCTTGTAATGGTATTAATAGGTTTTCTTCTTCTTCTTCATTCGTCCTGAAAAGGACATTAGTTGCTTTGTGTCCATTTACAGCGAAGCTGCGATATTTGCACCTTTTGGCCGACACATCCAACTTTAGCACAGCATTTTTTGGGACCGGGTTTGCCTTCCCGGCACTCCTCCGGAAACCGGTCCCAAATGAATCCATACGATTTGTGTTAGAACATATCCCTTACAGGGCCTCATTTGGTAATGCCGGTTCAGGGGTGACATGAAATGGGGGGGGTCTAAAAATGCCGGTTCAGGGGCGACCTAAAAACATCATCAGCAAATGCCAGCTCTGAAATACAGACCTGTCTCATCTTCCAGTACCCCACTGAATACTTACTTGTTCTCTCCTTACATGCCTTGATGACATCGTCCATGAGGAGTATGAAAAGATAAGGTGACAGGATATCACCTTGTCTTACGCCAGTGGTGGTCCTGAACTCTTCTGCCTTATAGTTTGCTGTCCTTTATAAATTTGAGAGGGCATTGTTTTTCCTTCCTCGTGTTCTTTATAGTCTTACAGAACAATTTCTGGTTTTCTTGCGCATCTTTTTCTAGCTTTTCTCCAATTTCTTCCCAATACTTTAGTTTTGCAGCTAGCACCTTGTTTTTTTGCTTCTCTATTTGTCCTGCTGTTTTTTTAGCTCCTAAGTATTGTTTCCAAGCCATTTTCTTCTCTCTTATTTTCTCTTTGACTTCCTCTGTCCACAAAGGTGTTCTCTTTCTCTTCAAACACAAAGTTCTCCCATAAGCGCATACATGAAGATACACTAGATGTGAACCAACAAAGAATGAGAAGTCAGTGATCGAGTATGCCATAGTCATGCGGAGCTCATTCAAATATGTCCAGGATGCTAGAGTATGGAGGGGGCCAGAGATTGAAAGTGATCACTACCTGATTACAATCAAAAGAACAACTAAAAGTTGCACAGCCTAGGAACTGCCCAACATCATGCAAGAAACAATGTAAACGACAGGGAGAAATGAGTATTAAGACCTAAAAGCTGAGAGAGCCAGAAACTAAGACCAGATATCAGGGGCTTATTGCTACATCGGTGAGAAACACTGAAGAACAACCTCATGAATTGGAAACCCTATGGCTTAAATTCCAGGACATCATAAAGACAGAAGCTGCAGAAGCATGTGGTGAAATCCGACTTGGAAACAAGAGCAAGAGGACACCTTGGTGCACAGTGGAAGTCGAAGAGAAAATAAGAGAGAAGAAAATGGCATGGAAACAATACTTAGGAGCTAAAACACAGCAGGACAAATAGAGAAATATAGAGAATATGTGACACTCAGAACAGAAGCAAAAAACAAGGTGCTAGATGCAAAACTAAAGTATTGAGAAGAAATTGGAGAAAAGCTAGAAAAAGATGCGCAAGAAAACCAGAAATTGTTCTTTAAGACTATAAAGAACACGAGGAAGGAAAAACAATGCCCTCTCAAATTTATAAAGGACAGCAAACTGTAAGGCAGAAGAGTTCAGGACCACCACTGGCGTAAGACAAGGTGATATCCTGTCACCTTATCTTTTCATACTCCTCATGGACAATGTTATCAAGTCATGTAAGGAGAGAACAAGAAAGTATTCAGTGGGGTACTGGAAGATAAGACAGGTCTGTATTTCAGAGCTGGCATTTGCTGATGATGTTGCCCTGATTGCTAAATAAGAGGCACATCTCCAATCCAACCTGCACGTCTGGAAGGAAGAGCTGGAGAAGAGAGGATGGTCATAAGCAGCTGTAAAACAAAATCCATGGTGATATCACAAGAAGACAGAGTACATCAGATTAAGCTGGGAGAACAGGTCCTGGAGCAGGTCGACCACTTTAAATAACTCAGAGCTATTATAGACCAAAAGGGAGGCATCAGAGACTAGTTGGCCACTCGAAAAGCAGCAGCTGGGAGACTTTTTTTTAGGCCATAAATCTAGGATTCCTCACCAAGAGAGAGTTTGGTAAGAAAACAAAGATGGCTGTACACCGCTCCACATATGTCCCAGTGTTGACATATGGATGCGAGTCATGGGCAATGACTACAACCCACAAAAGCCAGATCCAGACCTCAGAAAGGAGGTACATATGAGGAAGGTGGTTCAAGTAACAAGAAGAGACATGGTGCGCAATCAGACGATAGGTCAAGGCCTAAAATCCCACCCCCGCAGACCCAAGTAGTACAGTCCCAGCTAAGATGGTTTGGCCATGTCTGCAGAATGAGAGAAGATCGGCTACCACGACAAGCATGGGAAACAAAGAAAAGTAAAAAGATTCTTAGTATCGACACGATTCAGTCTACCCAGCTGTAAATGGGTACCTGACTTCTCACTTGAGTTAGGGAAGGAAAAAGCAGCGAGGAAAGGTACTGGTCACCCCACCTCTCTATGCATGACCTAGTATAGTGAGGTCTGTAACACTTCACTCCCCTACGGTAGTATCTGCTGTGGGTTACTTTCACAATTGCCTCCAGCTGGCAGAAAATAAATTCAATCTGTCTGCTCAACTATAACTCTATCAATACATTGATCAGATTGGCAATTTCTGTGTTTCAAGAGTAGTTTCCCATTCATTTCTACTCGTATATTTTTATATTTTTTTTTTTATATGTCAAAATGAGGCCCTGTAAGGGATATTTTCTAACACAAATCGTATGGATTCATTTGGGACCGGTATTCGGAGGAGTGCCGCCTTTCCTCTTCGATCCCTACTCTGCAGTGATGCAGCCTGTTTCCAGGACCACCACTTGGAGGTGGAGTAGGGTCTTGGTCAGCTCTGGTTCGCTGACCCTGACGCAAGCAGTCAAGCTATGAGTTGCTGACTGCATTCATCACTATTGCTGCATCTTCGGTCCCAATAGGTTTTCTCAATGTGTCCCATCCATCACCAGCATCCTCTTCTCTTCACGTCTTCCACTAGCACTTGTGTGGTTCTTGTCATTAATCCCACATTGGTGATTCTGTCATACCACTTTAATCCTTCTATTGTATGCAAGCACCCAATTATGATGGTCTGCAATTTCTTGCTTGAGATTACCCATAGTGTTTTCAAAATGAAGGTATAAATTTAAAATGGCAAACTAATGTGTCAATAACTTTTTTGTTTACCTTCTCCAGCTGATATCTCAGATGTTCAAAGATCTCAGAGATCGGCTCATCACAAAGACCTTAAGTAAGAGCACAGGCCACTTGGTCACCAAGAAACCAAGGACCACAACTGTGGCCGCAAGTTTTAATGAATCTCTCCTGTCTCTCATTGATACCATGTCAAGGTGAGTCTTGAATAGTTTTCAGCATCTGTCTTGGTTTGGTAAATTACAGTTAGGTAGAGTATGCCCTACTGACTAAATTACATCTTTGAATTGTTATATTACACCTTCTTTCAGATTATCTGTAATGTCTTTTTAACAGTGTGTGTTTCTTTTTTGTCTGTAAAATGAAGGAGATATTTACGTCAGTATTATTTTTTATGTGACTTTGTTATTGTACATGCTTTCTTCCTTCATCCCACAGCTGAAGTAGTTGTTGAGGCACTACTTTCCACAGAATATTGTTTCTTTTATTAATATAAACTATCTGTCCTCTGCGAGTATCTTTGTCTGTTTGGAGATCTTTATTGTCCATTTCTGCACTCTGTCTGCCCAGTGTGTCTTTTGAAAGAAAAATTTACCTAAGCAAAATTAAGTAAGAATATTCTTTCCAGTTACTTCAGTATTTCTGAGTTTACATAAAATATGTTTGTAATAACAGCTCAGAAACTACAAACATGCTTTTGTTTATATTGAAATTCTTAGGGAATAAGAATTGATATTTGTGTTTGTAATAAGCATCTTGGAGATAAGAACAGCAAGCAAGCTAGTGTTTTTAATTATATAAAGGAATTGTGAATTCAGTATACCCTCGTCAAAATAATCATATTTAGAAGCCAAGAACTGCAAATTTGATTTTGCATCCCAGCAATATGCTAAGAAATTTAGCATGTATCTGTGTTAAAAAAGGTCAGTTTAAGTGAAGAGCTATGAACAAGCTTCTGTTGGTATTAAAATTATTATAAATTTGGTAGTTACACAGAAAGTGCTAAATCAGTTTGGCAGCGTGACTACTTTTGTGAAATAAAGACAGTGAGTGTTAAAGAAAATCAAAATCATTTTATAAAGGTAAATAAACTGCAAAAATATAATCTAATTTTAGTAAGAAACTCATGGTAATATAATATACAAAATGTGTAATATGTAAGAAATAAAAACAGCAGATTTAAAAAAAAGAGATGGTGGGAGTCATCATGATTAGACATTAACATTTTATCTCATGTTCAAATACAAAGTTGATTATGAGATTCACATATCACCTATTATTAAAAGTAAAGAAGCTACGAGTATATGCAAATAAAATCACAAAAGTGATAGAATATAAAATTACGATGATAGAGAACTATGATAAGAACATTGTAACAAAAGGCAATTTTATCATCAGAAGTCCTACCATTGGACCAATGGTTTGATCTTTTACCTTCCTGACATTTGTATGGACCGGTGCCATTTGGCTTATAAGCCCAACTGCCATCCTGCTGCAGTTATTTATTTATGTATTTATTTAGATATACCCAAATTAGGATTTGAATATACATCAGAGATTTAAAAAAAAAACAATAGTAAATGGCACATTGAAATCATCAGAAAAATTTGTTTGACTTTCTGAATGTGCTGTAAGATGGTTTCACTTTTTTTTCCCTGCTTCCAGGTGTAACCCATTCTTTGTCAGATGCATCAAACCGAATGCCAGCAAGCTAGCCATGGTATTTGAGGACATCGTAGTATCTGACCAGCTCAGGTACACTGGCATGCTAGAGACTATCAGGATCAGAAAGATGGGCTACCCTGTCAGGATCAAACTTCCACATTTCATTGAGAGGTACTTTTCCATCATCATCATCATCGTTATCATCTCATCATTTTGCTTCCTATGGAGAGTGGAGCTACCACTATATCTGCCCCCCCCCCCCCCCCCCCTCATTACAGGAGACCTACACCAAAGCATTCATGTGCTCCTGCAGCAGTGGTTTCTGTAGTAATTTGTTTTACATCATGTGTTTGCCTGCCCCATACACAACCTCAGATTAGTTGTCCTGATATTGAGGGATCAGTAGGCATATTCTTCATTTGTCTCCTCAGAGACCATGTGCACCTACATGAGGCATATTTTTATTTCTTTTATTGTAATTTTTCTTTCCACATCTGATGTTGGCCTTTGTATTGAGAGGCAGTTTTTGTTCTTGTGTGAGGTGTGTTGCCTTGGCTAGTGGTACACTTTTGCCTTGGCTAGTGGTACACTGTTGCCTTGGCTAGTGGTACACTGTTGCCTTGGCTAGTGGTACACTGTTGCCTTGGCTAGTGGTACACTGTTGCCTTTTGGTACACTGTTGCCTATTGCACATTTCTTTACCCAGGTGATTCCAGAAGAAGGACTGCCTTGTAATACTATCAGCTGGTTCTCTTAGTGTATGTAGTATTCAATGCTAGCATCTTGTCCACACTTCCTCCTCATTCGTATATTATCCATCAGCTCCCTGGGGAGCACAGACCTTCAACAAATTCATGCCAAGTCTTCCTGTCCTGTGCTGTCTGTTTAAGGTTTTCCCTTTTCTTCTTTATCCCTTTCTTATCTGTCTCCAATTCCATGTCCATGTGTTTCTAGATCTCTTTTTCTTTTACCATGGTGGTTCCAGAGCAAGGACTGCCTTGTAGTGATATCAACTGGTTTCCTAAATCCGTTTCTTATCCTTTCCTCACCTCTTGTTCCACAGAAGTTTGTCTGGATTTTCCATCAGTTGTGCACTGGTGATATTGTTGAACAATTTCAATCTGTCTATTCAGCTTGAGCAACCACTTGTGAAAATCTGTAAATTCTTAGATGCTATTTTTGTTGTTCTCCATGTTTAACTAGTTCTTATTAAGGACTAATAAAATAGAAAATGACATATATAAACCCAATAAAATAGATAATTACATATTTTATAGTGGAGTCATGTACAATCAATCACTGTCAGTTTTGTTCATTCTGTCTCTGCTACCCTCATCTCTTTCAGATACCATTGTTTGCTGAAAGGTCAGGTGATCAAGACTGGTCAAGTGCCTTGGGATGTCTGCACACTCATTCTCAAGACTCAAGGTCCAGAGAATAAGGAGATGTACCAGATTGGAGCAACAAAGGTCAGCACAGTTCAGTTTGTTTGCTTTTTTAAACAGTTTTACGTGTTTTGTAGAACATAGAATATGTAGCATCTGCATTAAACAATTTGTTGTTCTTGAGTTTACTAAATCTTTTATGTCTTCAACTTCTTCTTTTCATTTATTCGCTTCATATGGAGCATACAAGCACCATTACAGTTAGTCTATTGGAAGGAAACCTGCACAAAATCATTTAGGTGCTCTTGCAGTGATGGTCTTCCATAACAATTTGTTTTACATGATGAAGTTGCCAGCACTATACACATCCTCATACTTTTACCACATGTCTGAGAGAGCAGTAGTTCCACTCTTTCTGTTTCGTCTCAAAGTACTCATGAACTTCACAGAGATCTTTTAAATGGTTCTCTAAACTACATTATAGAAGTATCAGTAATCTTCTATTTCTGTTAACGTTATTCTAGATCGAGGAAGTTGAGGGGAACTGCAGTAAGATGTGGACAATGGATGGGTTTGAAAAAAAATCGAAGAAAGGTGATTCGTCTTACGAGGACAAAAGACAAAGAAAGTAGTCTACGTTACGGCCACAAGGCCTTCGTCAGGAAAAGAAAGAAAGTGAAGGCTAGATAGGAGACATAAGAACTTAAAAGAATATAAAAATAAATATAAAAAATAAATTAATTAATTAATAAAACCTAGGTACTTCCCTGAAGGCGAAGCATCTAAATCTTATCACGCTTGGTAGAAAAAGGGCTTATTCTAGATTATTCTAGATGTATCAGTGTTGAAGGCCGTTTTTGTTTTGTGTTAGGGTTTTGCAAGTGTATGTTGTTTACATACAATATTCATGTGAAGTTAATGTCCAGGGTTCTTTCTTTATGTTCCTTGCAGACAAACAGTAATTTTCTTTCGTTCACGCACCGCTTTCTTTAAAGAAAGTAATAACTGCCACTTGACGGTCATAAACTTTATGAAGAACGTTAAAATAGACCCATTGATGTGGTCAGGCAGTTCGTACACAACCAAGATTAATAATAATAAAAGTCACTCATATGTATGAAACAATCCTTTCAATCATGAAATATGGAATACAGCTGTATATTTTCAATACACAGGATCTTGTACACATGAATATATCTTATGGGCCATACACACACACACCCATATACACATCTCAACAGCCAAAACGGCTGGTCACTGAATGCCGCTAAACTCTCTCTTTTTGCACATGCCTCGTTAGCAATCCTTTCCCTGCCAGTCTCATCATGTGACATAGAGTGGCTATTGGGCTGGGGTAGCGAAGTGATGTTCTGGGCATTCAAACCACTGCATTTTCTAACTCCCAACATTGCCCCCCTGTTCCAGAGTGGAAACCAAGGGTTTTTGCTTGAGAACAGTGGATAGTTAGCCCAAGAACTACTAATATATTAAGAAAGAAAAATCATACTGTTCAGACTAATATATATGAAATAGTAATTATAGTACCAAATGACATGAAAACAGATATATATCAACAGTTTAAACAAAATGTAATCCAATCTTTCAAAAAATGCAATTAAAGTCATAAAATGAATGTTTCAATAGTATATCACCTGAAAAACAAAACAAGATCAATGTCAACTTTGGCACAAACAATGTCACTTTGCAGCTATATTTCTAGACAATAGGTCTGCCAGAAAGTTTTCTGATCCCTTAATTGGGATAATTGTATATCTATATTCTTGGATAAGCAAAAATCATTGTGTAGTCTACTGTTTGTCGTATTTTTTTGATTTAGAGATGTTAGTGGACAGTGATCCGTCCAGAGGTAGAAGTGTGCGCCAAGTAAATAGCTTGATAACTTGCCCATACACCAAATGATGGACAAGAGTTCTCTTTCACTGGTGGAATACAGAGTTTCTGCTGGTAGCAACTTCCTGCTTACATACAAGCATGGATGTGGAGTATCATTAAACCATTGCAACAGGCAACCACCAATGCCAGTCTGGGAGGCATCAGTCCTCAGAAGAAATGGCATAGTGAAATTAGGCAACACCAAAACAGGTGCCTTGGAAAATACAGTTTTAATTTTGTTCAAAGCTCCACTGCAAGTATTGGACCAAACAATTTTATTAGGAGCACCCTTTCTAGTCAAAGATGACAGGACAGAAGAAATAGATGAAAAGTTCGGAATGAACTTGTGATAAAAGTTAATGAGTCCTAACATGCTCCTAACTTGTTTCTTTGTCCGAGGGATATCTAATTCTAATATGCATTTGACAGTCTGCTCATCAGGGTACAACATGTGGTTACCAACACGGTGACCAAGAAATGAAATTTCTCGACAACCAATCTGAACCTTTGAAGGTCTAACTGTCAAACCATGCTTTCTAAGTAGCATTAATAAAGATTTTAATTCTGTGATATGTTCTTGCCAAGAACTATGGAATAAACAGATGTCGTCTATGTATGTGATGACATCAGACCTATCTCCTAAGAGTCTCCGTATCATGCGCACAAAAGTCACGGGAGCATTGACAAGGCCAAAACACATATAATTCCATTGGAATAACCCATATGGAGTCATAAATGTGGTTAGCGGTTTGGCCTTCTCAGTTAAAGGGATCTGCCAATATCCCTTGGATAGACCTAGTTTGCTAAAGTATGTAGCCTGGGATAATTGTGATAAGAGATCCTCCAAAACAGGCATAGGCTCAGCATCTGTGATAGTGACACTGTCTAAAATCAATGTAGATGCAAAGAGATTTGTCCTTCTTTCTAACTAGAACCATAGCAAAAGCATAGGATGATTCAGAAGGAGAAATGATGCCATGCGTAGCATATCCTTAAGTTCACTATCCACCTGTATAGTATATGGTCTGATAGCATCAAATGGTCATGAGTAATGGTGACCTGGAGTTTGATAGGGTGAACAGCAGCCTGTTTTCATAACCAGAATCTAAATCACTCAATGTAATATCATGAGATATAACATCAGTGTGACCTGGAAGTTCAGTCAGCACATCAGAGAAAGATTCTAAAACAGCAAGAGCCTGTTTTCGATAACCAGAATCTAAATCACCTGATACAGTTACATCTCTCCAAGATTCAGAAGATGTTAAAGGCAACAGATGAAAATTAAAAGAAATATCGCTCGCTGTAGAATCATCAGATTCCACAACAGCTGACAAAGTGTGTCGAACAGGTTCATCAGAAATACTCTCCACATGTAAGCCTACCTTGCCGTGGTTGGAGAGCTTGAGCGCCCCAATGATCCCGGGAGCTATGCCGGCGGGAGTTTTACTCCTGGCAGGGTCACCCAAGCCGGACAGGTCCTGGGTGAGGGGCCAGACTAAATGGGCTGAGGAGTGGGTGGAACCCTATAGGTGTAGATGCAGAACCCACCGGCGAGTGGTACATGCTCTGGTCTGCACCAATCCACCCCCACTTCATGGGTTAAATGCTTTCTTGCCTCATTCTTCACTGTTTGTCGTCTATCACGCCCACGGCGACCGTTGCCTCAATTGGCTGTGTGTGGTGTACCCGGAAACGGGGCCTCCCAGCACTGAGGCACAGTTAAGTCCCCGATGTCACTTATCGGTGCAGAATTGAGAGAGATGGCTGAGCATCACAATCCCCCCTGTGTTGCAGCATGATGAGAACCCAGCATTGCACACTGAACTTGGGGGGATCACTTGGGCACCAGACTTAATACTGGCTCTTGACTGGATGGCCGCATGCAGGAGATTTCTACAATGGAGGGTTGGCAGGTGGTGGGTATCTGGAAGTGGCTCTGTGCAGGACGTGAGGATTCCTTGGGAGAGCCCAAAACCAGAGCACAGCATTGTGCAAGCTCTGCATAGTTGGAGAGCCCCCTGGATGACGGGGAATGCACAGTGTGCTACCCCACCTATCCCCAACTGCTAACTTAGAACCAGAAGTGGGGTCCTCTGTATGCGTGCCAGGCCAGGATAAAACGCCTGGGAAAGAGACTGGAGCTCAGAACTCCCTAACTCAAAGTTGCAGGATGGCAGAAAAGCCACGGGAAAGACAGGGCTATTTTGAAGATAACGCAACCATATTTTCACCATACGAGCTCGGACGCCGCCTCGGTAAACAAGGTCCGCGCAGAGCAGTGACACCCCCAGGCTGCTTGCGAATAGTCTACTACTGGGAACATAAACAGATTAGGGATGAGCCCACTCTCCCGTTGAGCAGGTGCTAAAGTCGTAGATACTGGGCCAGAAGGCGCACCGGAAACCACAGTATCATGCAACTCGCTTTTTTTTTTCTATGGAGAGTACACCGTCAAATAAATCTCGTTCTGGTGCTCGCCCTGTGGAGCTCCACCAGGCAGGTGCAGTGCCGGGCTCTGAGCCTCGACAGAGCCCACCCTCAGCTACTGGAGGACCCTCTAGACCGTCTTGTGGAGTCAGCAGACGGCGGAGGAGAACTACTGACCAAAACAAAACAGAAAAAGAGAAACCCAGAGTGCCACTTGTCATAATGCACTGGAATGCAGAGGGAGTGAACAGCAAGCAGGCTGGATACAGCAAAAAGACAGAGCTGGAAAACATCTTGTATGAGAAGCAAGTCAGTGTTTGCTGTATCCAAGAGACTCACTTGAAAGCAGATCAAACCTTTAAAATAAGGGGATATCAATGCTTCAGATCCGACAGAAAAGATAGACGAAAAGGAGGAGTACTTACTCTTGTAAGAAATAACATTCCTGCACACGAAAGGAAAACCTTCATGGATGGAGCAGAATATCAGCTGCTGCAGATAAAGGTAGACAAGATGGAAATAGAACTCCTGAACTATTACTGTCCGAACAACAAACCTCTGAGTCTCAGCTCTATACAGGTACCAGCCACCAACTTTATAGCAGTTGGAGACTTTAATAGCCACTCCCAGAGCTGGGGCTATAACCATCTGGATCACAGAGGTGAAGAGGTTGAAACTTGGCAAGATGATCACTCCCTAATCCTAGTCAATAATGCCACAGATACTCCTACCTTCTACTCCAGAGGATGGCACACAACTTCAACACCAGATCTTGCCTTCTCCACACCAGATATAGCTGGATCTATTAGTAGAGAAGTAGGAGATCAACTAGGGGGAAGCGACCATCGCCCAATCTTTCTTACTGTCCAGAGTGCAACTCTCAGTACAGGCCCAGTCATTACAAGATGGAACTACAAAAAAGCCAACTGGGGTTTATTCAGGCATCAGGTGAACACGCTGCTGTCTACCCTCAAGGTACAGAACCGAGATATTAATGAAGTGGTAAAAGACTTCAACAGATGCATACTACAAGCTGCAAAAGAAACCATTCCCAAAGGATGCCGGCGTAACTACATACCATACTGGTCCAGCACACTCCAAGAACGTCAGGAAGCTATGGACAAGGCTAGAAAGAACGCAGAGTCTCAGCCTTCACTTGAAACCCACAACAAATGGAAAAAGGCTGTAGCAGAGTTTCAGAGAACAAAGCTAGAAGAAAAACGGAAAAGCTGGAGAACTAAAACGGCATCGCTGAACCTTGAGAAAGACGGCAGGAAACTTTGGAGATTAGTCAAGTCTCTAAATGAAGAGTGTTCCTCACCAAGGCAGACTATCACATTGGATGAAGGTGGCAAACTTTTCAGAGGAAAACAAGCTGCAGACTTGTTTGCTAGAAGATACAGTTCAGAAAGCAACTTACCCATTAACATAGACCATCAGAGAGAGATAAGAAAAGAAATACTGGCAACCATGGGACAGACAGATACTCCTGCCCCAATGAGGGAACCCATCACACTAGGAGAACTACAGAAGGCTATTTCCAAGCTTAAGTTTCAAAAGTCACCCGGCCCAGACAAAATCAGCAACGAAATGCTAGTAAATCTGAGCTCAGCAGCAAAGACAAAACTGCTTGAGATATTCAACCACAGCTGGTTGAAAGGAACGGTACCCCAAGTATGGAGAGAAGCCATCACAATACCCATACTAAAGAAAGGGAAATGTAAGACCGAGGCTGCAAGTTACCGGCCAATCAGTCTCACAAGCTGTGTTGGGAAGACTATGGAGCGAATAGTCAACCACAGATTGAAATGGTATTTAGAGTCTGAGCAGATCCTGGTGCCGGAACAAGCTGGATTTAGAGAATGCTACAGTATAGAAGACCAAGTTACTTACTTGTCTCAAGCAATAGAAGATGCCTTTCAGGAGAAGAAAAAGGTCCTAACGATCTGGGTCGACTTCAAGCAGGCCTTTGACAGGGTGTGGAAAGATGGCCTCATTGCAAAACTTGGGAGAGGTGGAATCCAAGGCAACATGATGAAATGGATCCAGTCATACTTGCATAACAGGAGAACTAGAGTCACTCTTGACGGTCTGCAGAGCAGAAAAGTGTTGCTCCATCAGGGGGTACCTCAAGGAGGAGTAATTTCCCCTACACTCTTCCTTGTTTACATCAATGACCTGGTGAAAGATCTCCCTGCAGGAGTGAAAGCTGCCTTATATGCAGATGACCTAGTACTCTGGTGCGCTGATGAAAATGTCACCACAGCAAATTATAGAATGCAGCGGGCAGCAGACATGCTAGTGTCATGGGCAGAGAAATGGCTTATCACAATAAACACAGACAAAACCTCCACAACACTGTTCTCCCTCGCCCCCAAGGACAAATCAGCTAACATACACCTAGGGACAACCGTTATCAAGGAAGAAAGCTACCCCACCTATCTTGGGGTGACATTTGACCAAAGGCTTACATGGAATAAGCATATTGAAAATGCAGAAGGAAAGGCCCGAAGACGACTAGGCATACTCAGAAAATTGGCAGGTACCAACTGGGGAGCAAATGAACGAAATCTAAAGAAGATTTATAGTGGAGTAATAAGACCACACTTAGAGTTTAGCTCAGCAGCATGGTCATCAGCTGCTAACTCACACCTGCAGTCCTTGGACAAGGTGCAAAATCAAGCTCTCAGGCTCATTACAGGAGCCATGAAAACTACACCAATAACAGAGATGCAGAAGGTTGCTGGATTACAGACATTGTCCCATAGAAGAGACACAAAGACCATGATCCAGATGGAAAAGTACAACAGTATGCCAACGCACCCAATGAAGGCAAGACTAGATGATCTGGCATTGGGACGTCTAAAGCGTAGCAGCTTTGTGCATCGGGGAAAAAGACTTATAAGACAGCATCAAGAAGACCTATCTATGAAGACAACACCACTGAAGCCCACCCTATACCCTGTACCATGGGAGCAGGCCAGCAGTGCCCTCCAAATTAATACGTCGGTCAGTGGTCTCACAAGTGGATGTGAGTATAATGATCTGCAAAAACGAACTGCTACATTGAGTATGATCCAAGAAAGCTATCCCGATCAATCATGGATACATGCCTATACAGATGGATCAGCAACTAATGCTGTTAGGAATGGAGGTGCCGGTATCTTTATCTCATATCCTGACAACCACTATGAGACTAGGCACATTCCCACTGGTAAATTCTGTTCCAACTATACAGCTGAGGTTCAAGCTCTAGAGCAAGCTGCAAATATGATTTATAACACCAACTCTGACTGCCACCAGGTAGTCATCCTCACAGATGCACTGTCTGTCCTGCAAGCTCTCAAGGGTGGTAAACTCCCGCATCTGAGAAATGAACTAAACAAGGTAGCTGCCAAAAAGAGAACCATACTTCAGTGGGTACCATCTCATTGTGGTGTACCCGGAAATGAAAAGGCAGATAAACTTGCAAAAAAGGGAGGAGAATGTGAACAAGAAGATAATGAAGTCACATACTTTGAGAAAAAGAGAGCTATCCAGACTATAAGAAGAGAACAGAACCAACCCAAAGACGACTATCACACTCTCGACCGGCAGGGACAGATAACTATTTTTCGACTCAGGACAGGGCATAACAAACTGAATAAACACATGCACAAGTTACGATTGTCTGCTTCACCACTGTGCACATGTGGATTAAACGAACAAACTGCTGAGCATGTTCTACAGGACTGTCCTCTGTATGACCAGTTAAGAAAGATATACTGGCCCAATGACTCAACACTAAATTCAAAGCTATATGGAGTTAAAGAGGAACTTCAAACAACAGTCGAATTCATCATGAGAACTCGTCTGACGGTGTAATCATCAAAGATGCGATCGCAAGAAGAAGAAGAATCAGAAATACTGTCCAAGATAGGTTCTAACTCAGCAGGGTGCTCCACATACAATTTTAACATATTAATATGAAATATTTTGATTTTGCCCCTTATGTCAATGGCATAATCTACATCAGTTTTCTTCTCAACCACCTTAAAAGGGCCCTGCCAGGAAATTAGCAGTTTATTTTCCTTGGTCAGAAGAATTAGCCATACTTGTTCTCCTGGTAAAAACGAACGTAATTTTCGAGATTGGTTGCAGCGCAATCTCGACCTATGCGAAGCATTACGTATCATACTTGATGCATAAGTACATGCATCCGCAAGGTGTTGTCTGAAATCAATGACCAGTTCATAGCTGGTGCGAACAGTATTATCCTCCACTGATCCCAACAACAAATCCTTGAGTATGTGCGTAGGACCTCTAGGGTTGGCACCATAAACCAGATCAAATGGCGAAAAGCCAGTGCTCTCATGGGGCACTTTTCTGTAAGCAAATAAGACCGCTGGCAACATTCGGTCCCAGTCACGAGGACATGTCTCAGTGACTTTGCCTAACAACTGCTTCAATGGGCCATTGAAATGCTCGCAAACGCCATTGCTTTCCGGATGGTATGGGCTAGTGAAAGAATGCTTAATTGCTAACATGTTCTCAATATCTTTCATCATCTGAGACATAAATTGAGTACCTTACTTACTTAGTCGTTCCCCTTCTACCATGATGTGTAGAGGTTTGGAAGAGAGAGCGCCAGACTATCCTATCAGCTGTCTTCCTCCTGGCCTGGTTCCATTCTAGTGCTTGGTCCTTCAAAGATTGTCTAATGTTGTCCTCTCAGCGGACTCTGGGTCGTCCTGGGGGTCTGGATCCCTGGCTCTTTGTTTCCCATGCTTGTCGTGGTAGCCGATCTTCTCCCATTCTGCAGACATGGCCAAAACATCTTAGTTGGGACTGTTCTACTTGGGTCTGCAGGGGTGGGAGTTTAGGCCTTGACGTATCATCTGGTTGCGGACCATGTCTCTTCTTGTTACTTCAACTGCCTTCCTCAGATACCTCATTTCTGAGGTTTGGATCTGGCTTTTGTGGGTTGTAGTCATTGCCCATGACTTGCATCCATATGTGAAGACTGGAACATAGGTGGAGCGGTATACAGCCATCTTCGTTTTCTTACCAACCTCTCTCTTGCTGAGGAATCCTCGATTTATGGCCTGAAAAAGTCTCCCAGCTGCTGCTTTTCGAGTGGCCAACTCTTCTTTGATGCCACCCTTTCAGTCTATAATAGCTCTGAGGTATTTAAAGTGGTCGACCTACTCCAGGACCTATTCTCCCAGCTTAATCTGATGTTTTCTTTCTTCTCGTGATATCACCATGGATTTTGTTTTAGAGCTGCTTATGACCATCCCTCTCTTCTCCAGCTCTTCCTTCCAGACTTGCAGGTTGGATTGGAGATGTGCCTCTGATTTAACAATCAGGGCAACATCATCAGCAAATGCCAGCCCTGAAATACATACCTGTCTCATCTTCCAGTACCCCACTGAATACTTTCTTGTTCTCTCCTTACATGCCTTGATAACATCGTCCATGAGGAGTATGAAAAGATAAGTTAACATGATATCACCTTGTCTTACACCAGTGGTGGTCCTGAACTCTTCTGACTTATGGTTTGCTGTCCTCACATAATTTCTGCAAGATTTGTAGAAGCTCTGTATAGCATGAATCAGAGGTGCTGGAATGTTCTTCCTTGCCAAACAGTCCCAAAGTTTTCTCCAGGGGACCCTGTCAAACGCCTTTTCCAGATCTATGAAACAAAGATGGATCTCACTCTTATACTCAAGGGCCTTTCACTCAGCTGTCTGAGTGTGAAGATTAGGTCTTGAGTACTTTGGTTTGCTCGAAATCCGCACTGGACCTCATCCAATTGTGGCTCAGCTAGGCGTCGGAGTCTCTGCTCTAGGATTCTAGAGTAGATTTTACCAGGGACTATGGTTTCCACATTGTCGATTGCCACCCTTTTTGAAAATTGGTGTTATGATGGCAATCTCCCAATCCTTTGGTATGGTCTTGTTGCACCACGCTGCCTGTATGACCCTTAAGAGTAATAGGTCGCCTGATGCTCCCATGTACTTAACCATTTCTGGTGTTATACCATCATGCCCTGCTGCTTTGCCCATCTTGATTTTCTCAAGTGCTGCCTTCAGTTCTTCCATCTTTATGTCATCTTCATCACCATTGGTTTCCTCTTCTGTGCCAGTGGTTATCATTTCTGATGCTTGACCTTGCTCACCATCAAGGAGTTCTGAGAAATATTCTTTCCATCTTTCCATTACTTCCTTCGGGGCAGTAAGCAATTTGCCTTGCTTTATAAATTTGAGAGGGCATTGTTTTTCTTTCCTCATGTTCTTTAGGGTCTTATAGAACAATTTCTGGTTTTCTTGCGCATCTTTTTCTAGCTTTTCTCCAAATTCTTCCCAGGACTTCTGTTTTGCCGCTAGCACCTTGTTCTTTGCTTCTGTTCTGAGTGTCACATATTCTCTATATTTCTCTATTTGTCCTGCTGTGTTTTTAGCTCCTTAGTATTGTTTCCATGCCATTTTCTTCTCTCTTATTTTCTTTTTGACTTCCTCTGTCCACCAATGTGTCCTTTCTCTCGTGTTCCCAAATCGGACTTCACCACATGCTTCTGCAGCAGCTGTCTTTATGATGTCCTTTAATTTAACCAGAGGGTTTCCAAGTCATCAGGTTGTTGTTCTGTGTTTCTCACCGCTGAAGCAATAAGCCCCTGATATCTGGTTTTAATTTCTGGCTCTCTCAGCTTGTAGGTCTTAATGCTCATTTCTCCCGTTTGTTTACTTGGTTTCTTAAATTGAGTACCACGATCTGATAAGATTTCCTCAGGAAATCCTATGCGGCAAAAAATAACAAATAACGCATCAGCGACAGCTGCTGAGCTGATAGTCTTCAATGGTATGGCCTCCGGCCAACGTGTACATAAGTCTATACACATTAGGATATATCGATATCCTCTATCGGACATGACTGACATAGGACCAACTATGTCAACTGCAAGCTTGGTGAAAGGCCGTAATGGCACATCAGTGACGTGTAAGGGTGCAGCATGGTGCTTGCCCCTACATGCTACCTTTGACAAGTTGTACATGACCTGCAGTATAGCTTTACCTCTTTGTTAACACAGGCCAATACAAATTCGAGGTGACACGAAACACAGTACGCTTAATCCCCATATGACCAGCTAAAAGTGGTAGTTTGAAAAAAAAAATAGATAACTACGACAAAACAGAAACACTTGAAACGCAGTATCAAACAACAAAAGGGTAAATACTGAAACACATTCACAAAAGACGCACATGTCATTAATTTTATTTGTGTCATTTTTATTGTATCAGCTCCCTTGTTTACGTCTGTCTTGAGTGTGTGACAGAGGAAAGAGGCACCTGTGTCGTTATGACCGGCTTATTTGGTGATCGTGTCTCGTAACATTAACAATGTACTTACATTATTAGTTAAAGAAAAAAATATCCTAGATATCTGAAGTAAATTGGGACATTTCTCGCAGTTTTTTTTTTCTTGTTTTAATGTCATAAACCTACCTTATACCTCATTATGTCAAATTAACTGCTACATAATCAACCAGTGCAGTAGCAGAATATGTGCTATGCCGGAGTTACTTCGCCTAGTGGAGACTCCACGTTCGTGAAGTACCAAAAATGGTCAAGAAACGGAGGAACTCGCCATTGGGGAGGGACTAGATTAGTAAACTCTTATCTCTAGCCTTCTCATCACTGCTGTCCCCTCCCGCAGGTATTTCAATCGGTTCAAAATATCAAAGTAAATTTAGTCCCCTAGCATATACTGCCCTTGGGAGTAAAGTGTTAGAGACTTCACTGTACTACGTACCGTATCAGCTTTATGGTGTAGCTAGCTCTCTGAGCGCTGTTCTATTTCTGGAAAAAAAAAAAGAAAAGAAAGTAAGTTACATAGATGTTTACGAACTTACCACGTGACCCCTTTTTTTTTGTGGTCACATAGATAATGATAAAGGCTGTTATTCTTGGATGCTGTATACTGTGTTTTATCAGTGTACGTTGTAAAGATGTACTGGGACTGAATAGTCAACTCAAACAACCGAGCACAGTGTCAGGTATACATGTCACCTTGTCCTGGGACACAATGAGGCCCTGACAAGAATACAGTGTTGACAATGAGTGTTGTAATAAATGTCAATACGCGAATGTGTGACTGTTCTGTGGAGTTGACTGAAGGTTCAAACACTCATTCATGCGTATCTAGAAATTATTTATGCAGACCACTGTAGACGTTTCAATAGTTTAATTTGACGCATACACTTGACAGAATGGGTACAGTTACAAGAGCACAGGTCGACATCAATAGCATATTGTTGACTCACGGTGTATAATCATAAATTGGCATTCATGTTGAGGACAATCACAATGGAACGTCAGTATACAAACGTTCAGAGTTCCATATCTCATCTAAATATTCATCAGGCCTTACTGACTGATCATATCAGTTAATATGTAATGTTTAACAAATCTTCATCAGGCCTTACTGACTAGTCATGTCAGTTAATCAATAATGTTTATGGTGACTCCTGGACAGAACCTCTTTTAGCATAAGTGTAGCTTGCACTCTAGCGGAGATTTCTTTAAATAGCATTCGGCAAATATCTTCTGAGCGAATGTTAAATCACCTATAATAGATTTTCCTTTCATAAGTGTGATCTCTTGATCATCATCGGATAATAAGGGGCATCCCTGTTCTCGGATAGATGACTGACAATAGGTAGGATTCCAAGATGGCTCCTGGTCCTGTAAACATCGCTCACCATAACGATGCACGACAAAGCTTCAATAAAGATTCAATTCATGAATATCAAAGTTTCCACAAGCATCAGCATAATCTGTCCTCATAATTGCTGTATAGAAACATAATCAGTGCTGCTAGATAATATGTCGTTCTGACATACTGACATAGGTAGGTTCATGTAAACGTCTGCCCATCTTAAGCCTAGGAATGAACGAAGTCAGCAAAAGTACGTTTACCTTGACATAAAAATACACTAGCAAGCACAAACGCTCTCCCGGCGTTATTGAATCACCACTGGGGAACTCATAGACTAAACAATCCTGGAAGAAACTATCTTCGTCCCCATGATAAATTGAAGAGATCACAAACTTTATGCAGGTCTTAAGACATGACTTTCCACCATAGGTTTCATCACCGAAGAACTCCCTAACGTATCTTCATCCGCCGAATAGCACCTGACCCCTAAAGTACAGTACAAGAAAAATAGTCTGACATAAACATACAAAGATATCAAGCTATAGGACATACTCGTCCTACATAGACAAGAACTACACATAGATTTGGGCCATAGACATTCTGAAGCAATAACAATCTATTCCTAACCACACATAGAATAGATCAAAGTAAATCTAGATTCCTCCGCTGAGTTCGATTTTTAGGAACGATACCAGGAGCGATAACTCACAGAATGAATACCCATCGCCTAATCTGAGTTCTGTCCCTTTAGACCGAAAAACGTGCATTCAAAGATAAATATATTTTTATCAGACAAATAAATACATTTTCCATTTGTATGCGTAATCCGTGCCACCAAAATATGTGCGCAACAGATTACCACACCCCCCGGGGAAAAAAATGAAAATCATTTTTTTTTCATCTGAGAGCAACATACAATAGGCTCCCAACGCATAAATACTGCGCAGATGAGAAATATCTGGAATTATTTAAGCCAGATTAATGCAAAGTCGAAATATAGATCTCTCAGAGAAAGCATTTCTCTTAAGCATAAATGTTTCCAGGGAGGTGTCACCAACGCATACTACTATACTTGCAATGACACAATGCATATAACAATTTCAGTTTAAGCATTCTAAGTACATGATTGACAAAAAGAAAAATCATCAACGAGTACCGGTGAATATACATATCAATGAACGTAGTATCATTACGAATTACAATGTGTATCTATCCTGATATAGAAAAGAAAAAAATCTGTTGACGAGTTGGAAGTGTTAAGAAGTCCAAGACTCAACAGTTAAGTGGAATCATGTGGGCATCTAGACAGAATGTCTGCCATCACATTATCTGATCCACGGATAGCTCGTACCGAAAAATGAAAAGGCTGAAGAGCAATCGCGTATCGCGTTGATCTCGCGCTCTTCAGATTTTTACTTTGAATAGCTGTAAGAGCTTTCTGGTCTGTTTCTACAATGAAATGCGCGCCAAGAAGAAATCTTTGAAGTTTAAGAATTGACCAAACCATAGCCAATAATTCACGGTCTAGGACCGAGTAATTCTTCTCTGCGGCATTTAGTTTTCGAGAAATATACATCACAGGATGCAGAGTTCCAGAGTACTCTTGCATTAGTGCCGCTCCAATCCCTGTGGATGAAGCGTCACTACGAAGAACAAATGTCTTATCTGTAGTAGGTAACACTAAAATAGGTGCAGTAGAAAACATAGTTTTGATCTTATCCAAAGAGGATTGACATTCTTGAGTCCAATGGACTATATTAGGAGACCCTTTCTTTAGCAAGGAAGAAAGAGGTGCCATGATCGAAGAAAGATTCGGAATGAATCTTCCATAAAATTGTATGAGACCTAAGAGACTTCGCACTTGCTTTTTAGTCTTAGGAATAGAAATGTTAAGTATTTTACTTGTATTATGGTCCTCTGTCTTTAGGAAACCATGACCGACACGGTGACCTAAGAAAGCAATTTCGCTAAAACCAATACAGGCTTTAGAGGGTTTCGCTGTCAGGTTATACTCGCGTAGAGTAGATAGTAATTCAACTAACCCCGAATAGTGATCTTCCCAAGTATCGCTGAAAAGACAGATGTCGTCTAGGTACGCAATGACATCTGACCGATAAGATAGAATTCGACGCATCATGCGTACGAATGTAGCTGGTGCGTTCATAAGGCCGAAAGGCATGAAATTCCATTGAAAAAGGCCTCTAGGTGTAGAAAAAGCAGTAAAAGGTTTGGCGCGTTCAGATAGAGGAACTTGCCAATATCCTTTGGACAAATCTAGTTTAGTGAAAAAATGAGATTTAGAAAGCCTAGTAAGTAGCTCTTCTAGTAAAGGCATAGGTTCAGCATCAAACTTCGTGACTTGATTCAATTTGCGATAGTCAACGCAAAGACGTATGTTATTGTCTTTTTTCCGAACAATAACCATCGGCGAAGAATACGCAGAAGTGGATGGTTCAATTATTTTTAAATCTATCATCTCATCCAACTCCTTCTCAACCTGTGCTTGAAAATGTATAGGAATAGGATAAGGTCTGACTCTAATAGGATTATGGTCAGTTAGAATAATGTCATGTTCAATGACACGAGTTTGTCCAGGAATGTCAGTAAGGACATCCTGAAATGTTTGTAACATAGCCGAAACTTGTCGCTGTTCTCCTAGAGACAAATCCGGAGAAACAGTAACATTTTTCCAGGATTCACTAGAATAAAGTGGAATCATCGGAAGCGGAAGATTAACATCCGAAAAACTTGTTTCCTCATCCTGTATTACAGACAGTGATGAGTAATGACCATGTTGGACTGGTGAATCGTCCGTTGCCTGGAAAATAGGCTGTAAATAATCCGGACGTTCATGGAATTCCGTAAGCATATTGATGTGGAAGGTTTTATGCTTTCCATCAATATCGACAATGTAGTCAACATCGGAAATTTTCGAGATTATATCGTACGGACCTTTCCAAGAAATAAGAAGTCTGTTTTCCCTACAAGGTAGTAAAACAAATGCTTTGTCACCAGGACAAAGTTGTCGTAAGGTTCTTTTCTTATTGGCAAATTGTCTTGCTTTCTGCTTAGCAAATTCAGAAGAAGAAGTTGCCAATTTGCATGCTTCGATAATCTTTTGCCTCAGCGCGATGACATATTCATAAGAAGATTTCGTGTCATCATCAATATTATCAGCGGTTATGAGATCATGAAGCAAAGACATAGGGCCGCGCGGTCGCGCGCCAAAGACAAGTTCAAAGGGCGAAAATCATGTATGTTCATTGGGGACCTCTCTGTAAGTGAAGAGGGCCGCGGGTAAAACCCTATCCCAATCTTAAGGATGATCCTCAGTTATCTTCCCTAGCAAGTTCTTAAGTGTTCTATTTAGCCGTTCAACCATCCCATTGGACATAGGATGATAGATACTACTCAAAGATCTCTCTATCTGCAGAGTCAACATCACCTGAGACATGGTATCCGATATTAGTTGGGTGCCATGGTCTGATAATATTTCTCCGGGGAATCCCAGACGAGAAAATATAAGCCAAAGAGCATCTGCAATATCAGCAGTAGTAATGCTCTTCAGAGGAATAGCCTCTGGCCAACGTGTGCACATGTCCACACACGTTAAGATAAACTGATGTCCTCTAGCAGATTTGATCTTAAATGGACCAATTATGTCTATCGCCATTTTCTGAAATGGTTGAATAGGAATGTCTGCAGCCTGAATAGGTGCAGCATGGCGTGGACCTTTGGATTTGACTTCTTGACATACCATACAAGATTGACAATAAATCCGTATGTCTTTGTTCACAAAAGGCCAAAAGAAAGCCGCAAGAACTCTTGACTTTGTACGGGAAAAACCCATATGTCCCGCACACTGAGAGTTGTGTGCGTGTTGTAAGATTTTAACTCTCAAATTCTTGGGCACAAGAATCTGAGAATGACTTGACTTGTCGAAGTCTTGCACCATATGTACAAGAACGCCATTCTTCATTGTAATCCAAGATTTACGCTTTGAATCTTTATTCGGATCACCTTTCGTTGCAAGAGTGAAGAATTTCTTTAGAGTCGGATCCTCTTCTTGCTGTTTTATAAACGAGTCACGAGAAATTACCAAGGGATCATCTTGGTTATGCACTTCAATATCTTCAGTAGGTGAAGATTGAGGCACATTAAGAGCTTGAGCTCTAGTGACTACAGCATTAGCGGTTTGCATATTCTGTTTTTCCCAAACGGAAATTTGTTGTGGAGTACATTCTTTGACTCCGTGAATACGACCGAAGATAAGATCAGCGATCGGATTCGGCAGAAGACATGCGTGTACATCTCCTGTAAAGAAAGGAGTAGCAATCCTAATGATAGCAGTAGAGTATTTCTCTAAGGTGCCGCCAAATGTCACACATTTGACCACCTTTCCAGTGGCATGAGAAGGATCTACGAGTGACTGCCTCACTCCAATGGTGGTGCACCCCGAATCGAAAAGAACTGCGACTGGAGTACCATCAACTAAACCTCTATTCAAGACAAGAGAACCTCTTCCATCATGCGCGACTGACGCCAGAAGAGCGGGAAGAGGATGGCCACAACTTAAAGTGGACACTGTAGTTGGTTCAAATAATGTTTTGCATTGGGGGCACTGAGATGCTCTCCCAAAATCAAAAGCGGAACATGCCATATTATTAGCATCATTATTATCTTTACTCTGTTTATAGGCTTCATGTGACTCTTGCTGTGCAGAGTTTGCCTGATAATGAGATTTATGTTTTTTGTATTGGAATCTACCTCGATTATTATTGCCTCTATAATCATTATTATTCCCTCTATTGTAACCCCTATTTGGGTTTGAGTCATAATTCTCATGGTTACCATTATCATATTCATTATAATGAGTATCTCTATAATTATGGTCTTGTTGTCTCCATGATGGATGACTTGGATAGTTTCTATACTGACTTCCTCTGCGGAAATTTCTATAATTATGACCACCTCTGTATCGAGGGCTGTCAGCTTGTCTCCAGTTCTTCGCAGAAGAACCCTGAAATGATTGGTTTCCTTGGTTTTGATAACTATTATGGTTACCTTTTTTTCCAACCTTGTTTTGTTGTCCCTGAAATTTGTGTGAATAATTAGGGTTGTATGGTGTTGCTGATGCAACTGGCATACCTTCTTTAATCTTAGTGTTGCTAAGAGTTATGTCAGGGTGTGCAGTGACGTATTGGTCACAATATTCTTGCATTTCTTTTAGTGTCTTGGGTTTACGCTCATGTAGGAATTCCAAGAAGGGTTTATTAACACAAGACATAATCTTGTCCCTGAGCAACAAGTCCATAAGGGCTTCATAGGTCTTTTCTGTTTTGGACAACTCAATCCAACGATTAAATGTAAGACGTGTCCTTGCAATGAATTCTGAGAATTCTACCCCTGATTCAGGTACCATTTTCTTAAAACAAAATACGGTAACCTTCCTCAGTTAACTGGTATTTTTTCAATAAAGCTGCTCTAATAACATCATAATTATCCTTGTCAGACTCTTCAACCAAACCTAAACTAGTCAGAGAATCACCTTTCAAATTTTCTGACAATTGATTAGCATACTGTGATTTATCCACATTATGAGCTCGACAGGAGCGTTCAAAACGATCCAGCCAGAATGTAATATCGTCACTGGAAGGATTGAACGCTGGTACCTTGACCTTATAAGTAAAGGGTTTACCACTGTTACCATTTGACTGATTAACATTACTCATATTTGTCAATCTCAATTTTTCTAACTCAAATGCTAAAAGTTCTTTTTGATGTTCATGTTCTCTTTTTGCCTTTATCTCCTCGGCTTCCCTGTCTAATCTCTTTTGTTCAGCCTCAGCTTCTTTGTCTAATCTCTTTTGTTCAGCCTCAGCTTCTTTGTCTAATCTCTTTTGTTCAGCTTCTCTGTCTAATCTCTTTTGTTTAGCCTCTCTTTCTAATCTCTTTTGTTCAGCTTCTCTGTCTAATCTTTTCTGTTCAGCATCAGCTTCTTTGTCTAATCTTTTCTGTTCAGCTTCTTTTTCTAATCTCTTTTGTTCAGCCTCTTTGTTTTGTTTTTCCATTTCCATTTGGAATCTCTTTTCCTCAACCTGCATCTGCAATTTCTTTTGTTCAAATTCTATTTCCATTTTTCTATCCTCACTTTTTTGTTTTCTCTCCTCGGCCTTCAGTTTTTCAATTTCCAATTTTTGAGCTTTTTCATAATGACTGGTAGCATACTCCTCCAACTTATCTCCAGTCTTGCCTAGGGATTTCCCTAACTCAATAAAGTATTCCATTGTAGACATGATGTCTAATAATGATAGCAATCAGTTGACACAAAAATGTAATCTCTTTCCAAATAAACAGGAGCAAGTTCTCAATGAACTTGATTAATTAGCTCACAATCCCAATATCTGTGGGAGACAAGCCTTACAAAGGTCTTGTATACTTCCTTGTACAACAATAATAATAATAAAGTACTGGTCTATACTATAACATACGTGTACTCAACTATCTCATATGATATGTCAACCAAAGACATTAACAAAGGACAAGCATAAAAGACAATATGAAAACAATTGCAGAAATCAACTAAGTCAAACAGAGAAATCAATGAAAATAATCACAGAATCTGTGACGACAACTGCAATGAAATCAACAAGACAAATAACGCCACAGTGTATAAACATAAATGGTGTATAAAAATAAATGACAGAATAGGGGAGATCTACAAATACAAATAGATCAAACAAAACTAAGGAACACAAAATTATTAACAAAAACAACGAAGAAAAGAACACCTCATCACAAGTAACAAAAATAGCAACAGATGTTGCAAGCAAATTTTCAATCAAGAAAATTGCTCCCTATAGAACGCTAATATAAGACCTATGTTACTCGGTATACCTTATGCTAGTCACCTCCCATCCAGGCCCGCAAAAATATAAACTAATTTAATACACAAACAAGTAACATGTAACATAAATACAAATAGCATACAATATATATATATATCATCAGTGCAGTGTGTTGTAGAAGTGTCTGCAGAGAAGGCTCAGTATTACATTAACATGGTTCAGTTTTCAATGAAGTTAAACTGCCACTTTATTGAATAATAGCTCTCTGTTTTAAATTATTACACAGTTCTGCAATATGAACACACAAGAAGATCCACCGTTGACGTGTAGACTTCTAAGTTCAATAGTACTTCCGCTAACACAGTTAAATGTTCCCTTGTAAACAACTTGCCGTGCTACGCTGTCTGTTCTATGTAATTATGCCTGTACGGAGAAAAATGTCAACAGCGGTGACCTAGATACAGTAATCGCTTCATAGGTCACGTGAGGAACTGTCAATCAAATGTAGACTAACACTGCTGGCGTGTCGTATCAGGCGTCAGGGAAACGAACTTGTATCAGTAGCTGTTACTTCTGGTAATCTTCACTGTGCAGGTCAAACCCGGTAATCTGGCCTACCACATTGATAACACCTTTTTTTGGGATCACGTTGATAGTGATAAAGGCTGTTACTCTTGGGAGCTGTTTACTGTGTTTTATCAGTGTACGTTGTAACGATGTATTGGGACTGAATAGTCAACTCAAACAACCGAGCACAGTGTCAGGTGTACAGGTCATCTTGCTCCAAACGTCTTGAGGACTCAACAAGGATGTAATGTGGATCATGAGTGGTAGAGTGACTGTTAATACGCGAATGTGTGAACTGTTCTGTAAAGTTGACTGGAAGTACAAATACCCACTCATACGTATCAGAAGTTAATGATACAGACTACTGTGAACATTTCAACAGTTTAATTTGACGCACACACTTGACAGGACGGGTACAGTTACAAGAGCACAGGTCGACATCAATAGCATATTGTTGACCCACGGTGTACAATAACAAATTGGCATTCATGTTGAGGAAAATCACAATGGAACATCAGCATACAAGTGTTCAGAGTTCTATATCTTATATAAATATACAGCAGGCCTTACTGACTGATCATGTCAGTTAATATGTAATGTTTAACGAATCTTCATCAGGCCTTACTGGCTAGTCATGTCAGTTAATCAATAATGTTTACGGTGACTCCTAGACAGAACCTCTTTTAGCATAAGTGTAGCTTGCACTCTAGCGGAGATTTCTTTAAATAGCATTCGGCAAATATCTTCTGAGCGAATGTTAAATCACCTATAATAGATTTTCCTTTAATAAGTGTGATCTCTTGATCATCATCGGATAATAAGGGGCATCCCTGTTCTCGGATAGATGACTGACAATAGGTAGGATTCCAAGATGGCTCCTGGTCCTGTAAACATCGCTCACCATAACGATGCACGACAAAGCTTCAATAAAGATTCAATTCATGAATATCAAAGTTTCCACCAGCATCAGCATAATCTGTCCTCATAATTGCTGTATAGAAACATAATCAGTGCTGCTAGATAATACGTCGTTCTGACATACTGACATAGGTAGGTTCGTGTAAACGTCTGCCCATCTTAAGCCTAGGAATGAACGAAGTCAGCAAAAGTACGTTTACCTTGACATAAAAATACACTAGCAAGCACAAACGCTCTCCCGGCGTTATTGAATCACCACTGGGGAACTCATAGACTAAACAATCCTGGAAGAAACTATCTTCGTCCCCATGATAAATTGAAGAGATCACAAATTCTGGGCAGGTCTTAAGACATGACTTTCCACCATAGGCTTCATCACCGAAGAACTCCCTAACGTATCTTCATCCGCCGAAAAGCACCTGACCCCTAAAGTACAGTACAAGAAAAATAGTCCGACATAAACATACAAAGATATCAAGCTATAGGACATACTCGTCCTACATAGACAAGAACTGCACATAGATTCGGGCCATAGACATTCTGAAGCAATAACAATCTATTCCTAACCACACATAGAATAGATCAAAGTAAATCTAGATTCCTCCGCTGAGTTCGATTTTTAGGAACGATACCAGGAGCGATAACTCACAGAATGAATACCCATCGCCTAATCTGAGTTCTGTCCCTTTAGACCGAAAAACGTGCATTCAAAGATAAATATATTTTTATCAGACAAATAAATACATTTTCTATTTGTATGCGTAATCCGTGCCACCAAAATATGTGCGCAACACATGTATATTATTATTGTTTTCATTTATGTAGTTCGCAACTGTGTGACACCTTCATAGTCCATCTCCGCCCTGTTTAGAAAGTTTGAAATAAATCTCTACCAGCTTTCGATTTGTTAACATAATTGTCATCAAAGAGAATCATTATATTAGGTAGACAGGTGCATACAAAGTAAGATCATTTTACCTTGAAGGAAAGCAATCATGCAGCCATGACATTTTTACTTATAGCAAATTTTGCTTTGAGAGGACTTTAATTCCGGGAGTGGGAAGTACACGTTGATTAATCATACACTCTGCTGTGATCTTTGAACCAGCAGAGCTAAAGCGCTACTTAAATTGAACTGATGGAGCATATCGTAAGGAAACATTATAAATGCTTGCTTTAAAGTGGCGACTGAACAAAACATTTGAACAAATAATTCTTCAAACACAGCAGAATCTGGTGTCATTAAACAAACAGCTTTTCTTTAATTGCGGGAGAAAAAATATCTAGTTCAACCTCTGGTGGGTTATAATTAGGATATCATTATAGTGTTTATAATACAACCACTAGCGCAGAGTGCTATGACGCAGCTTCTATCCAAATGGAGACCCCAAGCTCGTAAAGTAGCGAAAAATGGTCGAAAAGTTGGAGAGCCCGGTTGTTGGCATGGGACGTGAGTAGTACATTCGTCTCTCCATCTTCCTCATCCCGGCTGTCACCTCGCGCAGGTACTTCAATCAGTTGTAAATAAAACAGTAAATATGGTATGTTCAATTTCCGCTGTGTGATTATGACATTATCTCCTCTCATCATTTATTGGAGAGAAGGTAAATGAGAATGTATATTTATGTGTGTGTGTTAACAAAAGTGAAGTAGCCTTACTGAAGAAGCAACAATTTCCGTGTGATGGGGCTGGATGCGATCAGACAAAAACTCAGTCGAGAGGAGTCTAAATTCAGTCGTGCACAAAACTAGTGACACCATAACTGACTTAACCCATGGACAGACTGGGCAGATAATTTTTTTTAAATAGTTTTAATCGCCTTATTTCTGTCGAACGTGAAGCAAATTTCACAATACCCAAACGATGTTTAGAAAATTTACCGTATTACACAAACAGAACTCAAGAGCTTAATGAGGTTTACCCAAGAAGCCTTTCGGCCAAATGATTTGGAGAATTTTTCTTAGGCCGAATACCATCACCAACCAAGATCTGCTTACTCGGAGCAAGCAAGAGGACGTGCACACCATCATAGCTGGCAGACGCTGGAGCTGGGTTGACCATGTTCTCGGAAGAGACCCCGATGCCATCACAAGAACAGCTATGCTATGGACCCCTGAAGGAAAACGAAAGAGAGGCCGACCAAAAACAACTTGGCGGAGGACTGTGGGGGCTGAGATGCAAAGAATGAACCGGAGTTGGGGGACTGTACGAAGGATGGCCATCGACCGAGCAAAGTGGAATCAATTTGTTGTTGCCCTACAAGACGCCACCAGGCGTGACGGCCACTGACTGCTTTGACGGTCGGCGGCTGAGGATCAAAGAAAGAAGAAGAAGCCTTTGACTGTTAGCCTGGAACAAGTATGGTTAAAAGAATGTTTATAATTTATAAACCTGAAACCAGTTAAAACTTCACCAGTCTGTCCTATGACTACCTGCAACAAGTCAGGGCGAATTTCTGATATGAGTAACCCAATGATGTTCCGCCAGTAAATTGACAGCAGTAACTAACAATCAGATTAAATGTTACATAGAAAACCTTCAGCCTCGTCGATCTAAACAAAATAATTTTACTCAAAGAAGGCAAAGGAAACGAGGAAGGGAATTGGTCATCCCATCTCAGAAAGCTGAGACCTAGTATATGAAAGTCTTTAACACTTCACTCCCCTACTATGCTATGGAACGGCCTTTACCTGATTTTTATTTTTCCCAGAAAGGAACCAAAAAAAAGTCCACTGGATTTCTCTATTTAATTTATGTAAACAAAATAACAATAAAGGGATAGTCATCTCGCTTTTATTATCGATTCGCTACAAATAGCCACACCCAACAGCGTTGCACACCCTGGATCTAGGGGACAGTTGAAAACCGCCCACGCCACGTAGTAACGAGCTAAGAATTTCTCGAAAACACTAAGTGTGGAATTTCTTATAGCAAGTTATCAACAGAGTGCAAGATAGGAGTGCTGGAAGTGTAACGGATTCATTCATTCATATATTTCATGTTTCGCTTCTTACCAGCATAGAGCGACCACTTGCAGGAAGTGCTGTCGTAGCCCCAGTACTTTTGTAGCGGTGGTTCTGTAGCAATTTATTTTATATTATGAGGTTGCCAGCTCCATGCCCAATTGACATTAGTGGCCACTTACGACATGCATTAGGGACCGGTATCCTTATTCTTTCTGTGTCTCCTCAGAGACCCCGGGAACTGCACGGGTTATTTCGTGCACATGTCTAGGAGTAAAACCTCATATCTAATGTTTAGGTAAAGATGATATTGCTTTGATGTGGTATAAGGGAGTATAGGAAATAAGAGAGAGAGAGAGAGAGAGAGAGAGAAATGGGAGAACGGATCTGAATATTTATGTATCTGCCTCTATATCTCTTACCCCAGGGATTTCATCCGTGTCGAGCGTCATCCTCGAATCCCCTGCCCCTCCGGTCCCCGCATGACCGCACCATCAGCTCCGTGTCGGTGATCCCGTCACACCACTTCAATTTTTCTATTCTTGGCAAGCACCCAGCCACAAAGTGATCACGCGGTTGTAACAGGATTAGCCAAACAACCGAAAAAAAGTTATTTTCCTCGCGTTAAAAATGATGCTGAGATTTTAACATATTTGTTACGATTCCAACTTTCGTCCTCTAACTTGAATATTTTCACATAATATTAATTCAACCACTAATGTAGAACTTTCAATATCCGATTAGTAGAATGTTTAGAACGCTTACTTCTCGCGGCAATGTTACCAAGTTCTGGGTTCAGTACCAGGTAGCACCACGCTCATGGGAGCACAGCTGGAATTGGGTACCTGACTCTGCTCTTGAGTTATGGAAGGCAGAGGAAGAGATGAAGAGAATTGGTCACCTCCAACCTCATAAAGCTGGACATAGTATAGGTGAAGTCTGCTTCACTCATCTACGGCAGTATCTGTTATAAGACTACCTTTACCTTTAATATAGAACATTACAAAACAAGACACCAAACATAACTAGTATAGGTAAACACTGGTGGGAAAACTTTGATAAGGACAAAAATCTAATACAACGAAATGTAATCGTTTGTACGGTGCAGCAATACAATAATAGACCCAATCCTTTTGTTTTCCTTGTTATTGTGTGGTTCGGATACATAGTATAGTGTAACTGTCTTTTTTTTCTTGTTGATGTGATCACCGGCCCAAGACAGTATACATGTTGTTAGATGTGTAGTGCGAGCGTATGATGAATTGAGTGTGGGTGCGAATGAAGACGCGAATGTGTTTAGGCTCGTATAGATGTAGATCCTGCAACCCATACTCTCACATGCAGTAATCAAGGATGCTTTGACACTGCAGGCATGTTTCAAGACATTTATTTACGAGAACACACATAGTATCAACAGGAACAGTCAGTGTAACAAGGTCATGCTGACCTGACATCGATAGGTATACATTTGGCATTCAAAAAGGTAAACATCGGAATAGACGTGCATGGTCAATAGCAAAGTTCTTCAGTAATGACAGTTCGTAGCGTCGCCCTTGGCGTCTCTGACTAAACGCGTCAGATGCCTTAGTTACTATGACACATAGGTGCAACTTGGCACTCCCCGCCAATTGCACATATCAGGCTGTAGTATAATAGCCGAAAGCACAGGCCTCGTTCTGACGTCGGCCGTGTACTTCTGTTAAATAGGTTATCATCAACCCTGCAGTAATACTTATTGTAGATAGAAGTTCCGCCAATCTGCGGCTCCCACAATATATCTTCGTCACTGGATTTCTGGACAATATAAGACTAACAGTCTTGGATGGCTACCTCGAGCACAAATATATAAGTTCTGAAATGGCGGATCAGTGAGCTGCTGTTCACCCTAGGTAATCCTTTACATGTTCTGCCACCGAAAAGCGTAATAATGCATAAAGGTCGGTATTACCTGGCAAATGAATCCTCAGAACATCACAAGGAATTCTGTCGTCATCCCGACGCACAGAGATTCACTGGGGAAAACTGCCATAGCAGTTACTTCGAAGATTCTCCCCGAAAAACAATGGACTCTTGGTCCCTTCAGAAAAACAGGACCTCCCGGCTTCCCGGAAGTATATCTCACTCCCGCTTAAAAAAACCTTCCCCTAGGCCTACGCCGAACTGTCAACCTCTGACCCTAAAGGTCAAACACAATGAATGAATAAACAAGGGAAGACAACCCCTAATCAACCTGACATCGCAGGTAAAGACACAATTATACTTATGATACAAACATAAGTAAATAACTTGACAGATGACTCCGTCGAAAATGACAGCAACATTACTACCACCCCCCTGTAAAAAAAAAATGCAATTTTTTTTTTTTTTTTAATATGTTCATGAGCAAGATAGCACCAGTATCACTTCTGTGCTCATGCAAACAATGAACCTAATATCAGGTACAATAGAAGAGGGTACAAATCATCTCCCAACATAGGAGAAAATATTTCCTTTAAGCCAAACAAACTAAGGGATACCATTCAAGAAACCTAAGTTGCTGGCAATACCAATCATATATCAAACATTACTAAATAATATAATCATAGCAATATACAAATGTCAATGCTATTTTAGCAACATATCACTGATGGATGGACAAAATGAAATTTGTTAAATTATCTAAACATCATCCAAATACATTTGTATTACAACATATTATGATATTAAGGACAGACCTAAGTCTGAAAATATATCAGGAAAAACTAGGACACAAGATTTAACTGGAATCATGTGGGCATCTAGACAATATGTCCGCCATCACATTATCCGAACCACGGATAGCTCGCACCGTGAAATGGAAAGGCTGAAGAGCAATAGCATAACGAGTAGATCTCGAGCTCTTCAAATCCTTACTTTGCATAGCCGTAAGAGCTTTTTGGTCGGTTTCCATAAAGAAATGCGCGCCCAGAAGGAACCTTTGTAGCTTAAGAATGGACCAAACCATAGCCAACAATTCACGGTCCAAAACCGAGTAATTCCTTTCTGCCGCATTCAGCTTCCTAGAAATATACATTACAGGATGCAGAGTTCCTGAATATTCCTGCATTAGTGCCGCTCCAATGCCAGTGGAAGAGGCATCACTACGAAGGACAAAAGTCTTATCAATCGTCGGTAGTCTTAAGATAGGATGAGATGAGAACAAATTCTTAACCTGATCCAATGAAGATTGGCATTCTTGGGACCAACGCACCATATTAGGAGAACCTTTTTTCAATAACGTTGAAAGTGGTGCCATAATGGAGGACAGATTCTCAATGAATCTTCCATAGAATTGTATCAATCCCAAGAGACTACGCACTTGCTTTTTTGTCTTCGGAACCGAGATATTTAATATCTTTGAAATGTTTTGGTCCTCTGTCTTCAACAGACCATGACCAACTCGATGACCTAGGAAGGAAATTTCACTAAACCCAACAAAAGCTTTAGAGGGTTTAGCAGTCAAACTATGCTCACGTAGAGTAGATAGCAATTCCTTCAGACCCACATAGTGTTCTTCCCAAGTATCGCTGAAAAGACAGATGTCGTCTAAATATGCAATGACATCTGCACGATCTGATAGAATTCGTCGCATCATGCGTACGAAAGTCGCTGGGGCGTTCATAAGCCCGAAAGGCATAAAATTCCATTGAAACAGACCCCTAGGTGTCGAAAAAGCAGTGAGAGGTTTGGCGTGTTCCGTCAGTGGGACTTGCCAATAACCTTTCGACAAGTCTAGTTTAGTAAAGAATTTAGCTTTAGAAAGTCTAATAAGTAGATCATCTAATAACGGCATAGGTTCAGCATCGAACTTCGTAACTTGATTTAATTTGCGATAATCAACGCAAAGACGTATGTTATTGTCTTTCTTTCGAACAATAACTATCGACGAAGAATAAGCTGAAGTGGATGGTTCAATTATTTGTAGTTGAATCATTTCATCCAATTCTTTCTCGACTTGTGCTTGAAAATGAATAGGTATTGGGTATGGTCTTACTCTGATCGGATTACGATCAGTAAGTATGATGTCATGTTCTATGACATCTGTGTGTCCAGGAATGTCGGTAAGGACATCCTGATATGATTGTAACGTAGAGGATACTTGACGTTGTTCCTCAAAAGACAAGTTGGAAGAGACTGTAACGTCTCTCCACGATTCCGTTGAAGTAAGTGGAATCGTAGGAAGAGGTAAGTTCACGTCAGAAAAAATAGTTTCCTCATCCTGTATAACGGACAGGGAAGAGATGTGACCATGTTGAACTGGAGAGTCGTCCGTCGCCTGGAAAATAGGCTGTAAATAGTCTGGACGTTCAATAAACTCTGTTAACATATTTATATGGAAGGTTTTATGCCTTCCATCCACATCGACAATATAGTCGACATCAGAAATTTTCGAGACTATAGTGTATGGACCCTTCCAAGAAATGAGAAGTCTATTCTCTCTTGAGGGCAGTAAGACATATGCTTTGTCTCCAGGACAAAGTTGACGTAGGCGTCTTTTCTTGTTAGCAAATCGCCTAGCTTTTTCTTTCGCAAATTCGGAAGATGAAGTTGCTAACCTGCACGATTCGATAATCTTTTCTCTAAGAGCTATAACATATTCATATGACGATTGTGTATCATCGTCAATATCATCGGAAGTTATCAAATCGTGTAACAAGGACATTGGCCCGCGCGGTTGCGCGCCAAAGACAAGTTCGAAAGGAGAAAACCCTGTATGCTCGTTGGGAACCTCTCTATAGGCAAAGAGGACTGCAGGTAAAACCCTGTCCCAATCTTCAGGATGATCCTCCGTTATCTTGCCAAGTAAGTTCTTTAGTGTCCTGTTAAGACGTTCTACCAATCCATTGGACATTGGATGATAAATACTACTGAGAGACCTTTTAATGTCTAGCGTAGCCATTACCTGAGACATAACGTCCGAAATTAACTGAGTGCCGTGATCCGACAGTATTTCTCCGGGGAATCCCAGACGAGAAAATACGAGCCAAAGAGCATCAGCGATATCGACAGTTGATATGCTCTTCAGAGGAATAGCCTCTGGCCAACGCGTGCACATGTCCACGCAAGTGAGGATAAATTGGTGTCCTCTGGCTGACTTAATTTTGAACGGACCAATGATGTCTATAGCCATTTTCTGAAACGGCCGAATCGGAATATCTGCAGCCTGAATAGGAGCAGCATGTCTCGGACCCCTAGACTTGACCTCTTGACAAATTTTGCAAGATCGGCAATAAATTCGGATGTCTTTATTCACGAATGGCCAAAAGAATGACGCAAGGACTCTAGTTTTAGTTCTGGAAAAACCCATGTGTCCAGCACACTGAGAATCGTGTGCATGCCGAAGAATTAAGGCTCTCATACACTTAGGCACAAGAATTTGCGAATGCATAGACTTGTCCGAGTGTTGTACCATTCGTACCAATATACCATTCTTCATAGTAATATACGATTTGTGATTCGTATTTTGATTGGGATCCCCTTTCTTTGCCAGAAGGAAGTATTTCTTCAAAGAAGGATCCTCTTCTTGACGTTTAACAAACGAGTCATGGGAAATCACCAAGTGCTCGTCTTGGCTATCAACTTCATTACTATTATCAGATGAAGTTGGGGGATTAAGAGCTTGAGCTCTTGTCATCACTGCATTGACCGTTTGAATGTTTTCTTCTTCCCAACTAGAAATTTGTTGCGGGGTGCATTCCTTAACCCCATGAATACGACCGATTATAAGATCCGCAATAGGATTAGGAAGAAGACATGCATGGACATCTCCTGTGAAGAAAGGAGTGTCAATCCTAATAATAGCAGTAGGATAGCTTTCCATAGTACCACCAAATGTAACACATTTGATTGTTTTTCCCGTGGCACAGCAAGGATCTATCAGAGACTCCTTAACCCCGACGGTAGTACATCCCGAATCGAAAAGTACTGAGACTAGCCTATCATTTATTAGACCTTTATCTAAGATGAGAGATCCTCTCCCATCATGCGCAACTGTAGCAGGTAGAGCAGGAAGAGGGTGACCACAACTTAGCGTAGATACAGTTGATGAGTCAAACAATGTTAAGCATTGGGGGCATTCAGTTGCTCTCCCAAAATCGAAAGCACAACCAGTGATAGCCCTAGAGTTACCACTATCATTTACTGTATTACAGGCTCCATCAAACTCTTGTTGCGCAGAGTTTGCCTGTTGGTAAGGTCTTTTCTTGTTAAACCTAGGTCTACCTCGATTATCATTTCCCCTGTAATTATTTCGACTATCATTTCCCCTGTAATTGTTATCATATTGCCTATTGTAATCATCATTCCGGTTTGAATCCCGGTTTCTAAATTCACCATCGTCATAATCTTGACGTCGAGAATGATTACCTCGAAAATTTGAATAGTTATTATTTGGATAGCCTTTGCGAAAGTGTCTCAAATTATTACCACTAAAATTACGAGAACTACCATCTTGTCTCCACTGCATAGACGAAGAACCATCATGTGTTGGATTACTCCGCTTCTGAGTGTAATTTTGATTACTTCCCCTATTCCAATTTTGTTGAGCACCCTGAAATTTTTTTTTGAAATTAGGGCCATATGGTGTTGCCGAAGCAGCTGGCAACCCTTCTTTCACTTTAGAATTGCTAACTGTAGCATGGGGATGTGCTGTGGCATACTGACAACAGTATTCCTCCATTTCTTTTAAGTTTTTAGGCTTACGCTCATGAAGGAATGCAAGAAAAGAATCATTAACAGATGACAAAACCTTATCTCGCAATAATAAGTCCATTAGACCTTCATATGTTTTCTCAATCTGAGACAACTCAACCCATCGTGTAAATGTACGACGTATCTTTGTAACAAAATCAGAGAAATCTACTCCATTTTCTGGCAACATTGTCCTAAAACGAAGACGATAGTCTTCTTGTTTTAGTTGATTTTTTTTAGTAATGCTGCCCTGACAACATCATAATTAGTCCTCTCATGTTCGTCTATTGTCATAAGAGTAGTCACTGTGTCACCTGTAAAAAATGGCATCAGTTGTTCAACATATTTTTCCTTTTTTATGTTATGCGTATCGCACAAAAATTGGAATCTATCTAGATAATCTGCTACGTCATCCTTTAAAGGATTGAAATGAGGCAATTTAATCCTACTAACAAACTCCCTTGTCGTACTCGAAGTTGTTTGCTGAGCACCCGTACTCGCCAATTTCAATTTCTCTAACTCCAAAGTTGCGAGTTTTTCATCAAGTTCCATCTTCTGTTTTCTTTCCTCATGTTCCATTTTTCTGATTTCAGCCTCAGCTTGAGCTTTCCTCTCCTCTGCAGCAGCTTCTTTGTCTAATCTCCTTTGTTCAGCTTCTTTGTCTAATCTCTTTTGTTCAGCTTCTTTGTCCAATCTCTTTTGTTCAGCTTCTTTGTCTAATCTCTTTTGTTCAGCTTCTTTGTCCAATCTCTTTTGTTCAGCTTCTTTGTCTAATCTCTTTTGTTCAGCTTCAAATCTCCTTTCCTCGACCTGCATCTGCAATTTCTTTTGTTCAGCAGCAATATTAGCTTCTCTTTCTAATCTTTTCTCTTCAGCCTGAGCTTTTTTCTCTTCTGCAGCTAATGCTTTGTCATACTGAGCAACAACCCATTGTTCTAACTGTTGACCAGTCTTATCAAGGGCTCTCCCTTGTGTAATAAAGTAGTCCAATGTAGACATCTTGTCTAATGAGATCAGAAACCTGAAAAAAAAATTAAATAAATTACCTTATCCCACTTCAATGGGAGACAAGTCTGAAATGCTAGACTTGTATACTCACTTCACTTTCTTTCACACTCTTAGTCTTGTTTATAATGTACCCAAAAAATCACCTGAGTACCTGTGGAAAAAAAATTCCCTTATATCCCACTCACTATGGGCACAAGTCTTTTTTATAAAGAACTTGAATATGTATTTCACCTTGTCTCAATCTTTGTAGATAACAAGTCTTTTATCAAAGAACTTGTATAAATATCTTATATAATATTATTTAACAAACTCTATATGAAGAGTCTACCTTATCAATAATATCAAAACATGACCAAGTATGTGTATGTAGACTGTGCATGACAGTAATGTAGTACAACCAAAAAAAAAAACACAAAGACAAAAATACAAAACAATACAAATGGCAACACTGTTTTAACCAAAAATGTGTAGAGAAATACACAAGAAAGGAGAGACCTACAGAATACAAACAAAACAAATCGACAATCAAAACTGAAAAACAGACAAAATATTACAAAAACAACGTTAAGTACAATTACATCACAGCTAACATCAATAGCGACCAATTGTCACTAGCAAATTTCCAAATTAAGAAAATTTGCACCTACAGAACGCTTACAGTAAGCCTCGATCAAGTGGCATATTTACCGTAAGACCCACCAACCGAAAAACCCGCAGAAAAATACACAAAAACCAGTAGAAGTAACATAATATAGCAATCAATTTCAATGTGTTGCAGAACAAGTTCAGTCACAGCTGAAACTAAAATAAATTCCTTGCTCCTTGCGAACACAGAAACGAAATGTCAAACGCGCACTGAACGTCAAATCCACTGTAACATAAAGTGGTATTCACGAACCAAAGTTACTATGACCTTCTCAAATTAGGGCTTGCACATTGAATGTTTACTATTTCCACGTACTGTTTACAGACACTTGACCTCCAACAATGTAGCTTGAATGCTCTGACCTAGAAAAGTCTGTTGTTGAATGAAACGTGTAACAACCAGCAGTACTGTTTACAATAGGAACCCGCCTTCTATGCAGTTATGGTCCACGTAGCAAATGCCTAGATGTTAACTTCAGTACATGTCTTGTTATGGTTTATCTAGCATTATAATATAAATGCTCGTACTGTTTATTTGGGTCAACCGTTGATGACCTATATCTGTCCTGTTGTAGCCAAAACTTGCAAGTGTAGAATTAGCGCTGTGTGTTACGGCTGTCCCGTGTGTAGCTTAGACCCACAGATCAGAAGTGTAATGTGTACTTGTCCTTCTTGTAACTTTCTCGACAAAACTGGAGACATCATACATGTAACAGCCAACCAGGAATGTAAATTTCTGGATCCATAAATGTCAACAATAATGTCAAATGCTCGCTCTGTTCTTTTTAAACCCACAGATCTGGTCCATCAGAAATGTAAGTTTCTAGGCCACATTGGCGACAAGAAATGTATCATAAGAGCCCACGTAACTGGTCCACCAGAAATGTAACTGTCTTTTTTTTTTCTTGTTGATGTGATCACCGGCCCAAGACAGTATACATGTTGTTAGATGTGTAGTGCGAGCGTATGATGAATTGAGTGTGGGTGCGAATGAAGACGCGAATGTGTTTAGGCTCGTATAGATGTAGATCCTGCAACCCATACTCTCACATGCAGTAATCAAGGATGCTTTGACACTGCAGGCATGTTTCAAGACATTTATTTACGAGAACACACATAGTATCAACAGGAACAGTCAGTGTAACAAGGTCATGCTGACCTGACATCGATAGGTATACATTTGGCATTCAAAAAGGTAAACATCGGAATAGACGTGCATGGTCAATAGCAAAGTTCTTCAGTAATGACAGTTCGTAGCGTCGCCCTTGGCGTCTCTGACTAAACGCGTCAGATGCCTTAGTTACTATGACACATAGGTGCAACTTGGCACTCCCCGCCAATTGCACATATCAGGCTGTAGTATAATAGCCGAAAGCACAGGCCTCGTTCTGACGTCGGCCGTGTACTTCTGTTAAATAGGTTATCATCAACCCTGCAGTAATACTTATTGTAGATAGAAGTTCCGCCAATCTGCGGCTCCCACAATATATCTTCGTCACTGGATTTCTGGACAATATAAGACTAACAGTCTTGGATGGCTACCTCGAGCACAAATATATAAGTTCTGAAATGGCGGATCAGTGAGCTGCTGTTCACCCTAGGTAATCCTTTACATGTTCTGCCACCGAAAAGCGTAATAATGCATAAAGGTCGGTATTACCTGGCAAATGAATCCTCAGAACATCACAAGGAATTCTGTCGTCATCCCGACGCACAGAGATTCACTGGGGAAAACTGCCATAGCAGTTACTTCGAAGATTCTCCCCGAAAAACAATGGACTCTTGGTCCCTTCAGAAAAACAGGACCTCCCGGCTTCCCGGAAGTATATCTCACTCCCGCTTAAAAAAAACCTTCCCCTAGGCCTACGCCGAACTGTCAACCTCTGACCCTAAAGGTCAAACACAATGAATGAATAAACAAGGGAAGACAACCCCTAATCAACCTGACATCGCAGGTAAAGACACCATTATACTTATGATACAAACATAAGTAAATAACTTGACAGATGACTCCGTCGAAAATGACAGCAACATATAGTATAGTTCGAATACATAACGGACATAAATACAATTTTGACACTGCTAGATCAAACATAGACCAGGAAGGGAGATAGCTAGGGTAGGGTACCAGACCAAGGGGAGACTACGAAGTGAATGCAAAGACAGATAAGTCGTACCTGGAACTACCAAACAAACAAACAAAAATTGAAAAGATAAGTTGCAAGTAACTGTCAGTAACAGATGACACTACATAAAAGGTTTATGAGGAACAGTATTAGATAGTGAGACGAAGATGTTACGTTCGTATCAACGTAATAAATGTTATCTAGGCCTACATAACATAAGTGGAATGCGACCACGCACGCGCGCACACACACACACACGCGCGCGCGCGCGCGATCTTTCGATTGTTTTTTATTTTTAATTAATTTATTTTTATTATTAGTTTTAAAGTAATACAGTAAGTGTGAACGTGCCGTGTAGTTTGCGGGGGTCTTTTATGAGACAAAGAGGCATATGTTGCTCCCAGACGTATGTCCTTAAGGGGCGATCACATATGAGGCTGGGCATGGTGGGACCGGCATCCTCATCCTGTAAAACATATTGCTACAGAAACAACTGCTGCACGAGCACATGAATAATTTGATGAAGGCTTTCTGTGGTCCAGAGGTGCCGCGGTAGCACAGTGGTTAGTGCACTGGCTTCCTAGCTCAGTGGTCCATGGTTCGAACCCCAGTTGAGGTGGGATTTTTTAGACCGCAAACGGCTCCGGGGTCGACCCAGCCTCATGAATTTGGTACCAGAGCAACTCTGGGAAGGTTAAGGCGGCCGGCGTGATGCTGACCACATCACCCCTAGTGTGCCGATGGTCAAGAAAATAAGGGCCTAACACCATATTCCCAATATGCCTCAACGGGCGTGTAACGGCATCCTTTCTGCGGTCCAGCTGACCCCATGATCCATATAACCCGAAAATGGAAATTAACGAATAGGTATAATTGCTTAAAGAGACTTTTTTTTTTAAAATTCACAGTTAACATTTTTAATTAACCGGTATTACAGTGTGCAATAAACCATTATGTACGGTATTGCCGTTAAGCTGATGGCAACGGTTGATTATAATCTTTACAGAGTGATAGAAAAGTTACTTCCTATTTTTTTTTTTCAGTTTAAAATCTCATTTGTATCTACTGAATATTCATGAAACAAATTTTAAAACAAGTAGCAGTAACTGCCATTTTACTAATAACTTGTTATTTTTTAATGTCCAAAAACAAAATAAAATATAAAATGGCTAAAATAAAAAAAATATTAAAAAACCTGGCATACGACAAGACAGAAGCTTATTTTGTTGCCAGCTATGACGTCATATGTTCAACAGGCTGGATCTCACATTGAGCTGTAATGTTAATTTGATGTAGTATTTTATGCTATAAAGCGGCAGTAAGTTTTCTTAATTTTGACATTTCTTTCGTATAAATTAGCTGACTAGGAGTGAAGAGATTGCAGTTTAAAAATAACGAATGACTTTTAAACATCCTGTACATTTATAGAAACCGTAAAACCTAATTACAACCGATCTCAGTTGACACGAAATTGTATTTGTTAATTACATTTTTTTTTTAAAGACAAGAAAGTCAGTGTTTTTAATCGATAAGGTCATTGAAAAGTCACTCGTTATTTTTACTTTTCTGTTTCTGCACACATATCCACCTAATTTTAACTTATATGAAACAAACATCAAAATAAAGACAAATAAATGATTTTTTATTACGTAAAATGCTATATCACATTAACATGACCAGTAAACGTGAGATCCAGCCTATTAAACACATGATCTCAATTGCTTCTCTCCCCTGTAACGACAGATTATTGGACAATTTAGATTTTATTTTATTTTATTTCTAGAAAATAACAAGACAATAAAATTGATTTGTCAAATGACAGTTATTTCCACTTGTTCTAATATTTGCGTCATGTACTTGTATATCTAATAGATATAAGTCAGGATATTAACGTTTGCAAATAATGAATAACTTTTCAAGCACCCTCTATGTTTACCTTTACTATGTGTGGTGTTGTGATTTTACATTGGTCGAACTGTTCACTTTGACATTAAATTATATGGCGATTGGACAACATATTTAAAAAAAAAAAAAAAACTGTTCCCTCATTTTGGCGAGGCGCGTCTCCTTCAACACAGTCGGTTATATTAGGGTGCATGTCTAAATATAAAAGACCTTTAGATCTGATAACTAGCTTTTGGACAACAGATGGTGAATGTGGAAAAAGGGGCGAGTATTGTTAGGGGGCCATAAATATTTCATGTCCGCAATATACGTTTTGAACTACACAACGATCCATTCTCCTTCCAAAATATTATCTTTTTCCTGGCAGCAGGGTGTACTTAAAGCATTTGGCACCCCTGGGTGGATCCTTCCTTTAGCGCCCCCCCCGACGCCCCCCCCCCCTCCCCCCCCGCACAGATAAATATATTATGATTAGAAATGGATTTTTAAACACTACAGGAGTCATAATACTGTCTGGAGGCATCTCCCTCCTGGATGTCATCCAAGGTGGATCGCCCCCTCCACACCCCCTAGTACGCCTGCCTGACAAAATTAATAAAGTAATACTTGGAACCACCGTAGCATATTTAAAGATGTATCTAGTCATAAAACCGGCATCAGATTTAAAAAATAATAAAACATTTCAATGTTACAGCTGTAACCTAAATACCATAAAGTGTGTACTGTAGAGAGCATTCTTATATTGTCTCGAAATCTCGAAATCTTTACCTAAGTCACTGATAAGTCTAGACCCCCATCTGCCATATTTTTCCTGTATGGGATATTCGTTGTTAGTTTTCTAGCTGTCTATAGTGACAAGATCACATTAAGCTGTTCCAGTCGATCAGAGCAACCGAAACATCTGCTGTTTCTGCCTGACGAGCAAGTTAAAAAATGGTACATTATTAAAGTTTTCGAACGAAACAAAACAAAAACAGCACATGGCGTGTCGGGGGGAGGATATGACTACAGCATTCTCATCAATAAACAAAATAGTATTAGATAATAAACACAAGCAATATATTTTATAGAAAAGCTTTTAACACCTGGTAAAGAAGTGGATAGGAAAAAATTGTATTTAAATACAGAATAAAACATAAATTAACGTATGACGCAGAAAGGCACTTAAAGGATAAAATGAACTCAAATTTAACTGCGAAGACTACAATATTTATCGCAAATAAGCAATGAAAATCTTAACAGCGATACAAACATTATTCCACTGTGTATGTTTTCATAGATTTGCCTTTTTGTTTAAATAGTGCACAAGAAAGTGTACTGAATTTATGCTTATGAAATAGGGGTCGTCCATATATGACGTCATACAGTGGGGGTGGGGGCAAAATTTTTTGAGGTTTTGTGACAATAGGGAATGTGGGTCTGGAAAAATGTGACGTCACACACACATATACTGAGTTACACTTTCATAAATTATGTTTCTACTTTTGTCCACAATAGTTAACTTTTATCCGCAAATGTTAACTTTTATCCACAATAAACTTTTATCCGCAAAAGTTAACTTTTATCCACAATAAACTTTTATCCGCAATAGATAACAACTCCCTTGTAGTTTTTTCCCGCTGCGTAGAAAAAAAACGCAACTGGTTCCATTTTCTTCGCGTATCGCCGGCGTTTTTGGCTAACCTTGAACTTTATCACGTGACCAAGTATGTTAGCGACGAACTTGCGTTGTACACTATCGTGGCATTTCGATTATGAATTTGGATTTATCAAGAACATTTGCGTGAAAATGAGTTATTTCGAATCCGTTACTTACTTTAGGCGGATCGTGATTACGCAGTAACATTAGTGGTGCTCGAGTTTTTAACATTTAATTGTGTGATGGGGTTCCGTTTGGCTCCATTCGTCTTCTCCTTCTTTTTCTTCTTCTTTTGCTCCTCACCTCTTCTTCATTGGTCTTCTTCTTCTTGTGCATCATCTTCTTCTTCTTCTCCTTCATCTTCTCCTTCCTCTGCTTTATCTACTTCTTCTCCTTCTTCTTCATCATTTTCTTCTCCTTCATCATCTTCTTCTCCTCTTTCTCGTATTTGTCCTTCTACTTCTTTTATACTTCTCTCTCTCCTTATTCCAACTTATTCTCCTATTCCTCTTTTTTGTTCTTTTTCATTTTCATCTCCTACTTCTTCTGCTTCTCCTCATTCTTCTATATTTTCTTCTTCTTATATTTTTTCTTCTTTTTCTTCTTCTCTCTGATATTTCTTCTCCTTCTTATTCAGTTTTCTTTTTTCTCCCTAACCTTCTTCTCTTTATCCTCTTCCTTCTTTTCATCCTCTTTTTCTTTTCCTTTTCCTCCCCCTCCTTCTTCTTCTTTTTCACTCCTTTTTCTTCTCCTCCTTCTGCTTCTTCTTCTTCTATTCCACCTTCTTTTTCCTTTCTTCTTCTTCCTCTTTTTCTTCTTTTTCTTCTCATTCTTTTTTCTTCGACTTCGTCATATTCTTCTTCTGCTCTTCCTTCTTCTCCTGCATCTCCTTTTCTTTTTTTTTCTTCTCCTTTTTTCCCCTCCTCTTTCTTCGTTTTCTCTTTCTCTTCTTCATCTTCCTCCTTCATCTTCCTCTGTTTCCCCTTTTTCTTGTTCCTCTTCTCCATTATCTTCTTCTTCGTCTTCTCTTTCTTATGTTTTGTTTTTGTTGCTATGACACGTTAAGTAAATGTATTTTACCTAAAACAACGCTCAAGATTTATTATTTATATGGGGTATATATATATATATATATATATATATATATATATATATATATATATATATATATATATATATATATATATATATATATATATATATATATATATATATATATATATATATGGGAAAGATATCTTCTACGGGCAATTAGCAGATGGCAAGAGAACAGTTGGGCGACCACAGCTGAGGTTCAAAGATGTGTGCAAGAGAGATATGAGGGCACTGGACATGGATCCAGCAACATGGGAGGATGAAGCTGCCGATCGCACTAAGTGGCGATGCTATTTACGGCACCACCTCAGATTGGGCGAAGAGAGGCTCACACAAGAAGCAGAGGTGAGGAGAAACCGTCGAAAGGAGCACCAGGAAAATAAGCAGCTGAGGGCTGCCACCTCAGGGGCGCATTCCCATAGTCAGTTATGACTGAAGGGGCTATTATTATTATTATTATTATTATTATTATATATGGTATATATATATATATGGTATTATATATGGTAGGTATATATATATATATATATATATATATATATATATATATATATATATATATATATATATATATATATATATATATATATATATATATATATATATATATATATATATATATATATATATCAGTGGATGCACCCAGAATCGTCATTTTTGTCGTTTTTTCCTGCGTGCTCGTACTACAAGCAACGAAAGACATGCTAATTCCACGAAATTCATATCTGAACTGCGGAAGCGCCAGTCTGGAAATCTATTTTTAGGCGCGAGGTCACGGCAAAAATACGCTCGTCTGCACTACCCTGCGATTCGGTCAAAAAACCGTGCGAGATACGCGCAGCAAGAAAACGCTCGTCTGCACCAGGCCTAATCGGATGGCAGACAAAATGCAAATACTTGATGAGAGGTCACAGCTAGTGGGTCTGAAAATACACAGGGAGAAAACAAAGATGATGAGAATAAATGCAGGAAACAATTACACTACTGCACTTGAAGAAACTTCATTACAAGATGTAGAATCATATAAACCTTGGCTGCAATATAAACTGTTGGGGAACAGACAGTGATATCACAATAAGAATACAGACGGCCAGAGGAGCGTTCAGTACATTGGGAAATATATGAGGATCAAAAGACGTCGAGTCGAACACAAAAATCAGAATCAATTTAAATGTCAAGTCAGTACTATTGTATGGCTCTGAAACATGGAGAACAACAAAAACAACCAAAAAAGCCTCAGACTTTCATAAATGGGATTAAAAAGTAAGTCTCATAGCAGATACTGCTGTAGGTGAGTGAAGTGTTAGAGACTTCACAAGACTAGGTCGAGCTTCCAGAGGTGAAGTAACTAGCTCCCCTTCTCGCTGCCTTTGCCTTTCTTAACTAAAAATCAGAGTCAGGAATTCATTTATAGCTGAGTAGACCGTATTTTCAACCCGCCGTATTTTGCCGTGAGAGGCCTTGGGTCTAACCACGGACGCTCTCATAAATGGGTGCTGGCCTAAAATAGAAGGATTGTAGTGGTATGACAAGATCACTAATGTGGAACTGATGACGCGAGCCAGGCAAGTGACAGAAGAACAAGAGATGAGAAGAAGACGTTGAAGATGGATAGGGCACACACTGAGCAAACCTGCTGATAGCGTTACCAAGGGCGTTACCAGGCAGTCCTTGTTCTGGAATCCTCAGGATAAGAGAGACAGGGGTAGACCAAGGAATACATGGAGACGAGAACTGGAAACATACATGAAGGGGAAGAAGATATGGAAATACCTTGAGCTGATGGCACGTGACAGGAACACTTGGCCAAAGCATATGCTCGCTCCTTATGGAGTTGAAAATTGATGATGATGAGGTCGATGATGATGATGATGAGGTCGATGATGATGATGATGAGGTCGATGATGATGATGATGAGGTCGATGATGATGATGAGGTCGATGATAATGAGGTCGATGATGATGATTGGGTCGATGATGATGAAGATGAGGTCGATGATGATGAAGATGAGGTCGATGATGAGGTCGATGATGGTGAGGAGGTCGATGATGATGATGAGGTTGATGATGATGATGAGGATGATGATGATGAGGTCGATGATGATGATGATGAGGTCGATGATGATGATGAGGTCGATGATGATGTTGATGATGATGATGATGATGGGGTCGATGATGATGATGATGATGAGGTCGGTGATGATGATGATGAGGTCGATGATGATGATGAGGTCGATGATGATGATGACTAGTTGACTAATTTACATTCGATTGTGGTTGTTTTTCAGTATCATAAAAATAGCAATAAAAATAAGGGAGTGGGGGGAAGAGATTTGTGATGTCACGTAAAGGTGGGGGCTCTGGGTTTTTGTGACGAGATATGATAAGGGGGGAAGACTCTGTTTTTTGTGACGAGATATGACAAGGAGTAGTGGGTTGGGGGGAGAAGGGGGGGGGGGTTAAAAAGATGGCCAAAAATTGCGTGACGTCATATGTGGACGAGACCATTTGTGATTGTAAAATAATCCTCCAGTAGGCCTACAATCTTCGTCATCATCATCGCTTTCCGTTGTACTTCTTACGGGCATGGAGCCACGCTGCAGCTGTTCCCATGTCAGAAAACCTGCACTATGCAGTCACATGCTCCTGCAGCAATGGTTTTCTAGGCTATTTGTTTTACATGATGACGTTGCCAGCTCAACACACACACACACATATAACTCAAATCAGTCCCTTGTACGACATGCATGAAGGTGTAGTAGTCGTGTTATTTCTTTGTCTGTTCAGTGTCCCCGGGAACTACATGACCCGTCATCACAATCTTACTTCGGAATAATTGCATTATTCACAAGTATGGGCCGAATAACACAGCAGACACAGGTTGTACGTAATACTGTGTTTAGAAGATCGTAGAAGAATACACGAGGTTGGTTTAAAGTGACGAATCTGCGAACAAAGAAATAAACGAGGGAAACTCGTCTACCTTTAGTAGTAAATAGTTCACGAAATTTGGTAAATGTTAGGCACTTGTCAGAAAGAAAGAAGAGCACGTGACAACAGACAAGTAGCAGAAGTGATTCAAACCAGGGACATGTGAGCATGCGTCGCCCCGCTGCGAGAGTGAACCATGACAGGTAACATGACCAGATAAGCATGGACAAAAAAGTGCACCACCGATAGGGATATCGCGACACTACGAGCAACTATGGAATGAAGACCGGTGTCTTGTGTGTGTGTTTGTGTATGTGTTTTTAATGGTCTATTCTGGCGGGGGGGGGGGTCGGGGGGGGGGGGGGGGGGGGGGGGGGGGGGGATATTTGTACAAACTGTCGTCAACTTTATCGTTACTTTATTTCTCGTTCCTTATGGAGCATACAGCAACCACCACAGCTGATCCCTGTGTAAGAAGACTCCATCAAAACTTGTATGTACACTAGTCGCGTTGGTTTCTGTATTTATTAATTGTACACAATCAACATCACATTAATTGCCTCTTACGACATGCCTGTCTTTACCTTTACCTTTATCCCTTCTATGTTTCTGTCTAGTTCACTTCTATGTTTCTGTCTAGTTCACTTCTATGTTTCTGTCTAGTTCACTTCTATGTTTCTGTCTAGTTCACTTCTTCACGTGTTCAGTAGCCCAGACTTGTTTCTGCTGTCCTTGTACTGTGTCCAAAACCTGTTTAAGGGGAGGTTAAACCCCCAAAATGAAAAACACAGAATTATAAGATAATAGCTATATCTGGTCATTTATACAAGCAAAATGACTGAAAAAAAATACAAAACATCAAGGTATGTACTGAAAACTGGCAGTCTGAGGGGGAAAAACAGTAGAAAAAAGGCAAATTTTGGCTTTTTTGGGGTATTTTGTTGCCCAAGATATCTCAAATGTGAGTACAGCTTCAGTTATGAAATTTGACTGTTTCATTTGTTCATATATGATAATGATTGTATACTAAAATAATTTTGATTGGTTTGATATCTGATTTTTTTTGGATTTTAACATACCGTTTGACAAATAGTTGTAACTTTTTAGGGGGGTAACTTAGATATTTCTTAACAGTTTTGTAGTTTGTTAACTTATATGCTTTATTTTAGTATAATTTTATGGACACTATGTGTACAGCATGTGACCCAAAATTCATTACTGTATCACTAATAGTTTTTGAGAAATCATGGGCAACGTGCCCATATTTGTGTGAAAAATGCGGTTTTGAGAAAATGAAGACAAAAGGGAAGAATTACACTTTTACACAAAATTTACTCACCTCAGTATCCCCCTGCTATGTAGGAATCATCTCTGGTATTTTCCTTTATTGATATCATGGGTTGTTTCATACTTTGCAGCTTACTTTTCATTAAATTCTCTATTTCAGCAGACTGTATGCGCTTTTTGTCAATTTGCGCAAATATTTGAAAAGCATATTTACCAAAGTTTAGACCTAAATTATCAAAAATGTTTTTTCTCCTCAGTTCCCCACAGTTGTACACAATCACTGCATCATTTACAGCTATTTGCAGCCTACTTTTTCCAATGAAAACATTCTTTGGGCACCTATACCATATGAGGTTATGAAATGATTCATTTGAATTCTGAGTCCCACCATGAGCACACTTTTCCAGAAGAGTATCAGCTGAAAGCTCCTCAAAAACTTCTTTAATAAATGAACACACAAATTCAGGAAGTTGATTTTCATTATCTGCAGCTGGGTCTTTCTTCACAGGGCACCATCTATCACAGTCTTCATGTATTCCTTGTCTGTGTTTCCAGATTGCCCATATGCTCTTCTTCATTGCTGGAACATCTCCTACATTTCTGCATATGGCTGCCCCATAGTGTCCTTGAATCCGTTTTATGGCTAACTTGGTTAATCTACCTATTCCACCTATGCCGGTCTAAGTTTTCCCATTCTCTGTGAACTTCTTGCATCTGTTTTCTGATACTTTATCCAGAAGTCTCTTCCCCATTCGCTTTTGAACATGTCCGCAACATTCAAGCTTTCTTATAGTTTTGCCATGGTAAATGGGTGGCTGATGCTGTGCTACTGTCTTGTAACTTTTTGAATCCCCATCTCCCAGATATCCTGTGTAACACAAATCATACTGTTTCTCTGAACGATTAAAGACTTTTAATATTCCATATGGCTCCATCAAACCTGCAGTACCGTCATGATTTTTCTCACATTCTCCTGATTCTGAATGATTCTGACTCCAGAGTTTGAATTCATGGTCTGACATTCTGCTCTTTGCTTTCATACAGCTATCACAATAATTGCTGCTTACTTCTACATCCAACACCTTTGCTGGTCCTTTTTGGCTAACAGAAAGAACTGTGGCCACACCATTTTTGCTTGTAAAGCCTCGCCGCTGCCAAGTACCATCACATGAAACTGTTACATCTTTACCTTCTAACAGTTTTATTTCTGCTGCTGCTTCTGCTTTGCACTCATCTGCAACTATAGAGGTGGCTTCCAATATCTTTTTTCTGTAGGTGGCACTTCTTATGTTACTTACTGGTGGTGGCAAATTCATGTTCCCCAAAAGTCTCCTTCCCTTCTCCATGTGACATCCAATGCTATAAATTGCAAAAGTGAATCTCAAGTTCACATTTTCTGAGTTCTTCTTCATGGTAATAACATGTTTACATTGTGAGCACATTATATAAAGCTGACTCTCTAGACCTACAAGCTTCTCTGAAATTATAAAATTATCTCCAGTGTCTGGTAGTTCAAAACAAGATGGACATGGAAATTGTTGAATCAGCTCAGTCATATTATACAACCTGTATCCACTCATTCCTTCTACATTTGAATCAGCATATTCATCATCTAGGATATTTGTGTGTAGCTTTTGATAAGATGATGATAATCTAGAAGTGCTCACAGGCTCACACTCAGAGGTACTAGCATTGTGTACGACAGTAGGCCTAAACTCTGTTAGTGGTTCACAGTTTATAAATTTGATAGTCTTATCTTCATTTAACCTTTTTTTCACATACCTATTTCCTTGAAACTTTCTTTTCTTTGAACGATCCATTCTCTTTCGTGAATTTTTATCCATTATAATAAATAATAAAGAATTATTTCACACACTGCAATGGTCACTGGTTTACCTCGTGTTAGAATTTGACAAGCCTTTGTTTACTTCGAATAGAATAGTCCCTTTTGAGAGCTCGTTTCTGATTGGCTGAAAAGCCCCAAGCTATGGCAATGATTAACACAGATTAGCCAATCAAAATTATTTTTACACATGAAATGATGTTTAAAAAACTTTAATTAGGTTTACTTCAGGGAAATGAATACCGAAAAAATTTTTAAAATCCATGCATTAGAAGCGAAGATATACCAATTTGTACATTTTGCATATATAATTAGGTAAACAATACACTTACCTGACCTACTTTAAAAATTTATATAAAATCATCCACAAAGGTTTTAGTGAAAATAAACATAAAGAAATGTAGGCAAATGAATGTACTTTCCAGTTCAATATATATCTAAAATTTGATATTTTCAATGAAATTCTTCATTTTTGGGGGTTACACCTCCCCAATAGAGGACCGTCCTCGTCTGTGATGGCTGAGCTGAATTATCTTAGTGACTTGTTTTGAATGATTTGTTCATGTATTAAGTTGCGCTTTTCTGTGTTAATAGTTTAAGCAAACTTTTTAGATTGTCACTTCCCTTCGAAAGGCATTTGTCATCAGGCTCTAATGACATTTGACATACAGTACTGTCTAACATTATTTATTGCTTGTTGTAGATTAAACCAGAGGTCCCCAGTCTACTGTGAATGACCACCCACTTTAGTAAACCTGCTCGTTTCGTGGGTCAGTATTTAGGGTCCTTGATTAGGGCTGTATTTTGTTAAAAACAACAAGAAAAATTGAGAAATGGAGATTACGTGACACATAAGTTGAGAATACCTGAGCTACACCTTACCCGCCATGCATAGCAACAATATCATTTGTGCCACTCCTTTATAATTTATGACCTCCGCACTGTCTCTTCCCCCCTCCTTTTTTCGCAAAATTCGTGTCGTCTATCTTATATACACATTTTGTGACAAGGGTCTTCATTTTCTCTCTCCCTCCCTCCCTCTCTCTCTCTCTCTCTCTCTCTCTCTCTCTCTCTCTCTCTCTCTCTCTCTCTCTCTCTCTCTCTCTCTCTCTCTCTCTCTCTCTCTCTCTCTCTCTCTCTCTCTCTCTCTCTCTCTCTCTCTCTCTGTGTCACACAACGATTTATTCATATACATTAGCGATGTATTGTCAGCAGGAACGCGTAGAAGACTTGTGGTATAATGAATTTTTTTATTTTTGGTCAAGAAGATGAAAGGATTACATACTTCTCATATGCTAATTTCATTTCACGAACCACATATATACTATGTACCATCTACAGCCCGTGTGTTAAATAATGCTAATTTCATTTCACGAACCACATATATACTATGTACCATCTACAGCCCGTGTGTTAAATAATGGTGAAAGGGGGGGGGGGGGGGGGGCCTTGGGAGTTGACAAATTTAGGGGGTAAAAAGCGACAAGATAATAGAACTTAAATTGATTATTTTTATTTGTACTTGTCTGTTCTGCATGTACGTTCTTTGTCACAGTTCTACATGTCTGATCTTTTACATATTGTGGTTTTTTTTCCCCATTGTAGTTTCCGGGGGTCTCTGAGGTTCATTTCTCTTGACAAAGAAAGGATGGCACTCCCGCTCCTTCAAGCATGTCGTAAAATGCGATTATTATCAGATTGTGCATGAGGCCAGAAGCTTCGTCATGTAAAACTTCCTTCTTCTTCCTTCTTCCTCGTTCGCCCTGAAAAGAACGTTGGTTGCGTTTGTCTGTTTACAGCGAAACTGTTATATTTGCGCCTTTCGGCCGACACATCCGACTTCCGCACGGCATTTTTTGGGACCGGGTTTGCCTTCCCTCTTCGATCCCTACTCCGGCAGCCAGACTGCAGTGATGCAGCCTGTTTCCAGGACCACCACTTGGAGGTGGAGTAGGGTCTTGGTCAGCTCTGGTTCGCTGACCCTGACGCAGGCAGTTTAGCTATGGGTCGCTTACTGCATCCTCACTTTTGACGCGTCTTGGGTCCCGTCATGTAAAACAACTTGCTACAGAAAACACCGATGTCAAATCACATGAATGCTTTGCTCTAGGCTTCCTACTATGGGATACGCTGCAGTGGTTCCTGTGGAGCGAAAAGAGGAATGAATGAAAGTTAATATTTCTACTTGATCCGTTTTAAAGTTCATTTTTGATTTATCTTCAGACTTAAGATAAACATAAAGTATTATTGACTGTTGTGGTACTCTTGCGCTACTTGTTCCTTCCCACTTCTACACACGTGTGCACAAACTATCTCATTCTTCTTGTGACTACTGGGTGTGCTATGAAAATATTGTCTTCTTATACAGTGCTTGTGCTATGGTCCGGTGAGCTGTCATGTTGTGTTTCTAATAAGATATCTATAACTCCCTCGATCCATCTTCATCTGGGTTTCTCCTTTTGCTGGCTTATTCCATGGTGAGGTGACATGCACTTGGATGTAACCATTTTATCGTTTGTTTTTCTGTGTATTTCGTTTTTTCTATTAAAGTTTGCGTCCTTTTTGGCGAGGCATGCTCCGTTTAACCTAGACACTGCGTCCATCGGTTATATTAGGGCGCATGATCAAATATAAAGACACTGCAGGCAGGAAAACTGCGTATTCATTGAACACATTCGGCTCAAGAGGACGGTCTGGCCGAACAGATACAGCAGTGCTGCAGAATAATAAAATAGCAACTAGGAGAATCACACTGCATCTGAAACATAACACACGACCACAGACAGGTGGACAGATCATGGTTCTACCACACACGACCAAAGACCAACACAGATGGACAGATCATGGTTCTACCACACACGACCAAAGACAGATGGACGGATCATGGTTCTATCACACACGACCAAAGACCAGGACAGATGGACAGATCATGGTTCTACGACACACGACCAAAGACAGATGGACAGATCATGGTTCTACCACACGACCAAAGACAGATGGACGGATCATGGTTCTACCACACACGACCAAAGACCAGGACAGATGGACAGATCATGGTTCTACCACACACGACCAAAGACAGATGGGCAGATCATGGTTCTACCACACACGACCAAAGACCAAGACAGATGGACAGATCATGGTTCTACCACTCACGACCAAAGGCCAAGACAGATGGGCAGATCATGGTTCTACCACTCACGACCAAAGGCCAAGACAGATGGACGGATCTTGGTTCTACCACACACGACCAAAGGCCAAGACAGATGGACAGATCATGGTTCTACCACATACGACCAAAGACCAAGACAGATGGACAGATCATGGTTCTACCACACACAACCAAAGACCAAGACAGATGGACAGATCATGGTTCTACCACACACGACCAAAGGCCAAGACAGATGGACAGATCATGGTTCTACCACACACAACCAAAGACCAAGACAGATGGGCAGATCATGGTTCTACCACTCACGACCAAAGGCCAAGACAGATGGACAGATCATGGTTCTACCACACACGACCAAAGATGAAGACTGATGGACGGATCTTGGTTCTACCACACACGACCAAAGACAAGACAGATGGACGGATCATGGTTCTACCACTCACGACCAAAGGCCAAGACAGATGGACGGATCATGGTTCTACCACACACAACCAAAGACAGATGGACGGATCATAGTTCTACCACACACAACCAAAGACAGATGGGCGGATCATGGTTCTACCACACACAACCAAAGACAGATGGACGGATCATGGTTCTACCACACACAACCAAAGACAGATGGACGGATCATGGTTCTACCACACACGACCAAAGACAGATGGACAGATCATGGTTCTACCACACACGACCAAAGACAGATGGACAGATCATGGTTCTACCACACACGACCAAAGACCAAGGCAGATGGACAGATCATGTTTCTACAACACACCAACACACGACCAAAGACAGATGGACGGATCATGGTTCTACCACACACAACCAAAGACAGATGGACGGAAACGTTCTACCACACACGACCAAAGACAGATAGACGGATCATGGTTCTACCACATACGAACAGAGACAGATGGACAGATCATGGTTCTACCACACACGACCAAAGACCAAGGCAGATGGACAGATCATGTTTCTACAACACACGACCAAAGACAGATGGACGGATCATGGTTCTACCACACACAACCAAAGACAGATGGACGGATCATGGTTCTACCACACACAACCAAAGACAGATGGGCGGATCATGGTTCTACCACACACAACCAAAGACAGATGGACGGATCATGGTTCTACCACACACGACCAAAGACAGATGGACGGATCATGGTTCTACCACACACGACCAAAGACAGATGGACAGATCATGGTTCTACCACACACGACCAAAGACCAAGACAGATGGACGGATCATGGTTCTACCGCACACTACCAAAGACCAAGACAGATGGACGGATCATGGTTCTACTACACACGACCAAAGACCAAGACATATGGACGGATCATGGTTCTACCACACGCGACCAAAGACCAAGACAGATCATGGTTCTACCACTAACTACCAAAGACCAAGACAGATGGACGGATCATGGTTCTACCACACACGAGACACGGCATAAGTGTTTATTTATGTTCATTTCGGGACGTCCTGTCCATCAATCTCCTTGTAGTTCCAGGTGTTCTCTGAGGAGACCCAAATGGACAAAAAGACCAAAAAAAAAACAAACAAACAAAACAGTACTGCTAAAACCTAAAGCATGTCGTAAGAGGTGACAAATTTGAGTTTGCGCATGAGGCTGGCCACTTCACCATGTGTGGTGAATTAGTTGTTATTATTGGTTACAATATTATATTAATGGTATCTGGTGTGAGGTCAGCTATGCAAGTCCCTGAGATTTATAAAATACAAATAAGTTTACAGGGTACTTGTCTGCTTCCACCACGACCTCACCCGATTATATATCTTCCCCTACTGAAGTGTATTGGTGTGTGTAGGTTGTCTAGCAAGTGTCTAGGGTATATGCAATGTGATGAAGTATATGAACAGGACAACAACTACACCTATTACTAATAAACAATGATTAACCAAGTCACTGGGTAAAGTTTGAAATGTAACTTATTTTTTTATAATTTATTTTCCTGTATCTAGTTATTCTTCTGACACAGGAATAATCAACTCAACATGATAATGAAATTATTTACAACCAATTATTTTACAACTGTCATTTAGTCGGTGTTATCCCACAATTATTTATATGTCTCAAGCTGGTAAAATGTCAAGTATCTCTTGCTCCTAGAAACGGGTACAAGTTTATTGAACGTTTTTGTTCCTCACTGTCTGATACACTATCTTTTGTGAAAACTGAGAGAGTGGATTGTTTGTGATATCAATTTCCCAGACAAGTCTTATCTGAGGTCTCTGGAACCAGGCTGGTTGAAGTATGTATAAAACGCCAGCCTCCACTGCCAAGACACGATTCTGCTTCTATAGGTAAATCACTGTGTAGGCACTCAGTAGTTAGGCCTCACTGCAGAACTTAGGGACAGGTGTTAGATCACCTGGGCTCACTCGTAGATGAAACTCTGGAACAATACAAATGTGTCCCACTCAGCATCTAATAATCTCTCTCTTTCATTATTCTAACATGGCAATATCATCAGACATCAGTATGGTAACTAAACAATTAGTTAACGTTCTCAATTTGGTTGGTACCCCTTTCTGGATAAATGACTTTCAAACCACCGTTTGACATTTTCCTTGATAAAGGAAACATTTTACATTAATATTATCAAGTCATGTACAATCACGGTGACTTGCTGAAGAAGACGGCCAGTGATCTTCCTGGTCTTATGTCATAACACAACATTTTTTTCATCATATTTACTTTTCTTTTCTCCCCATATGGCAGAGAGCCTGCCTGGCTTTTCTACACCAGTTAATACTGTTTCCTAACAACGCTGTGAAACAACACAGAGTTTTGATGTTAGCTTCCCTCCAGATAAATGTTTCCCCTTTAAGGTTCATACAAATTCAATAATGCATACATAATAATGATAAAAATGACAATATAAATGTTAATATAAAGGTTTTCATAATTACCGCAATCAAAGAAAATTTTATACACCAAGTTGTAGAATAGGGCGATATATGGTAACAAATCCAGATCGCTGCCTGTGCAGAATTAGCAAACAAGTAAGTACTCCTTCCTTGTCTTAAAACAACTTCTTTAGTGTATAAATTTTAGTTAACAAGTGGCCCCGAATACCAACTACTAATTGGTTTTATACAACCGTTAGTCTATTACACTACAGCCAATCAGAGACTGTTTCGTGAATAGCGTTCCTTTTCAAATAAAACTGACCTCAAATATTCAAATTAAGGACTCCTTCCCCTTTTACCCCCCTACCTACGGGCGAAACTGAGAAAGATTTTCAAGTCTATCTGTCTTCTGTCCAACTTCTTTATTTCTTAATAGTTTTAAATACTCATACATACTTATTAATCGTGCTGTTATCTATTACACAGTCAGTACATATTTATTCTTGTATGTCTTTCCAATTCCTAGTATCTTTTTATTCCCTACAATGCTTCAATTAAACATTTCCTCTCCTATTCAAATTAAATTGTTAAACACGAACTAAGGTCACGCCGTCTCACCCCTATTTAGGCATGCAGACCGAACGGCGCCCAAAGCTTGCAAAGCTTTAGTATTGAAGTCGAGATCGTGTATAAGCCTGACTACTGCATACGTTAGATTCCCCGACTGGCATAGTCGAAGTATTCTAAGCCTAACACACGGGCTGGTTCTATATATTAGCATTGGGAGTACAATTCTATGGAATTTAGCGTTTGTTCTCACAGATTTTACTACACCATGTAAAAGAAGTTGCTGCAGAAAACACATATGTAGGAGCTTATTAATGCTTTGATGCAGGCTACCTGCAAGGGGACCAGCTGTAGTTGTGGCTGCATGCTCCAGAAGAAGCAAACAGAGAAATAAAGTAAGATAAATACTAAAGTTCCATAATCATGTACTATTCTCTAAGTGGCTATTTAGGCACGTCTTTGTGCGTGCTGCAAATAAACGATCTTCTTGCTCTTTTTTCAACAAGCACAACAATAGCTAAATGTAAGCCCTCATTAACATAAACAGACGTAGGATTAGACCGTGATAAATTGTCTATGTTAAAACAGTTGATGTAATGTTTAGAAAATTTCACTCGAAAGGTAGACTGGGCCTTCACTCCCCTCCCCACACGCAAGCGATTTTACCAGATCTACAAACTCATCCTCTATAACATTTCTGTCTCTCTGGGCCCCTCCCCCAACATAGTCTTGGGGCCACGGACCTGCACCCTTTTGTCAGGCCTGACTTAGAGAGTAATCGACCACCACAAAAAGAAAGAGCGGTGTTGGGTGTAAGAGCAGTATTTAGGGCACCACCCCTACATCGTAGAGAGCGGTAGAAAGCGAAACGTGAAAGTAAGATGGGAGGGAGACAATCCATAGTCCCAGGGCCAGAAACTTGCTGTAACTGATTACATATTTAAACCTCTGGTTTAACATCAGACCTTTCATCAGAGTCGGAGCTGCTGTTGTAACAGTTTGTTATGGGAATACCAAAACAATTTCTCACTATTTTTGCGATGTTTTTTAAGGTCCAAATAATTCCTGTTGACAAAATTCTTATGCAAATGAAAATATGAACGGAGGGCATGAGTAGCTCGGCAAGTGATGTACTGCTGTGTGTTTTAAATTTGAACAAGAATTATTGTGTCTGTGACGAACAAATACGCATTTTGTTGGCTGCGACTTTTTCATTTTATCAGTTAATACTGACCGAAACAGATATTAGTGCAGTGTTTAGAAAAATAAATAAAATATACAGAAAATGTTGTGCCATCTTGAGCCTATATTGAACGTCATATGTGTAGCAGAAGTGCGTCGAATATCGAAATTTAAATACGGATTCATGCTTCACTATTGCATGGTGTAGAATGTGTGTGTCTGGATTCAGATAAAACATAAACGACATTATCGATATGCGCTATTATGTTGCAGGCGGTTTCTGTTCTTCTGAAAAATCTACAAACTTTGAATCAAAACATCAATTTTAGAATGTTTGAGATGGACATCAACGACAAGACTCTTTCTTGTGCTTCATTTTCATAAAGGAGAGAAGCCACCAGTGTTGTGTGACCAGCTTTACACAATCTCGGTGTCATCTCAACAACAACAGCAACAACCACAACAACAACAACATCGCTGTTTCCCGGATGGACATTAGGACGTCAACAATGTCACCACAACCTCATGTACAGCGGTACGGCAACAACATTATAGACACCGACGCTTTAGTCACCTACCACCTGGAGAAAGAGACAGGATCACTAATTGAAACGTTAGTCTCGCCCAACAAGAACCATGTAACAGCTAGGCCTGTTAAGTCTCAGCACGGTGTGTCCAGAAATGTGGGCTCCGAGTCGAACAAGAGTGAAAAACGAGAGGTAGAGACACCCAGACAATATGAATACACACCTGCAAATTTAAGAAACGAAGAGGTATATAAACCCTTCAGTTTGAATGAAACACCTTATGTCCCCACAGGTAAAGAAATACTCCATCCTAAGGTGATAGGGAAATTATCTGACCACGCCGTGTCAGACACTGAAGTAGATCGACACACGCATCAATCAGCAGAGAGGGAATACTATGTCAGAGATCATCGTCGGTCAGAAAGAACTTCTTCGCGTAAGTCATCAGTTCGTTCTCCGCATTTGGCAAGGTCTAAACGTACCAAAGCAGAGAAACAGAAGGAAATCGTTGGCTCACCTGGATCTCTTAAAAAATCAGCATCTATCCACAGTTTTGGAAGCGACTCCAGCCCCGTAGAAAGGTCTTCGCAGAAAGCGAAATTGCTGCCAAAAAACCTTACCAAAGTAATAAAAGGCAAGCTGGACACGTCTCACAAAAGTAAAAACAAAAAACACAAGACTTCTCCATCTCCTGAACCAGGAGACGGAGAACTGAGAGGCCAAGGTCCAACTGACCGACACGTTCTGTCCTCTTTGTTTATTACTGTTCCTGGAGCAGTCAAATCTGACGATAGTCAGTCAAGTCGAAAAAAAGAAAAACGCAGCAAAAGTGCACGGAAGCACGAGATAAATTATGGGTCATACATGTTGCCCAGATACGGTAGTTTAGATTCCATGAGTAAACAGTACAGACCACACGAAAATGTTGGCAGTTTTACAGACTGGAACTATATGCCAGATTTTGCGACAAATTATGGCGATGTTTTATACGTTGGTGAAGACGGCCAAGTGTATGATAAAAACGGAAATGCGTATAACCCTTACGATGGAAGTTATTTCTTTTATCCGTCTTCACAATACAACAATGACACAGATGTAGTGATAGGACATGACTATTTGGATGTTAACACTACATCAAGCGTCGATACATCAGATGAAGAAATTGCATACTATACCGATAAACACACGGCAAAAAAGTATGACAAAACAAGAAATAAGTACACCAGAAAAGATAAACCGCTTAGCAAAAGAGACTTTGGAGAAGAAGTTCCTATATACACTTACAAACACTCGAGAAGTAAATCGCATCTTCCAAAGACGCGTTATGATAGGTCTCCAGAAAGCACGAGCCGCTACCGGCGATCTCTAAGAGATGAGCTATCGAGTTTCTCAGATGATATTGAAACTGGAGGTCGTGTACATGATTACGGTAACTACTTATACAAAAACAATCACGCAGCGACATCCGAAAAACGGCTTAGACACAAAAGGCAAAATAAATTTTCAAGAAGCCAAAATGACTTGCCTAGCTTAATGAAGTCATTAAAAAAGAGCAATTCAGTGCATCATCCTCCAGGAATGCTACATCAAAATTCTGTTGACACAAACATTACCCTTTCTCCTGGCAAGTCGTCTTCTTCGAATTTACCGAATCCTTATTCGGGATTCCCGCATTCCGTGACTCCGGGACACATGGACCAGCTTCTAAGGAACACAAATCTCAACCTAGCGACCATGAGAAATTATCTGGATGCTATGAGCACCTCACTTGCCAATATTCCTGCGTCCACAATGGGTAACTTCTACACTTCCGAACACACAGCAGAACAACAAGGAGAAGACACGCTTGACAGTATAGAAAATCAGTACTTTTTCAGAAATGCAAACCCTAGCATTGTTGGTTCGGGGTCCAACGAGACACCTTTATCGCCAACTCATGACCGGCCTAAAATGAAACTACCAAAAACCGAACACGCATTTACCGGAGAAAACGACTATGCAACATTGGATTCCGCTTCAGTCATAACAGATTACCTAGAGAATGGCCTGGACGGGCAGGATCAAGTGAAAAAGACGGCGAGCAACAGTAGAAACATACCTCAAAGAAATTACCATTCTTCTGATGTTTATCCAAGATGTGCTGCAGACATCAATGGTTATATCAAAGTTAACGCTGCGGGCAGTTCTGCATCTCATAATATGTCGATTTTGACTGATTTAGGCAAAGATTTTAGAGCAAGAAAAACAACTGATATCAGTAGTGATGTAAAAGCTAGCATGTCGACCGCCACACAATGTCGTATTTCTAGTGGCTCGGGTTCTAGACCATTGGAGGGTATCGCTTCGACAGCAGTGCATGCCGTAAATTCTGCTGTTCAGACATACTTTGATAGTGATAGCTCACAACCTCGAATTCCGACCACATCTTCTCCAACATCTGCAGCTTACGTACCATCGCATTCAGACTCTTCAGATGTTTGTCGCGGCTTGCAGCTCCATCGATTATTGTCAAGAGATAGTCAGGCACAGACTGTAAATTCGGTACCTCCTGCTACACTACCGAAGCCTAAACATGTGTTAGAAAGACTGGTAGATAAAGAATCACATTTAGTGTCAAACCAAGCCAGAACTTCAGCCTTGTCTAATGAGACAGGCACCGTACCTTTAGCAGCACAATATTTGCATGAACTATCTGAAAACAACCATCCACGGACATGGAGTTCAGATTTCTTCACAGTATCAGACCACCCAGTGGCTGACTTGCATGACAACACGGAAAATGAAATCACTCGAGCATATAAGAGTTACATAGTGAGGGACAGGTTAGGAGACTTGAGCGATGGCTGTCATGAGGAGGGACACAATTATAGCATCACGCAAGGCAGTCAGCCGCACTTACACAGTCTTTCGAACATTGTTCATCCAGAACCAGACTATGATACGTATCCAACAAATCCAGTAGCCAATAGTGCGCGCTCAAGATCGTACATACAGATAGACAAACCAGAAACCATCATCAACTACCATCCTACTCCACAGTCACCTACAAGAGTTCACTCTCAGTCACCAAATACACCTTTCATGAGAAGTTTCTCTCCAGTTCCACCTTCAGAAAATTATCTGGCTAAATCCTTTAGGTTTCTAGCTCCGGCACCCACGAGACCTGTCAGCTCACCTCAGCCTACAGAATACACATGGGACCTGAGATCGCGAGACGAATCACAAAGACAGTATAAAATGACTTCTAAGTCTTTGCCACAGTCCCCAAAATCTCAGAAACGTAAACTAAAATCGCCACCAAAATCACCAAAATTTCTTAAAGACGTATCCAAACCTCCTGCTCAGTTACCAAGGACTCCGCGTGATACCAAGCGGTCACCGCTCGTATCTCAAACAGATCGCTATAAATCGATACATCACGCGCCATTATCTTCAAGCCTTTGGCGTGAGATCTTACTACAACATTTATCAAAGCCACCAGTGAAAGATTTGACAAGCAGTGACCGTAAGGAGTTACCTTATCAGTTCTACAAGGGGGATCCGGCTTTGCTGTCAGCCTCTTACCGCTACAAAGCACACACTTTTCCACGCCGATACCCGTCAGATGACAAAGAACTGCCTACCCATCCTAAATCGGTGGTCAATAGAACTGTATCAAAAAATGCACTTTGTGACGTGGGTTACATCTTCTACAAAGGACCTAACGCGGTGTCAATTGTCCCAGAAGATTCTACAAACCCCGTGTCAAGTAAAATAAATGGTGTGCATCTTGGTGCGACGGTAGAAACTGTCCCCGAAAATACGGCTGTTTCTGTTCTAAACTCACAAATAAAACACCAGCGTTCGACCGAATGCGTAGACGCTGTTGATACCAGCTCATGTGTTCCTATTCCACCTAGAGACTTTGATAGTGAGGCTGACAACTTGGAATATATTTACACATCTCGAGGATGGTCTCACGTTCCGGACACGCTTAACGACGTCACAGTCATGTTGTGTACACGTGTTCAAGACAACAGTCACAAATATATGGCGCAGTTTTGCGGCAGCTTACTTAAGAAAGAGGATCCTTGTGAAAGTATTTTGAACAGCTTAATCAGAGACTGCCTTCCAGAGTATAAAACGAGATCAGGTTTTACTGACATTTTCATCCCCACAACGAAACAATTCTTGGACAACAAGCCCTGTTGGGACAAGCAGTCCATTGCTGCATCCTCTTTGAAATTGGATTCGGCTTTGGAACCTGTAAAACGTCAGATGGTTGATCGAATGCCATTACTGTCTTCGTTGTCTCTAGATAAAATACTGTATCCTAAATGTAACGACTTTTATCCTGGAGAATCCATAACATCTTTAAATACTAGCGTTGCAGTGCACGATTTTAATAACTGTGGTAGGGGCTTCATCTTGATACCCAATGCAGGATACTTCAGTCCAGATGCGGACAGTTTGTCCAGCAGGAAGTCACGCGGAAATTATTTCTCCTACAACGAAAATGTCAAAAACAAAAATGAAGAGAAGGCACAATCTACGAATGTAAGTTACCATGAATGCTCTGGAGCCTGGCTTCCCCTTTGTGTATTTAGACTAAATTGTATCCCTTTGATATGACTCTTGGTGATTAAGTCATTCCGTTAATTTGCTGTCTCAATTTGTTGCCTTTACACACGAATCATTGACCACTTTTTTTCCCTTTCAATATTTGAATAGTTCGATTCCTTCTAATTCATATAAAATCATAGCATATTTTTAATTGCATTCAACTACATTTCATACATTTAATTATGGCAAGAAGATCCATTTCTGCAGAATATTAGCTTTCCAATAAATTATTTGGGTCAGTTAGTCCGACGGGTAATCGTGTATCATGCTTAATGAGGTTTACGATCATTCCTTTTAAAACTAACAATCTTTTGATCGTTCAGGTGTTTCATATAATGTTATTTTATATAGGAGTTTTGTCTCGTTTTCGTGAGGCGCGTTCCCTTCAGTCTAGCCATGATGTCCATCGGTTACATTATGACGCATGTCCAAATATAAAAGACCTTGTTGTTTAAATACTATCTGTTTTCTCCGCCATTTTGTAATGCTATCCCAGATATTCCACCAGCCTTCTCTGCTTCTGCCGCCCCCGGTCATTTCAGCTGTCATTACGTTTTTTAAGCCCTGCTTTGTATGTTAATTCATTCATAACCCTTGACCTACTCGTGGAGCATGCGCCTTCAATAAATTCACACCACGCCTTGCTATCCTGTGCCATCTCTTCAATATCTTACCATATCTCCTTTATCCCTTTCATGTCTGTCTTCATTGTTCGTCTCCGAGTGTTCTTATGTCGTCCTCTATTTCGCGTCTCGTTGGGGTTCTAGAACAAGTACCTCCATAAAATGCTCTCCACTCTGTTTCTCAGTGTGTGTCCCATCTATCGCCAGCATCTTTTCCCTCTTCTTGTTTCCACTGGCACATATCTGATTATTGTCAACAGTTACACATTAGTCATCCTATCACACCATTTAATCATTCTATTCTGCACAAGAACCCCTTAATGAAAGTCTGAAACTTCTTGTATGTAACTTTTTTTGTTCTTCATTTTTTTTAGATTTTTAATAGGACAGCCGTGATATTTGACTTGATCCTTATTTTTTGTGTTCTGCTTCATTTCTTTTAATCTCCACTATTCTTCCATTGCAGTTAAAGATTCTCTTGTCTTGTATGTTCTGCTTTTTATATGTGGGAAGTGAATTTTGCCTTTATCCTTCCTGAATGACGTTGTACAATATATTGCCTGAATTTAATTTTTTTTAAAATATGTTTCAGGTGTTCATGAAAGAAGCTTTTGAGCAGAAGCTGAACAGTGAAGCCATGAAGATTCGGCGTGGTGCCGCTACCAGGCTGCAGACCCAAATTCGCATGTTCATCGCGCGCAAACAGCATTTGCGGCTGAAGAAGAGTGTGGAGAAGATTCAGCGTATGGTGCGCATGTGGAAGGCCAGGTAAGTGCTAGGCAATTCAACAGATGGCAACCCCGAGCAGCGATACTTTTGGTTCACATATTCAATTGGCATCATCGTCATTACCTTTCAACTACACTAGGGTCATATGGCATCAAGAAACACATGTCACACGTCCTCCTATCCCGCGTCATCATCCCAAGGTCTTTCATGTTTTCCCTATCCCCGTCATCTCTGTCTCCAGGGCTCTTCTTCGTGTGTTTTACGTCGCCTTCTATCACTGTCATCCTGGGGATTATAGAACAACTGCCCTGTAATGCTATCGGCATGTTTCCTAATTGGGTGTTCTATCCATCGCCAGCGTCTTCTTCTCATCTCTTGTTTCACTGGCACTTGTCTGGATCGTGTTATCATTTCCACATTAGTGACCTCATCTCTTGTTCCACTGGCACTTGTCTGGATCTTGTCATCAGTTCCACATTCATGATCTTGTTGTACTACTTCAGTCCTTTTATTCTACGCAAGGCTGTAATTTCTTGGCCATTAGCATTAGCTGTTTTATTATTATTAATAGCTGTAAGTACCCGGCGTTGCCCGGAATTTCTACTAACGCTTTATGAAACTTACATACATAAGTTACACACATGGAAGTTGCATAAGTTAAAATTAATATATTTGACTATAGCGTGTCATGTTTACCAATAGTTATTTTCTACATTTATTCGAGTGCTTCTCTATGGTGCAGAATGCTGGAGAGTTACAGAGAAGGAAATGTCGAAATTGTCCTCTTTTCACACAACATGTCTAAGAAAAATTCTCCAAATTTTTTGGCCGAATACCATCACCAACCAAGATCTGCTTACTCGGAGCAAGCAAGAGGACATGCACACCATCATAGCTGGCAGACGCTGGAGCTGGGTTGGCCATGTCCTCAGAAGAGACCCCGATGCCATCACAAGAACAGCTATGCTATGGACCCCTGAAGGAAAACGAAAGAGAGGCCAACCAAAAACAACTTGGCGGAGGACTGTGGATGCTGAGATGCAAAGAATGAACCAGAGTTGGGGCACTGTACGAAGGATGGCCACCGACCGAGCAAAGTGGAATCAATTTGTTGTTGCCCTACAAGGCGCCACCAGGCCTGATGGCCACTGACTGCTTTGACGGTCGGCGGCTAAGGATCAAAGAAGAAGAAAAGAAGTACCCAGCGTTGCCCGGAGTTTTCTACTAACGCTTTATGAAACTTGCATACGTAAGTTACACACATGGAAGTTACGTAAGTTAAAATTAATATATTTGACTACAGCGTGTCATGTTTACCTATAGTTATTTTCTACATTTATTCGAGTGCTTTTTGATAAACAATATTCTTGGTGTTGCCGCCTGGGGCAAAAATGAATAAATTTCTTGGTGTGCCCACCCTGGAGCAAGCAACATATAGCTGTCCGTGTGAAAAGCACGGGTTTTCTAAGGTAATGCCTGTTACCTTAAGTAACTGTCCTTTGGCCTTGTTTATTGTAATTTCAAATGCAAGACGTTCAGGATATTACAGTCGCTTGAAATCAAAAGGCATGTCAGTTGGGATCAGAGGAATGCGTGGAATGAATGCTTTTTGTCCTCTGGCACAACCTGTTAATATTGTTGCTTCTATCACGTTTGGCATGAGGTTCTTAACACAAAATCTGGTTACATTACACAATTTAGGCAGATCACGATTTCGCAGCAATATTATCGGTACACCGATTTTTAAAATTAAGTTATGTGGTGGAATTCCAGTTGGTTCCAATGAGTTCAAGAACTCAGTCGGATAAAATACAGCCTGCTGGCTGTCTATGGCAGTGTCAATTGATTTGTATGTTGTGGCTATGCCCGACAGCTGATTCTGTATTTAGAGATTGATATTACTAACGCTGTCATTTTTAGACGCCAGAATCGCTCGTTCACAAAGCCATTTATGATTACCAAAGTTGTTGTGAATGTTCGGAAAAACGCTGCTTTGTAATTCTTGAACTGACATGACTACCTTGCAAAAATCCGATGGAAACGATATCAGATTAGTTGTTTGATTAGTAGGAAATTTGCCATCACCAAAGAACAACAGTTGGTGAGCAAAGTTGTATGCGGTTGTATCTCCAAGTAAATGAACACGCAAATTGGTGGTCAGTTCCATTTACTGAATGTGTCTCCAAAGGTATGATGCTTTAAAGGCAAGCATTTAGTTTGTCCGCCGGTGTTGATCGTGGAATAACTGGTAATGTTTGACAAAAATCACCAGAAAGCTCTATCACAGCCCCTCCCATTGGAAGAGTGTTTCCCCTACTATCTTGCAGAGTCAAATCAAGAGCTTCAAGAGCTCTTTTATGTGACATTATGCACTCATACCACACAATGACTTTGCATTTTTTTAGCACTTCCGTTATTTTTTTAAAACCAAAGCGGTAGAACCCAAATTATGTTACCTGGCAACATGTGACAAAGTTACTTCGCATTTTCTAAAGTTTAGTACTAAGCGAGGACTAAGATTTCTAAAAAAAATTCTGAAGCGCATACATACCATAAGTGAAAGCGAATGAATGCATAAATCTGCTTTTTCAATCAAAATAAACATACATTCACATTAATTGAATACATATTTGACAAAAAGCCACCAGCTTATTTTTATTTTTATTTTTATTTTAACCAAAGCGGTAGAAACTGAATTGTGTTACCTGGCAGCATGTGACAAAATTACGTCCATTTAAACGGTCCTTCAACGATCATAACTGTTTAATAATTTTGTTTTCTGCAACAACTAAAGTTTTTACTATAAAATAACTTAAAAATAATTGCAATGGAAAAAAAGCGACTATCGAGTGAGTTTGGTAATCATAAATGTTGATACAGTTGTTTTACAATTTAAATTCGTTTGACCACGCATTTTAAAAATTCTGTAAAAAAAATTCTTTAAACCATGTTAGATTTTCATTCAGATTAAACGCGCACAGTGGATGCTTACCGTCACAGAACTTTCATTGGTTTTAATATTGCATCGATACAGCTCTGATCCAATTTCAAACCGCCTGGCAAAATGAGTGCCATTAAAATTACATAGTTTAAAAAAAGTAAGTGCTTCGTAAAACTGGGGTTTTTTTCTATTTTTTTATTAAAGTAAAAGTGTGTAGCTAAACACTTTTAATTATCTTGTTAAATATGCAAACTTATGGTTATTAATAACAAACATAAAAAATAGATTTAACATTTGTGTTACGTCGCTTGATATTTTTTGGATATCTATTTATTTGTTTATGGCCCCTGAGAATTAAGCGGCTTCTTTACATTTTATAGAAACACTTTAAATAAAATCTAAGTCATAATCACAATATTAAATTATGAAATAATTGCACGGCGTTACCCGGCGGTAACTAACGACACTGTCTGCCAAAATTTATTAAGAAATAATATGGCATGCGGATTTGTATTAAGAACATACATACATACATTGCCTTTTATTTATATAGATTACTGCTGCTACTACTACTACTACTGCTACTACTATTACTACAACAACAACTACTACTAGTGTTATTATTACTATTATTATTACTTTTATTATTATTAATTATAAATTAATTGTGCTCTTTGCTTCTATCTGTGTATTTTTGCAGACACCTAGCGCCCATTCGCAGCGGCACATCTCAACTCACTTTCCACCACTTTCTGCTTTCGTGATCAGCCACTTTTTTACATCCCCAGCTCCATCCCATCTCCTCCAATCCGAGTTTCATGTAGGACAGACAGCACTATTTACTCCGACACTTGACAGCCACATTGAGCGCGAAATCCGTCAGCAGACATTTAATTAGATTTTCAAGAATAACCTTATTAATCAAATCTGCTGAATCAATAAAAAACGTGCGAGGAAATTCAATGCAGCCATATCATGACTTCCCTTGTCGCTCCCTACACGGCATGAAACCACCAATACAGCTAGTACCCAAGAAGCCTGCATGAAAGCACCCGTATGTTCTTACAGATGTGCTTTCTTTATCAATCTTCTTTTACACATTGAGGTCGCCGGTCCCATACAACATGTCTGAGGGAGAAGTAAGCCAGTTCTTTCTTTGTATCTTCAGAGACCACCGGGACCTATCGTACTTGCTATTACATATTCATGGACAGGGGAAAAGCACCCGATGATAGGAAACTCAATAGAGTGCTACAACACAGGCAATCTGATCATCAGAAGTCACCCCCCCCTCCCCGAATCAAGTTTTTCAGCCTTTAATCTCCTTTACACTCGGGTGGGGGGGGGGGGGGGGGGGAGAGAAAGCCTACTTGGGTCATGACTCCTATGTGTCAGGCTCCTGTTATCTTTCCAGCCTGTGCTGATAATTGAACCCACTCCACCTTGGTTGCACCTTTCGATTTCATGGTAGAGTGGTAGAAAACTATTTTGGTAACTACTATATATGGAAACAATGAAAGAACACGGCAATTTAACACATACAGAGTTATTTTCCTTCTAATTTAATACGTGAGAAATATTAGCGAAACTTTAATACAACGAAAAATAAAACCAATACTTAAACTAAACTCATTTCACATTCATATAGATCTGGCATTGATTTCTAATGTTGCCGCTACCCTTGCACGTTGGAATGTACTATGAGCACAGGAAAGTGATCATCTACTTTGTGTAGTCCTCATTGCAAAGGGGAGGGCAACTAGACACAGAAGGCCTAAACACACTTTTAAGTACCCTGCAGGCTCACATGACTGTAATAGCCCTCTACATATATTACGTCAAAATGCCCGGAAAAAGACAGCTAGAACACTTTTCACTCAACCACTCTGGTGGAATGAGGATGCAGAATAAGCATGGATGGAAAAGGAAAGAGCGACGAAAGAATAGAGGAAACACGAAAGAGAAGTACGATGAATAATGGAGGGGTTGAAGAGATAAAGGAGAAAAAACAGAAAGCCACTAATAGATTCAAGAGCGTCGCAAGGGAAGCCAAGGACCAAGCGTGGGAGGCCTTCGTGACACAGGTGGGCACGGAAAATACCTTACAGAAATTCTGGTCCTTACATCGACGAATGAATAGGAACAATAAAAGCCAACTCATACCTAATATTCTGAGCTCCGCGGGAATAAGTCTGAAGACCGATGAAGAGAAAGGGCGTGCATTACTCAGTCGGTATATCACTCAGACGGATAAAGGTGATAAAGCTGCCCGTCAAGAGGTTAAGATTCGTGTACTGGAAAATGGCATCAGAGGCGAGATATATTTCGACCTCATATCTGAAGAGGACGTTATGTATACTTTAAAAACAAGTAGAAACACTGCTCCGGGTTCTGATGGTGTACAGTATCAACACATCAAAGAGCTTGATGACAGAGACATTATGCATATAGTGATGGATTTCAACACCAGTATACGGAATGCTGAGATGCCGGGAGACTGGCTACATAGCTACCTACGGCCACTTCCTAAACCTGGTAAAGACCCCACACTGCTTAGCAGCTATCGAATCATCACGCTGCAGAATGTCTACGGCAAATTACTTGAGAAGATAGTGGCGAGACAATTAATGAACCACTTTGAAAATGCACACATCCTCCCTGACACCCTGGGCAGTTATAGACAAATAAAAGTAACATGGGGTAACGCTGCAACATTTGCTTACAATGTATATGAGGGTTTCCAGGGTAAACAAGAAACGGTGGCTGTGGCAATTGACCTAGAGGATTCTTACAACAGTGTTGACTTTGCAACCTTGATGGACTGTGTAATGGAATGTGGTGTAAACCCCTGGCTAACAAGGTGGATAGCAGCTGCCTTAACTGAGAGAGCAGTTGCATTTCGCTTGGGAACATGGACATCAGAACCACTGCACATTTGCCCGGGATTACCCCAGGGTTCTCCATTATCACCGGTGCTGTTTAACATCTATATAGAAAAAATTAGCTGCAATCCAACCAACAGGTTTGGGACGAACATTAACTTTTGCCGATGACTTGCTCATTTACAGGACTGGTTCAGATAGGCATGAAATGGTTAAAAGCTTACATGAGACACTTCAGGCAGTTTCTAAATGGTGCGATGAAACCAGTTCCAAGGTCAATCCCAACAAAGCCTGTGTGCTTTGGTGCTCCTTGAACAACTCCATATTGAAAGCAGATCTTCCAGACATTACTCTCAGTGGACATAAAATTGAAAGGCAGAACAAATTGAAATAACCTGGAATAACATTTGATCGTGGGCTATCATATAAGCACCATATTGATCACATCATTCAGAAGTGCAAGAGAGGTCTGGCAGCCCTAAAAACATGGCTGCAGTGCACCTGGAGCAGAGACTACTGTCTCTCCTGTATCATCAGCTGGTCTTTGTAATCGAGTAGGACCTGGGAATACTCAAGCTGTCACTATCACAGTGTGAACGACTGGAACGCATTCAAAACGAAGGGATGCGTATAGTCGTGCGCTGTGAGCGAGATACCCCCATTGTGATGATGCGGCACATGCTTGGAATGCTGTCAATTAGATCCAGATATACGATAGCCCAGGTAAAAGCGTATATGCGTGTAACCACAGACAAAAGGCATCCCCTGCATTTGAACATAGCTGACATCAAAGGAGCAAGAACAAAGAGGAGGCTGTCATGGATGGCGCAGGCAGAGGAGAGTATTAGACAGGTGCCCACAGTTGAAAATTTATTCAAGGGAGACGAGTGGATTAAGTCAGATGAGAGCTGGACGAACTACCAGCAAGTCATCATCAGCCTTGGTAGAGAGTGCAGAACTTGTGCCAGTGGGAGAGCAGAGCTGGAAATTGATCAGCTTATAAATGTTAATGCTGGGGATGATGATTCCATTGTGTACACTGATGGGTCTGTAATCCGTGGTAATAAATCAGGGTGATGCTTCTCTGATAGAGTAAAGGGCAGAACCGTCGATGAACATAGCGGGGCTTACATGATAACAACCTCCAGCATGAGAATGGAGGTAGAGGCTGTTACTGCTACCTTAAGATGGCTGTCTGAGACTTTATTAACAAAGGCAGTTATTGTATCAGACTCACAATCCATGCTTCGAAAGGTCCAAGATGGTTGGCTTCGACATGAATGGAAAACCTCCATAGAAGCCTCGAATCTTCAAGAACTGGTATGGATCTACTATCCTGGTCATGCCGGGGTACGCGGCAATGAAAGAGCTGACAGACTAGCTTCAAGAGCACCCATAGAAGGTGCATTGGATATGGATAAGAGAGAAATACTGAAGGCCATTCATGATCGCCTATTAGACAATGACACTGCAATCGATGAATCATCAAGGTTAAGACCGCTGGAATTTGGCATCAAACGTAAGACCAGCAGTGATGGACGTATGAGAGGACGCATCCGGCGTGTATACAACTAGTGTGCAACAGAAACAATTATCATTCATACCCTTCGACATTTGCTGAGGGAGACTGAGCACCTATGGGTTTGCCCGGGGTGCAATGGCGTCGATTCTGTTTAACATTAACATTTCGCATTCATAAAGGAATAAGGGTGCACTGATCTGTCTTCGGACACGTGCCAGTGGAACAGTAGGCGAGAAGACGTCGCTGACGTTGAGTAGGACTTACATTGAGGAAACCTGAAGATGGCATTAGAAGGTAGTCTTTGCTCTGGAATAACCAGAGTAAGAGAGAGAGAGAGAGAGAACTATAAGACACACGGAGAAGAGAAGAGAATGGATAAAGAAGACATGACAAGACCTTGAACAGATGGCACATGATAGGAATACTTGGCATAAATATGTTGATACTCTCTGATGAAAGGTAAAGATGGTGAATAAAATAATGAGGATCTGCATTGACAGATGAGATGAGAAGAAGACAGTGCCGATGGATAAGACACACATCGAGAAAATCTGTGGATAGCATTACAAGGTAGCCCTTGTTCTGGAACTCCCCATTGTAAGAGAGGCAGAGGTAGGCCAAGAAACACGTGGAGAAGAGAGCTGGAGACAGAAGTGAACATGATGAGGAAAACGTGGAAAGAACTTGAGCTGATGGCACGTGACAGGAAGACTTAGCATGTGTTTGTTGAAGGCTTATGCCCTTTGGGGAGCTAAAGGGTATTGATTGATTGATTTGTCTTGGCACTTGGGCAGCTTGATGAAACGTTAAAAAAAAAAGCACAAACAGTATAATATCAAGAAGAACTTAATGTTTCCTTTATAGATTAGGGATACGCTATTTGATCAATTTTGGCAACTGAATACATTACCACTGTAAGTACTCCAGATTTCCATGCAGGGGAATCATATATGTAAATTGTATAACTCTTTATGTAAATTGTATAACTCGTTATGTAAATTTTACAACGATATTTTTCTGTGCGTGCAAACGTTTATGTTTTTATATCAGTCGTTCAGATAACAGCAGTATGTTTGCGTGTTTGAGTGTTTGTTCTAGCTAGTGTTTGCACCATTATCTGTGTCATTCAGTTGTTTTATTGCCGGTATCCGCAGTTATCTAAGGCGATTGAAAAGTCAGCCAGTGTTTGTATATCATCACATGTACCTGTTGAATATACGCGAAACAAATATTCAAGTAACGAACAGTAACTACCATTTGCCAAATATGTTTTTTTATTTTCTATATTTAATTTTGTTTAAATTTCAAGAAACAAAAACCAAAAATAAAATAAAATTTAAATTGACCAATAAGCTGGCGTTACAAGAGACAACAAAAATGGCTGCTCGCTCTGAAATCATGTGTTGAAAATACCGGATCTTATTTTGAGATGTAATGTTAAATGTGAAATAGCGTTTTAGGTAATGAAATAGCATAATTGTCTTTATTTTGACGTTTATTTCATGTATACTGAGCGACTTTAATTACGCATCACTATATGAATCACTCACCAAGATCTCTGAGAATAAAATAATGGTAACATGTTTGATATCACTGGAAACAGTATCCATTGACCGACCGATTCCCGCAATCCGCGTAGCAGTGCATGCTGTGTTAAAAAAAAAAAAACTACAGTCACAAATGTAAGGTAGGGGTCAAATTGAAAAGTCACAAATGTCATTGTTGTCATTGTAACGCGCTCAGTAGCGCGTTTGGCCACCGTTGGCATCAAGGCAAGCCTGGCAGCGTCTCCGCATGGAGTTAACCAGTGTGCGTAGAAAATCCTGGGGGAGTCGATCCCATACTTCGGTTATATCGCGTCGCAAATGATCCAGGGTCTGCGGTTGTCTGTGCCGGTAGAGTTGGCGTCAAATCTCGTCCCAGACGTGTTCAGTGGGTGCCATATCTGGGGACAATGAAGGCCATGGTATGACAGCGATGTTATTGGCCTGAAGGAACGATGTGGTGGCCCTAGCTGTATGTGGTCGTGCGTTATCATGCTGGTACAGCTGGAGCTCGGGATGATACTGGAAGAGGGGCACAACGTGGTCCTGAAGCACATCCCTATAGGTGGCAACATTTACAGTATGGTTAAAGATTTGGAGACGGGTTCGGTGATTGTAACTGAATGCGCCCCATACCATGACGCTTCCTCCTCCCCATCGGTGGGCTTCCAAAATGCAACAGTTGGCTTGCCTCTCACCACTTTGTCGCCACACCCTTAGTCGCCCGTCAGCATGCGACAGACAAAAACGACTTTCGTCTGAAAAAACGACATTTTGCCACTGACGTCTCGTCCATCGTCGGTGCCTCTCTGCCCACTGGTATCGTTGCTGTCGGTGTCGTAAGGTGAGGATTGGGCCGACTCGAGGACGTCTGGCGTTGAGTCCTGCCGCCTGCAGTCGACGTCGCACGGTGTGCTCTGATATGGTTCCACGTTTCCCAACAACATCTCTTGCTGTTACAGCTGCCGCCAAAAACCGATTCCGCAAATGAAGCTGCCGTATATACGCGTCCTGTTGAGGTGTCGTAACTCTGGGTTGACCTTGACGGGGTCGATCTGCAATGGATCCAGTGGCCATCAAACGTTGTTGCAATTCAAGTGTCTGGATGCTTCTCTGGTGGACATCCCGCCTGTTATCATTCCTATCGCTCTTTCTCTCTCTGCAGCGCTCAGTCTAGGCATGGTTTGACGACGTGTTTGTGGTTGTGGACTAAAATATTGACTGTTTTCCAGTCCGTAGTGCTCTAGGCTGAGCTCTGGGTGAAAGAAATTAATGTTTTCCGTGCAGAATTTTTACCAGGCACCTAAATCATGTTTTACGTGTTTCACGTGCTACTCTTGTCTCCAGCTTTGCTGGCGCAAAATGACTATGCTGGCCTCTGGGCGGTGACCTTGTGAACCTGTGTACTAATTTCGGGAACAATTACATGACCATAAGATACTTTACCAGGCACTCGTATAGTGATGCGTAATTAAAGTCGCTCAGTATAAATTGGTTAGATGTGAGCGAAGAAATACCAGTCGACTTCATCACCCTATAAATCTCGTTAGATGTGAGCACTCGAAGAAAATCCGACCAGATTTATAAATAGGACGTGAGAACACATGCAGATTCAGATATCCCCCGGGAACTGCACGCCAAATACTAAACATTCAAACACAGAAAAGAATTACAATGCATTAAAAACATTTGATTGGTTCATTTGTTACCTATACAGTTGTTGCTCTTCGCCTATTTATATTTTGAACAGTTTCATCAGCCGGTAGTTTAGACTCCTATACTTCTCTGTGTTATCTTTGGCCTATACGCGGTTCCCTTTCCCTGCCGGTTCCAGTCACGTGCATCTTTCTTTCTTTGCCCTGCAGCTCCCATAGGAGCATAGGCCTGCAACAAACGTGTTCCAAGTTCTCCTGTCACGTGCCATCAGCTCAATGTCTTTCCATATCTTCGGTATTCCTTTTATGTCTGTCACCAGTTTTCTTCTTCGTGTGTTTGTCGGCCAGCCTGTGCTTCTCTGACCCTGGGTATTCCATAATAAAAATTGCTTGCTACAGTCTTCTTCTCATATTTTGCGATGTCAAGCTGTCCACTACCTTCTCTTTTTGTCGCTCTATGTCTCTTTTTCCTACACCCTTTCCCGCTGCCTCAATATTTTCCAGCATTTCTTTTCTTATAATAGACCCAGAGAATGTGGATTGATGCCTTTTAAAATGTTATAAGTTTTCTTTACGCTCTGGATTCTTCATGACATCCTTAGTACTCCTTTTACCTGTGTTTGTATTATTTACATTTTTTTGCACAACCACACCTATGTGGCCTTTACGGATATTACTGTTTGTCTACTAATTATTCGTGACTCACTTCCATATGTGAGGATAGGCTCTATATATCACTGAACGGTTTTTATTTTTTACGTCCGTTGACAAAGCTTTGATGCTTATAGTAAATTTAATTTTATTGGGCTATTCAAACATTTGCGATACTCCTGCAGTTTACTGACTGAGAGATTAGTTTTCCAAGTGACAATGTGATATATTTAAACTTTTACCGTAAACCTTATCACATCATACTTCACCTTTCGGCCAGTTAAACCACTCCTTTATTTGTTCTGTATTTTGGTTTGTACAGAAAGCTCCGCCTGCCATACATCGTTTTAATTTGTCTGAGAAATGTAGGTCTGGTTTATGTCACAGTTTTGTGTGTTCATTTTGGCATTGCATATCAGGACCAATGCACAGACTTAGAAAGGGAGGTGTTAAAAGAGTGTTGACCAGTGTTGCCACAGCTGGGTATTTTTGACTAGATCTGGGTTTTTTGGCTTCCGTATGGGTATCTGGGTATTATTTTTTTCTTCCAAATCTGCATTAATCTGGGTATAATTGACAATTGGCATTAACAATGTATGTATATTCTGTGCACTGAACATTATACATTATATTTATATTATAATTAAATGTAAAAAATTCTGTGCTCTATATTTTTTATTCCACTTAAATTTAGTTCTTGTTTTTAACCACATAAATGACGTTGTTTTTTTTTTTTTACTCGTTTACATCAGCTATCTATTTCCTGTTATTCTGTTAATGGCTGTCATCTACAATACTCAGTCATTTTTGCGATGTGTTTTAAAGTATTCTTTTTAAATTTTAGACTTAAGCGATGATGAATGTACGCTAGGTAGTTGTAGCATCATGACGACACACACGCCACCGCGTAAAAAAGTGAAGCCATGGTATCAGCAGGCTTTTTGTGAGGAATGGCTAACAGACAGCGAACTAAAGGATTGAATAAAGCCGGACTCTGGCAATCGCTATGTTGCGATTTGTACGGTCTGTTCCTGTACATTAACTAATGCCAATAAAACAGCTTTATTGACACATAAAAGCACATGAAAAACTTCGAAGCCAAAAGCAAAACTCTAAACATTAACAAGTTTTTCATCAAACCAAAAGAGCCCTGTCTCCAAGACAAAATTGCTGAAGCGGAGATACTGTTGTCTGCGTTCATGTTACTGTTAAAATATCTCATTTTCAAGAGTTCATATATTGGAGTGTTAATAAAATCATTTTTATAAATTGTGAATTTTCGGTAATAAGAAATAAAATAAAATGAAGAAATAAATAAAACTTGGTAGCACACAGCTTATTTGTGCTAAAGTTGCACTAAAAGATTGAGTAAACATCGTTTTTCCCGTGTATTTGAGGCATAAAATAATCTGGGTATTTCTGGGTGTTTTTTTTAAAGAAGAAAATCTGGGTTTATCTCTAGAACTTGAGTGGCAACCTTGGTGGTGACACCGGTAGAGACCGAGGGCAAAAGGTGCAGAGTAGCACAGACGGACAACAGGAAATAACCACAGACAACATTGTAATGTGAGATATCTCAAATCAAGAAACAATATGAAACATGTTCGGTTACAATGTCCAATAAGTGTCTAGTGCTTCAACAAGATAATACGAAGCAAGTATATTCGATCGACATTTTAGATCAAGGCGACTCTGGAAATTGTTATGACGTAATGGAGAGTTGAGTTCATTAACGCAATGATGTCTTCATAAAAGATCGTTTGGGATAAGAACTGGAGTGCAGCAGGGATGTCTCTTTCTCCTTGTCTCTTCTGACTGGCTACAGATCGAGTTGTGACATTAACGGCTTCAACCAATAGAAATAGAATTCAGTAGACTCTGACAAAATAGCTTTACAATCTAGATTGTGCCGATAACTTGGCTCTAATGCCCCAGACCTATGCCCCACCCACAGAGAGTTGAAGATGATTGTTGAATGTGATGTATGTGTAAAAGTAGCTCACGGCATGATAGTTTGTGAACGTGCAAAAGAAAATGTAACATAATCATCTTTCTTTTGAAAGTCATCAGGGCGAAAATATTTTAGGAGTGTGGCATAAGAAAAAAGACTAGCGGGGTGGCAGAAAGAACTAACTGTAGTGGTGGCTACATGCTCTATAAGGCGCGAGAAGGGAAAACGAGAAGAAGATAGCAGACAGATGAAACACGTGACATAAAGCTGGCAACATCATCAAGTAAAACACATTGTCACAGAAACTACTGCTGCAAGAGTACGTGACTGTCTGGTGCAGGTTTTCTGTATGGGGACCAGCTGCAGTGGTTGCTCTATGCTCTGTAAGGAGTACAAACGATGATGATGTAAGACATTCTAGTGTTAGCAGTCGTGACAAATGTTAGTGTGTTATAAAGATAAAAGGAGCTGTCATCTCTTGCTGTGTAAAACGAAAATCAATGCATAAATGTAAAGTCTGTCATCTTTTGTAAAACAATCAATCATTGTGTCATCATCATCATGTTTTATGTTCCCCACAGAACTGAGAGCTCCAGCAATTGCTATTCACCGATTTCTAATTTTGAATCACGAGGCTTGGTTTACTTTGACTCCCAGTCGTTTTATGTCCTCTTTGTCTTTCCTGTCTTCTTTTCTCGTATAGATTCTGGTATTATTTCAGAGAAACAGGATACATTTTTCTTTGTATTTGACACTGTTTTGGGACAAGACATACGCTATTACCAACCCTCAATGCCTGAAGTCAAGTGTGGCTTGGAATTCTTACATGATAACACAACAGCGATATTGTAATCTCATAAAGTTATTGGTTATGTGTTACTTGGGACACTGGGTGTCAACTTACAGACAGTTTCTCTAAACCGTGAATACTCGCAGACCTGGTATGTATTATGAGATTGAAACCGGTTACATGCAGATTTATTTTCATCTGCAATGATGGCAATGGTGTGTGAAATCATGACAGAAGAAGATACGCTGTATTAACTTCTTGCGTTTTCATTCAACTGTTATATCATTGCTATCTTGCTGTATTGTAATGTTCTAGTGGGGCCCGGTCGCGCATGCTTGTTAGTGCTCATTGCGACTGTATTTATAGGCTATCATGGCTCAGCAATAAAGCAGACGAGATACAGAGATATGCAGACAGAAATGACTCAAAGTGCTTTTATGATGCCCTGAAAGCAATTTATGGCCCTCAGTCGAATCAGTCATCACCGGTCCTAAATGCTGATGGCATGGCATTGCTCACTGATAAAACGCAGATTTTGGAACGCTGGGCAGAACACTTCAATGCCATCTTAAATTATCCGTCAGCCGTCAACAACCAGGCCATTGCAAGCATACCGCAAATTACAGTCAATGTCAGACTTGACCTTCCACCCAGCGTGGAAGAGGTCAAGAAGGCCTCTCGATCAGATGCCATTCCTGCTGAGATTTATAAAGCTGGAGGCAGCATGCTGCTGCAGAGACTAACAGACCTCTTCCACTCAGTCTGGGGTGAAGAACAGATACCACAGGAATTGAAAGATGCCACCATCGTTCACATATACAAGTGAAAGGGAAATCATCAATCATGTTATAACCATAGGGGAATCTCCCTATTATCTATTGCGGGCAAAATCCTGGCTTGAGTCCTGCTCAACCGCTTGACTGTTCATCTCGAATCGCAGGACTTACTCCTAGAGAGTCCGTGTGGTTTCCGAGCTGGCCGCGGACAGTCGATATGATATTTGCCGCACGCCAACTTCAGGAGAAATGCCAGGAACAGTACAATGACCTATACACAACATTTATTGACTTGACCAAGGCCTTTGACACTGTCAATAGGGACGACTATGGAAAATTATGGCGAAATTCGGCATTCCCGATAAGTTCATCTCATTGTCCGCCAGTTTCATGAAGGTATGATGGCTCGCGTATTGAATGATGAAGAACCTTCTGAACCCTTTCCCGTCACAAACGGTGTCAAACAGGGATGTGTGCTCGCCCCGACACTATTCAGTATGATATTTGCTGCCATGCTTTCTAACGTTACGCATGGAAGTAGTGACGGCTTACACATCAGATACAGGACAGATGACTTTGGTCTTTACTGAATCAATACGACCTCGTCTTTGTGGACGACTGTGCCCTCAACACCTGCACAGAATTGGACATGCAGAACAATACGAGGAGGCTTTCTGTAGCGTGTGATGACTTTGGTCTTACTATCAATACGAAGAAATCTGAAGTAATGTTGCAACCTGCTCCTGGGAAACCTTACTGCGAACCAAATATCACAGTAAAGAACCAACGTCTCCAAGTGGTGGACAGCTTCACTTATCTTGGCAGTACCCTTACCAAAGAAGCGAATATCGACTCCGAGGTCAACAACAGAATTGCTAAGGCAAGTGCGGCTTTCGGAAGACTAAGAGTAAATGTCTGGGATCGACAAGGAATTAGTACAGCCACCAAGATAAAAGTATATCATGCAATAGTGCTCCCTACCCTCCTGTATGCCTGTGAAACATGGACAGTGTATAGCAGACATGCCAAGAAGCTTAATCATTTCCACATGAGCTGTCTTCGCAGGATACTCAGGATCAAGTGGCATGATAGAGTATCTAATTCTGAGGTCCTCAACAGAGCACATATCTCAAGCATCTACACATTGCTGCAGAGGGCCCAAATTAGATGGGCCGGACATGTTGTTCGCATGCCCGAAAAACGCCCCCCAAAGCAGTTGATGTACAGCGAACTCTCCAAAGCAGTTGATGTACAGCGAACTCTCCATGGGTAAGCGAACAGTAATGGGACAAAAGAAACGCTTCAAAGACACACTGAAAGCATCGTTGAGCAGCTTCAAAATTGATGTCTCCTCCTGGGAGACATAACACAGGATCACTCTGCCTGGCGGACAAACATTACTCAAGGCGCTCGCATTGCAGAACAGAATTTAGCTGATACGGCAGAAGGCAAGCGTGCTGCAAGAAAAGTCGGAATGCACAGCAACACTATTACCGACTCTAACCATGTGCGCCCCGTATGTGGCAGGGCCTGTAGGGCCAAAATAGGACTAATTAGCCACATGTGATCACGGAACAGATGTGTCACAACTCAAGTCTGAAGCTGTCGCCATCTTCGCTTGCGATGGGCAACTATTATTATTATTATTATAGGCTATCATAATCATCTCCATCACCGTATTTTCTTTTCGCTTCATATAGGAACGTGGAACACTGCTGCTGTTCACCTTGCAGGAAGCCTGCAGCACATCATTAATATGTTTTTGCATTAATGTTTTCTTTAGCAGTTTGATTTACATCATGAGTCGCAAGCGACATGCACAACCTGATATTAGTCGTCTCTTACGACATGCTAGAGGTATAAGTAGTATTATTTTTGTCTTCGTCCACTCAGATCTCCCGGGAACTACATGGGCAGAGATCTCCAGTAAACGATACATTGCTTTTATAAACAGTTCTACTCCACTATACAACGTTATTGTTGTCTTATGTCTTTTTACATGGCTAAAATACTTGAGCTGTCTAAATTTGGTCTCTTTCAATAATTCTCTTTTCATTCCTAGGTTTTCTATATCCTCTTTGTTTTGTTTTCTTCTCTGTCCATGAAACCTGCCCCTTTCTTCTATGCAATAGTAGGGGACAGATGCAATAGTAAGGGGCAAATGCAATAGTAGGGGACAAATGCAATAGTAGCCCAATAATTTTGTAAAAACAATGTTCATCTACAACGAAGAGAACTGGAGACAGAAATGAAAGAGATGAGGAAGATGTAAAAAGACTTTGAGGTGATGGCATAGGGACCTGATGACGTGGCATAGGGACCTGATGACGTGGCATATGTTTGTTGAAGCCCAGTGCGTCTTATGGTGCTGCAAGGTAATGCTGTTGTTGATGATGTCTTATTATTCCGACTATGCTATCGTCTCTTCGCTGCAATTTTCGTATTACAACATTTAATTTGAAGTAAAAAAAAAAAAATTTTTTTATATATTTTAAACACAGGCTTTTAATGCACTAAAAAGCCACAAATAATTTTTCACGGAGTTTATAGCTTGCAGTCAAAAAATGTAACATCAAATTGACAAAAAGCGTGGTGCGCTTATCACATATTTTATCCATAAGTGTCTAATGAAGTATAAAGCAGAAGTTAATTTCATGTAGAATCAGCGCTAAATTTTTAGTGCATTAAAAGCCTGTGTTTAAAATATTGTTTTTTTTTTAATTTTTATATTTTCTTCTTTTTAGTGTTATTTTTTGTTTGTTTGTACATTTAAGTCAAATGTAATCGATCCGCTAATGACAATATCAGTTTGCGATAAACGAGTCCAGAGCACAGGGGGCGGATTTCATTATTCAGTATATTACACGGAAATTATGCTGGTGGACAAGACGCCACCAGGCGTGATGGCCACTGACTACTTTGGCGGTCGGCGGCTAAGGATCAAAGAAGAAGAAGAAAGAACACGGAAAGTTAATTTTTTTGTTTTCTTTTTTTAAATTCTGATAAGAGTTGTAAATTACATTTTTAAAAAATTATGTAGTTGTCAGTTGCGTGTATGTCTGTACATGCGCGTGTGATAGTGTGTGTGTGTGGAGGGAGGAGAAGTTTCAATATTTCTCTCAAGAAAGACAACCTGGTTGGAAAGAATACACCTAGATTATTTGCAGTTATCGAACATTTCACTGGTGAAACAATACCAAAAAATATATATATTAATATTAATTTTATTATTTTTACGACTGATTATTGTATTGTCATCGAGAATACACAACTATGCCAAGTTTCAGAGCTATTGCTCATCTGGAAGTGATCGAAAAATCGATTGCAAGATTTGAAGGTGACATACGTTGCAAGTTAAAGAAAAGCCTGTAAAATAGCAGCATCGTGTGAACAAATATGAATTCGTAACGGAGTCTGTAGCAAGGAGGGGGTTGAGCCTACCATTAATATTAATGAGGGAGGAAGGAATCGACGTAGATCGTAGACGAGTAACTAGAAACCTTAGCGCCGGCACTGGGTTACACCACGTTGGTACACGATTCAAGTCCTTAATCATAAAACATATCTTCAGAATCAAATAACTGGATTCCATGTCGGGCTTTCATTCAGCTCGTTGATCATAATTTAAAAATTTCCAGTTGACTCCTTGGTGATAATAAAATTCCTTTGACTGCTCAGATTTGGCTCCTAGATGGTTAACTGCATCGTTGACATCACACCGTAGTGTCTGTGTTTTTAACTGCTCAATTTTTAGAACACTTAAACTTTCGTAATTTATTTATTTTATGATTTTTTTTTTTTTTTTTTTTGCAATAAAACTGAAATGTAAAACTAAATGGATTGACAATTTAAATATGGTTCTTTATTTATTTATTTTTGTTCAAGGACGATCAGATATTCCGTGTTTTTCCCAGATTTCTTCCTTTAACATTAATATTTTTATGACCCTTTTACTCGTACTCTCAAATGTATTGCTGCACGAGTTCCTGGAGGTCTCTGATGAGAAAAATAAAAAATATCGCTACTGCTCCTGCAGGACGACCAATATGAGGTTGTAGTTAATGCTGGCAACTTCATCATGCCAAAGACATTGCTACAGAAGCTACCGCTACAAGAGCATATGAATGCATGATGGAGTCTTCCTGCAAGGGGACCAGGTATAGTGATGATTCCACTAGCGCAAAGAAAAAGTATAATGATGTTGATGTTACAGTAATACCACGGGGACCGAAGACGCAGCAACAGTTGCAGTCAGCGACCCATAGCTTGACTGCTTGCTTCAGGGTCAGCGAACCAGAGCTGACCAAGACCCTACTCCACCTTCAATTGGTGGTCCTGGAAACAGGCTGCATCACTGCAGTCTGGCTGAGTGAGTAGGGATCGAAGAGAGAAGGCAAACCCGGTCCCAAAAAATGCCATGCTGAAGTCGGATGTGTCGGCCGAAAGGCGCAAATATCGCAGCTGCGCTGTAAACGGACACAACGCAACCAACGTCCTTTTCAGGACGAACGAGGAAGAAGAAGAAGTAATATCACGCACTGATCATGTCAAACTAACTGCAACAGAAAACACCACGGCTGTCAGTAGTAACCATGTCGATACTTACGGGCCCTTTCTTGAAAAATATTTGATCCCGTTGGTCTTTTTTTTTTTTAACGCGAAATTCACGCTTGCAATTTGCTAGAAATTATCTGTAATATTTGTATGGCAGTGCTGAAATTCGGGAATGAGAGATTGCTTGATTACATAATTTGAGAGTTTCATAACAATTTAAGTTTCATAAGAATATGAAAGTTTCGCAACAATCTGGGAGTTTCATAATGATTTAGGAGTTTTATAAGTATTTGAGAGTGTCATCAGGATTTCAGATTTTTGTTGGCGTTTGAGATTCGAAAGAATTTGGGTTTCATAAGGATTTTAGAGCTTTGTAAGAGTTTGAGTTCTTAAGAATTTGAGTTTAATAAAGATTTTAGAGTTTTGTAAGAGTTTGATATTCTTAAGAATTTTAGTTTTTTAAGGATTTTAGAGTTTTGTAAGATTTTGAGATTCGTAAGAATTTTAGTTTCATAAGGATTTAAGAGTTCCATGGCATTTGTACAATTCTAACTTAAATCTATTTGTACATGCGTTATAGTTCGTCATGTAATTAGTTTGCCTTGATTTATTTATTCTTACTGTCCAATAAATAAAGTTGCAAATAACTATAGTGACGTGTGAGCCTTACGTGGTCGGTTGTGGCAAGGTTACTTATAATATTATGTAAAGATTCGGATTCTCTGTTGTATTATTGGTAAAATCTTTCAATATTCACATATTATAGAAGACATTTACTCGAAATTTATCCTGAGAGGATTATTGCTATTCATCTTTGTGTTCTTCCTTCTTCCTCGTTCGTCCTGAAAAGGACGTTGATTGCATTGTGTCTGTTTACGCCGGAGCTGTGATATCTGCGCCTTTCGGCCGACACATCCGACTTCAGCACGGCATTTTTGGGGACCGGGTTTGCCTTCCCTCTTCGATCCGTACTCGCTCAGCCAGACTGCAGTGGTGCAGCCTGTTTCCAGGACCACCACGTGGAGGTGGAGTAGGGTCTTGGTCAGCTCTGGTTCGCTGACCCTGATGCAAGCATTCAAGCTATGGGTCGCTGACTGCATTCTCTATTGCTGCATCTTTGGGTCCCATCTGTGTATTCAAATGCGTAGTGTCTAGTAATTTTCCTTCGAAGGTTTTGAGCAGTAACTCTTAGCTGGAGTCGGTGCAGCATTTGGAAATTAGTACTTTCGTCCACTCTAGTGGCTGTCAAAGTGCAGTCAGCTATTTCAGTGGTTCTCTGAAGGACCTTCCTGATGGCACTGAGTCAGTACAACAGGTTATACACCACAGATGACTTAGCACAGGAATTGGAAACCATTCATTGTGGTGCCCAAAATCTGTGCTCGTTACTTCGATTCTTTATCTTAGTGTGACAGGGGCGCTAGGGGTACCTCACACCCAAGACCCGTGCACTAAGAAAATTTATAAAGGATCGTTTGACAGGGGTTGCAATTATTGGTTGCTTGCAACCCTCTCAGCAGCAGACTTAACAATTCAAGCAACCCAAAGCCTTATGCAGATCAACATTTAATTCTACCGAACAGAACCGAACACCAAACAAACAATCCAACAAACAATCCAACGAACACCCAGTCAGTGTTCATAGACTGTCTGAAAAACAATAAATAAAACAATGTCTAATTGAACATTAATAGCATGGATAATAACACTTACCATAAAGAAAACATGCGCCCACCTGATATCATCAACTATCTCACACACTCATGCGTGTCGTCCAATGCGACTAGTATGGTGTTGTGCATGAGGCTGGCAATCGCACCGGGTAACATAGGTTGCTACCGAAACCACTACTGCAAGAGCATCTGAATGCTTCATGCTGAGACAAACCACACCGGTGGCCCCATGCTCCCTCAGGAGCGGAGGAGAGAAATATACAACTCTAAGTACGCCCACGTGCTCTCACAAACCATGTTCACATAACAATAATAATCAACTGGACATAAAATCATATTCTTCAATACATGTACAACAAATAATCTCAATAATGAGAATTAACTACTACCTCTCAACCGACCCACATCAATACTCGTTCCCGCACTCTGAACATGTCGTAAATGACGATTGGTGTTTCCATGCTCCACCAGGAGCCAACAGAGAAACACCTGTCTCAACTTGCCTTACGCACCAGAAATCTAAATGACTATTCTCCCTTCTAAGTAACCACTAAAGATAAACAGTAGAATAATCAATAATCGTGAAATACACTTAATTACTTTTACATTAAAGGACAAAATAAAATTACTCTTACATTAAAGAATAATATTCTTGGCTTTAACCAAAAACTGGAACTAAATACACCGCGTGTCGCTCGGCATAACATATTATAGGTTTAACACGCGGAGCGTGTTTAATCAGACTCGCTATCACCGCCTTTTATCACCACGAGGTTGCTATCTTGCGATTGTTAATCTTATCTAAATTTCGCAGTGAAATAGCCTCACACTATGTCTGCCTTTCTGAAGAATGAAATAATCGCTCTTAAACTTTCACATCTATCTATCTATCTATTTATTCCATTAAACATTAAAATAGCCACATCGATATAATTTCAGAATCCTAGAAAACTAATGCTAATTTAAATTAACTCACGTGCTCAAGGCATTTACAGCTTGGCTCTTGTGAGTCTTCTTCGTCTGTTCTCACTGGGCGGCTGTCTCAACAATCCCAGTTTCGCCACTTGCTACCCCTTTTATAGGCCCTGGCCTAACCACTCAATTTACTGCGCGCTTACGCGCATTAATCTGCGCCACACAGATAACACACGCGATTATTGCTCCAGAATGCATGAAAACACAGATATACACAACTAGAGCAAAAACACTACTAATATGTAGGCTTATTATGGCCTTGTAATAAATCTGCTTGAAGATAACGTGATCAAAAGGCACTAAACCACATAGACAACATGACTGCCCAGATGGGGCCAGCGCCGAGAACGACAGACCTCAAGATGGCGCCGTCACATATTCCCCGCCTGATTTTGTTGTCGTCCCGACAACTGCACTAAATCAGGCGCTTCAGTCGTATTCTCCAAATCTGGAGGATCACCTTTTCCTTCACTTCGTCTCAGGTCATTGCTGGTTACTCTAATGCTCGGACTCGCTCTGTCCATTCGTTGGATGATATATGGACCCCCTGTCATTGTGGGAGCACGAACTACAACGTACTCGTCTTCTGACCACATATCACGAATCTCGGATCTCTCAGCGTCGTGCATTCTCTTCTTCACCAATTCTCCGACCTGTAGTGGAGTAGAACACGACAGCTTGTCACATCTCTCTTTCCGGACTGCTGCAAAACTCTGCAACGGTGGCTCTGCTCTCACGTGCGCCCCTCGTAGCCTGGAAACGTGTCCTTCAACGAGTTTTAGATGAGTCTCCTCCTCTAAATGCCGACCACTTTTCCCGGTGCCCTTATGGTGACAGTTGCCACGGCCATCTCTTGGCTTGCACTGTGACGGCAATGTAGATGTGTTGGTACGCTTAGAGAGGGCGCTCTTTGATAGGCAAACCGATATCAAATGGTCCGGGGACCTACAATGGAAACATCGCTTAGGAAGCGGGCCCTGGGGACACTCGGCTGCCATGTGGTTCGAAAGGTCTCCACAGTTGAAGCATCTTATTTTCCTAGGCTTCCTTGGTGCCCTGGGTCGCCTCCTGCTACCCTTACATCCCTGGCCGCCTTTGACTTTCTTCCCTGCAATAAGCGCCTCACACTCCGGTCGACCACCAACCATCTTTATCTTTGAGCCATTCTGCTCCCCTTCTGTAACCTGACTCCCAGCCGCAGAGGGGTCTAGTTTAACGCCTGTGGACATCGATTCTGTACGTGGCCTAGTTCTCTGCATCTAAAACAACGAACTGTCCTGGTACGTCTCCCCTGCTCCTGAGACATCGCATCAATTTTAGCCTCTAATTGAGCCACCTGTGCTCTCAGCCGCTCTACTTCTGCGTTTGATGCATGCGTATCTGACACAGTCTCTGTTCTTGCCACTTCAACACTGGCAACACCAGCCCCCGAAGCTGCTTCGACACTGGAAACACCAGCCCCAGAAGTGGGCTCAGTCTCCAAAAACCGTAGGGCATAGTCCCTCACCAACGTGAACGATGCTGTAGGCTCCTTGATGATCATTTCCTTTGCGAGCTTTCTTAGTAGGTCATCTCTCAGACAAGCAGCAAACTGGTCACGAAGAAAGGATGGCGCCAAAGGAGTGACGTTGTTCTGCTTTTGAGCCCTTACCACACTTTCAAACACCTCGTGAATGCGATGGGAGAATTCCCAAAGAGACTCCCTTGCACCTTGCCGGGTAGAGTAAAACGTGGCCATTACTTCTGGGATGCTCCGACGCTCCCCATACACCCTAAGAATGGAATGTAGCATCGATTCTGGGTCATCATCATCAGCCTGAATCCTCAGCTCCCTGCGGACACTTGGGGTCACACTGTCAAGAATAACATCTGCCTGGTCCTCTTTACTCATCATCCCTATTCTCCAGGCAGCTCTCATCTCTCTGACATATTCCTCAGCCGTAGGACCCGTGCGCTCCCCAAAGCACCGCACTCTCTTGTGAGTAGGTACCACGATGTACTGTACTCGTTCTGGTTGACGATCCAGCCCTACTACAGGGTCATCCACCTCAGCCACATCTTCGTTATCAGTTCTACTAGCAGCACGTGTGTTGCGTGCCGCCATCTTGTTGCTAGTAGAGTTGACTAGAAATCTTGACAAACTGGATGATCCCGTCCCTTGCCTTGCACTGAACTGGGTGTTCTACTGTTTCGGCTGTTGCTGCTTTGATTGCTGAAGAGTTGCTTCACTGCGTGCTGTCTGTCAATCCTGTCGACGACGCCACTTGTGACAGGGGCGCTAGAGGTACCTCACACCCAAGACCCGTGCACTAAGAAAATTTATAAAGGATCGTTTGACAGGGGTTGCAATTATTGGTTGCTTGCAACCCTCTCAGCAGCAGACTTAACAATTCAAGCAACCCAAAGCCTTATGCAGATCAACATTTAATTCTACCGAACAGAACCGAACACCAAACAAACAATCCAACAAACAATCCAACGAACACCCAGTCAGTGTTCATAGACTGTCTGAAAAACAATAAATAAAACAATGTCTAAGTGAACATTAATAGCATGGATAATAACACTTACCATAAAGAAAACATGCGCCCACCTGATATCATCAACTATCTCACACACTCATGCGTGTCGTCCAATGCGACTAGTATGGTGTTGTGCATGAGGCTGGCAATCGCACCGGGTAACATAGGTTGCTACCGAAACCACTACTGCAAGAGCATCTGAATGCTTCATGCTGAGACAAACCACACCGGTGGCCCCATGCTCCCTCAGGAGCGGAGGAGAGAAATATACAACTCTAAGTACGCCCACGTGCTCTCACAAACCATGTTCACATAACAATAATAATCAACTGGACATAAAATCATATTCTTCAATACATGTACAACAAATAATCTCAATAATGAGAATTAACTACTACCTCTCAACCGACCCACATCAATACTCGTTCCCGCACTCTGAACATGTCGTAAGTGACGATTGGTGTTTCCATGCTCCACCAGGAGCCAACAGAGAAGCACCTGTCTCAACTTGCCTTACGCACCAGAAATCTAAATGACTATTCTCCCTTCTAAGTAACCACTAAAGATAAACAGTAGAATAATCAATAATCGTGAAATACACTTAATTACTTTTACATTAAAGGACAAAATAAAATTACTCTTACATTAAAGAATAATATTCTTGGCTTTAACCAAAAACTGGAACTAAATACACCGCGTGTCGCTCGGCATAACATATTATAGGTTTAACACGCGGAGCGTGTTTAATCAGACTCGCTATCACCGCCTTTTATCACCACGAGGTTGCTATCTTGCGATTGTTAATCTTATCTAAATTTCGCAGTGAAATAGCCTCACACTATGTCTGCCTTTCTGAAGAATGAAATAATCGCTCTTAAACTTTCACATCTATCTATCTATCTATCTATCTATCTATCTATCTATCTATCTATCTATCTATTTATTCCATTAAACATTAAAATAGCCACATCGATATAATTTCAGAATCCTAGAAAACTAATGCTAATTTAAATTAACTCACGTGCTCAAGGCATTTACAGCTTGGCTCTTGTGTGTCTTCTTCGTCTGTTCTCACTGGGCGGCTGTCTCAACAATCCCAGTTTCGCCACTTGCTACCCCTTTTATAGGCCCTGGCCTAACCACTCAATTTACTGCGCGCTTACGCGCATTAATCTGCGCCACACAGATAACACACGCGATTATTGCTCCAGAATGCATGAAAACACAGATATACACAACTAGAGCAAAAACACTACTAATATGTAGGCTTATTATGGCCTTGTAATAAATCTGCTTGAAGATAACGTGATCAAAAGGCACTAAACCACATAGACAACATGACTGCCCAGATGGGGCCAGCGCCGAGAACGACAGACCTCAAGATGGCGCCGTCACATTAGGGAATGTGCTAGTTGAGAACTGTTCAGCACTTTGCTGATGACGACACGTGTATACACCTTGAATTGTTAGAAAGAGGCTGATTGTTCACCTTGGTGGTGTCATTTAGGCTTGCCACTAAGTTCAGGATGTGAGCTGTGCGTGGCATATAGACATGGCGAGGCAGGGGCGGACTCAGCCGTCAGGCATTGCCCGAGGGCCCACGGTGGTAGTGGCAGAACCAGTCGTCTATGTCGGATGGGTGGTTAGGGGCCAATGACTCTTATTGCTCGATTGTTTGGGCAGATCAAATCCTATCAAAGGTCAAACATGTTTCAAGATAGATTCAACAGCATTGCGATATTATCAGGAGGATGTCAAGTAAAAGGTAAAGGTCGTCCCATAGCAAATACTACCAACGGGCTGATCACCCGTTTGCCAGTCACTTCGATTACGGAAACAACAGCAAATGGATTGATTTGCCGTTGCCCTAAAGACGCCAATAGGCGTGATGGGAAACAATGGCAAAGAAAACCTATCTGCTGTTGCCCTAAGACGCCACTAGGCGTAATGGCCACTGACTGCTTTGACGGTCGGTGGCTAAGGACGGAAGAAGAAGAAGAAGATAGCAAATACTGCCATAGGGGAGTGAAGTGTTAGAGACTTGACTATACTAGGTCCAGCATCGAGAGGTGGGGTGACCAGTTCCCTTCCTCGCTACCTTTCCTTTCCCTAACTCAAGAACAGTCAGGTACCCATTTACAGCTGGGAAAACTGTAACGTGTCGATACCGAGAATCGAACTCAGCACCTTTGCCGCGATAGACCAACGCTCCAATAGAATGCGTTGTAGCAAAAAAGCTGAAACGTTTTGAACGAGTTTGTGAAATAAAGCAAGAAATATTTATCTATAAGTATACTGTAGTTTTGTTGCTCCGATTAAACTATTATACTTCACCACAAGGCCTTTCACATTTTGACATGCGCCCTAATATAACCGACATTACTTGTATGTAGATTGAACGGGCACGTCTCGCCAGAACGAGGCAAAATCTATTTTGGTTTTTTTTTTAAATTAGTTAACGGTAAACTAAATTTAAAGAAAACAAAACAACAGACACTCAGGAAGTGACTTACGACCGGAAATTTGACTGAATAACTTGAACGGCTCCTGCACATAAATCCCGTGTGGATGGGAAGGAGCGAATCTCCTGACCGGGTTGGAAGGAAAGTCCACTGACCCCCCAGCCTCGCAATGACATGTCATTGGGCCAAAAGAGCTGGAAAGCTCGAGTGCCGCTGGTTAGAGAAAAAAAAAGAAAAAAAAAAAAATATATATATATATATATATATATATATATATATATATATATATATATATATATATATATATATATATATATATATATATATATATATATATATATATATATATATATATTACGAATGGGCGACTCTAGACGAAATACCGAAAATAATTGTCTTTTTTCGACTGTTCACTTCTCATTTTTACTTTAAAAATAAAAACAATATCCTCATTAAATGTTTTTAAAAAATGTTCTTCAGTATTTTGGCTCTCCATCTGGGCGCCCCCCCCCCTTTCCTGCCATGCTCACCTTTCTTTTCGTGTCGCGCGGACTATGTTCCGAAGCGTTACGTAACATCACGAATTCATTCAAATAAAGCACACACAAAAGAAAGACTAAGAAAAATTTGTACGGATACAGTTTTATAATTGAACCATACAAAGAAGTAGTTAGCCTCAGGAAACTGATGTAGGCGGATTGTATAAACGCCTTATGTCTGTTATCAGCACAAACTTATTCAAGCGGTATATGCCGCCGGGTAATTGTCATGGCTGGCTTGGGTTGGGACACAGCAGTCATTCACACTGAACCCTGTGTTGCCGTGTAACACCTGTTGTCGCGACCTTACATTTATCTGTTAATGGAATTTTTTTTTTTAAATAAAAGAACTAATCCTCCGTCACATTCAGTGTCAGGTAAACTAGTACGCTATTATATCCCAATGCGAACGTTTCCCAAAGGACATTCTCGTCAGGCATTCCGTGTTTACTTTTGTATACAGTTTATATCAAAGATTGAGATTTGTTAACGGTAGGTTTTCATTCAGTCTCGTGTTTAAACAGTTACTGGTTGTGGAAACTATAAAGTGATATGTTCTTGCCTGTAATATCTAACCTGTTGAGCTGCTTGTGTTTTGTTGGAATCTGTGAAAAATGAGGCTCTTGAATCGCACACGTTACACATCAAGTGGACTATAAGATACGTACGTAACTTTCTTGAAGTGAGTTGACACAGCAAGTATCTTTCTTGATGTGCGCATTATTCTTATGAGGCTCTGTGGCGTGTCGACGATCATCTAGCTAGGTAAATACACAACAGATATGTAGCTAATGGGGACACTGTTTTTTTTTTTTTTGTCAAATATTCTGACTGACAATGCTGGGTTCAGTGTAGATAGATGGACAGAGATGTCTTTGTGAAAGATACATTTGTTCCTACTTAGGCAGTAACGTTACATAGTTAACTGAATTACTTATTAGCTAACTAGTGTAGGTAAACCCGAGTAGTGGGTCTTTCGTGTTTGTATAAATGGTTTCAATGAAAAACAGTGGGACGTGTTTATCTACATCGTCCTAGTTAATAAGTCGCGAAAGTCATTAGGGTTAGGATTAAGGCTTAAGCTTAGGATCCCTTAACCCTTATTACTGCGTCTCTGAATTATTGTTTAAAGGCCGTATCGAACACACGGCCCACTGTTCTTCATTTTAATCGTATTAATAGTAGGCCGCTACGTATTTTGTACAACACTATTTAGTGGAAGAGTTCAATTGGCTGAGTAGTTAGAGCGCTTGCATATTGCGGCAAAGTTACTTCTGTTTACCCAACTCTAAATGGGTATTGATTCTGCTCTTGAGTTGAGGAAGGCAGAGACAGCGAAGAAATTAACTGGTCACCCTTCCTCATGAAACCGGACCAAGTCTAGTAAACACTTCACTGTTGATGCAGGGGCTAGTAGTTTGAGGCCGTAATGTTGGTCGGATAGTCCGTTATGTTGGCCGGATAGGCCGTTATCTTGGCCAGATATGCAGTAGTTTTCTTTTCAGTTGGATTTTTTTTTAAAAATACGGCCTCAATGTTTGTCGGACGTTATTATATTTTATAAAACTCAAAACAGGGTTGGAATTAGGCTAAGGCTAACTTTTGACAAACTCAAAACAAGGTTGGGATTGTGCAAGGGTTAACTTTTGACAAACTCAAAACAGGGTTGGGATTAGGCTAAGGCTAACTTTTGACAAACTCAAAACAGGGTTGGGATTAGGCTAAGGCTAACTTTTGACAAACTCGGAGCAGGGTTGTGGTTAGATTAAGGCTGTCTGTAGGGTACACGTGGACATCACTCGGGCAACATAGGACAACATGGCGGGCACAGTCTACTGTTGCCTACTTGTACCCACTTCACTTCCCGGAGGTCTCTAAGAAGACAGTGACAAAATAGGACTACTGTCCTGCCAGGCGTGTCGTCAGATGTGACAAATCTGAGGTTGCACAACTGGCTGACAACACTGTCTGTTCTAAAACAAATTGTTACAACAACAACTACTGCTGCAAGAAAACATGAATGCTGGGGTACAGGCTACCTGCAAAGGAGGGGGGGGGGGGGGCCGCTGCAGTGGTAACTTTAATGCTCCGTAAGAAGCGAAAATGGAAATAATAAAATACGAGATCGTTACTTAAGTCTTTGAATCCAGCCTGAAGTGTTTTTTTTTTTAATTAAGTCCTTGAAGTGGTTCATATGTAAGCTATTTTGTATAAGTATAACTGTGTAGTGGATCAGAAGTATCGTAAGTCTATGTAGTGGGCCTGAAGTATTGTAAGTCTGTGCAGTGGGCCTGATGTATTATAAGTCTGTGTAGTGGGCCTGAAGTATCGTAAGTCTGTGTAGTGGGCCTGAAGTATTGTAAGTCTGTGTAGTGGCCCTGAGGTATTGTAAGTCTGTGTAGTGGGCCTGAAGTATTGTAAGTCTGTGTAGTGGGCCGGAAGTATTGTTAATATGTGTAGTGGCCCTGAGGTATTGTAAGTCTGTGTAGTGGGCCTGAAGTAGTGTAAGTCTGTGTAGTGGGCCAGAAGTAGTGTAAGTCTGTGTAGTGGGCCTGAAGTAGTGTAAGTCTGCGTAGTGGGCCAGAAGTAGTGTAAGTCTGCGTAGTGGGCCTGAAGTAGTGTAAGTCTGTGAAGTGGGCCAGAAGTAGTGTAAGTCTGCATAGTGGGCCTGAAGTAGTGTAAGTTTGTGTAGTGGACCAGAAGTAGTGTAAGTCTGTAATGGACCAGAAGTAGTGTAAGTATGTGTAGTGGGCCAGATGTAGTGTAAGTCTGTGTAGTGGGCCTGATGTAGTGTAAGTCTGTGTAGTGGGTCAGATGTAGTGTTAGTCTGTGTAGTGGACCAGAAGAAGTGTAAGTCATTGTAGTGGACCAGAAGTAGTGTAAGTATGTGTAGTGGGCCAGATGTAGTGTAAGTCAGTGTAATGGACCAGAAGTAGTGTACGTCAGTGTAGTGGATCAGACGTAGTGTAAGTCTGTGTAGTGGGCCAGATGTAGTGTAAGTCTGTGTAGTGGGCCAGATGTAGTGTAAGTCTGTGTAGTGGGCCAGATGTAGTGTTAGTTTGTGTATTGGACCAGAAGAAGTGTAAGTCTTTTTTAGTGGACCAGAAGTAGTGTAAGTCTTTTTAGTGGACCAGAAGTAGTGTAAGTCTTTTTAGTGCACCAGAAGTAGTGTAAGTCAGTGTAATGGACCAGAAGTAGTGGATCAGACGTAGTGTACGTCTGTGTAGTGGACCAGAAGTAGTGTACGTCTGTGTAATGGACCAGAAGTAGTGTTAGTCTGTGTAGTGGTCAGATGTAGTGTAAGTCAGTGTAATGGACCAGAAGTAGTGTACGTCTGTGTAGTGGATCAGACGTAGTGTACGTCTGTGTAGTGGACCAGAAGTAGTGTTAGTCTGTGTAGTGGGTCAGATGTAGTGTAAGTCAGTGTAATGGACCAGAAGTAGTGTACGGCTGTGTAGTGGATCAGACGTAGTGTACATCTGTGTAGTGGACCAGAAGTAGTGTATGTCTGTGTAATGGACCAGAAGTAGTGTTAGTCTGTGTAGTGGTCAGAAGTAGTGTAAGTCTGTGTAGTGGTCAGAAGTAGTGTAAGTCTGTGTAGCGGACCAGAAGTAGTGTAAGTCTGTGTAGTGGTCAGAAGTAGTGTTAGTCTGTGTAGTGGTCAGAAGTAGTGTAAGTCTGTGTAGTGGACCAGAAGTAGTGTAAGTCTGTGTAGCGGACCAGAAGTAGTGTAAGTCTGTGTAGTGGACCAGAAGTAGTTACGTCTGTGTAGTGGGTCAGAAGTAGTGTAAGTCTGTGTAGTGGACCAGAAGTAGTGTAAGTCTGTGTAATGGGCCAGAAGTAGTGTAAGTCTGTGTAGTGGGCCAGATGTAGTGTAAGTCTGTGTAGTGGTCAGAAGTAGTGTTAGTCTGTGTAGTGGTCAGAAGTAGTGTAAGTCTGTGTAGTGGACCAGAAGTAGTGTAAGTCTGTGTAGCGGACCAGAAGTAGTGTAAGTCTGTGTAGTGGACCAGAAGTAGTGTACGTCTGTGTAGTGGGTCAGAAGTAGTGTAAGTCTGTGTAGTGGACCAGAAGTAGTGTAAGTCTGTGTAATGGGCTAGAAGTAGTGTAAGTCTGTGTAGTGGGCCAGATGTAGTGTTAGTCTGTGTAGTGGACCAGAAGAAGTGTAAGTCTTTTTAGTGGACCAGAAGTAGTGTAAGTCAGTGTAATGGACCAGAAGTAGTGGACCAGAAGTAGTGTACATCTGTATAGTGGACCAGAAGTAGTGTATGTCTGTGTAATGGACCAGAAGTAATGTAAGTCTGTGTAGTGGACCAGAAGTAGTGTAAGTCAGTGTAATGGACCAGAAGTAGTGGATCAGACGTAGTGTACGTCTGTGTAGTGGACCAGAAGTAGTGTACGTCTGTGTAATGGACCAGAAGTAGTGTTAGTCTGTGTAGTGGGTCAGATGTAGTGTAAGTCAGTGTAATGGACCAGAAGTAGTGTACGTCTGTGTAGTGGATCAGACGTAGTGTACGTCTGTGTAGTGGACCAGAAGTAGTGTTAGTCTGTGTAGTGGGTCAGATGTAGTGTAAGTCAGTGTAATGGACCAGAAGTAGTGTACGGCTGTGTAGTGGATCAGACGTAGTGTAAGTCTGTGTAGTGGACCAGAAGTAGTGTACGTCTGTGTAATGGACCAGAAGTAGTGTTAGTCTGTGTAGTGGGTCAGATGTAATGTTAGTCAGTGTAATGGACCAGAAGTAGTGTACGGCTGTGTAGTGGATCAGACGTAGTGTACATCTGTGTAGTGGACCAGAAGTAGTGTATGTCTGTGTAATGGACCAGAAGTAGTGTTAGTCTGTGTAGTGGTCAGAAGTAGTGTAAGTCTGTGTAGTGGACCAGAAGTAGTGTAAGTCTGTGTAGCGGACCAGAAGTAGTGTAAGTCTGTGTAGGGGGCCAGAAGTAGTGTAGTGGACCAGAAGTAGTGTACGTCTGTGTAGTGGACCAAAAGTAATGTAAGTCTGTGTAGTGGACCAGAAGTAGTGTAAGTCTGTGTAGTGGACTAGAAGTAGTGTACGTCTGTGTAGTGGACCAGAAGTAATGTAAGTCTGTGTAGTGGACCAGAAGTAGTGTAAGTCTGTGTAGTGGGCCAGAAGTAATGTAAGTCTGTGTAGTGGACCAGAAGTAGTGTAAGTCTGTGTAGTGGACTAGAAGTAGTGTACGTCTGTGTAGTGGACCAGAAGTAATGTATGTCTGTGTAATGGACCAGAAGTAGTGTACGTCTGTGTAGTGGACCAGAAGTAATGTAAGTATGTGTAGTGGACCAGAAGTAGTGTAAGTCTGTGTAGTGGGCCAGAAGTAGTGTAAGTCTGTGTAGTGGGCCAGAAGTAGTGTAAGTCTGGTTGGGTCTAGATCAGAAGTATTTTGTAAAAGTAAATCTGTGTAGTGGGCCTAAACAATTGATGTCTGTGTAGTGCAGTGGCTTGCCACCTTTTTCGGTAACCGTACCCTCTTTGACTTTTAGTTAGTTTTTCCTTACTCCCTTTTCACTATCATGGGACATACATTCTTAAGTTTACCATGCATATGGGCATAAGAAAATAAATACGCAGATAATTCATCTTTGATAAAGGAAACGTTAGTCGATACATAACAATATTTTTAGTATCATAAAGTTGGGAAATGTTTATCAGAACACATAGTTAGATTCTTGACCATGTTTCTAGTCGGCCCTCAGTTTTATTCAAGTTCCGTGATTGAAAAAAAAAGCGATCCCACATGTCATGATCATCTTCCATTTTTTTTTCCTTGCTTAGTATTTGATTGATAGGAGGACACACAGTTTTCTCTCCAATCCACTTCTTTTCCCACCAACATTACTACGTTTAGAATATTACTAAAAGATAATCTGGTTATTTACCTAATATATCCCGTACCCATGTGAGAAGCTTTTCGTACACATTGGGAGTCCGCGACCCAGGCTGGGAACCACTTGTGTAGTGGACCAGAAGTATTATAAGTTAGTTTAGTGGGTTCAAACCGTTTGGTAAATGTACGTAAGCTGGCGTCTTGTTTCATTGCCATCTTTTACCACTGCGAGGACACCGCCGGAATGTACACCAGTAACAGGTGTTTTTTTTCCATTGAGGACTTTGTCTTCTTGTAGTGAGGCATATACCTTTCAACCGAGGCTTAAGTCCGTTAGTTATATCAGAGCGCAATTTGTCGTTAAAAAATAGGTCAACTCAACTCGAGTACAGCTTCGATGACGAAGCCATGAAAAGGACTTATCCTAAAATGGACTGCCAGTTACACCAACGCTGCCTGTACTTCTTCTCAATGTTTAGCGAACACCGGCTGTAGGCAAGAAAAAAGAGTGACCCGTACCTATTACACGTGTATAGCAATCTAGCGGCACCTAATGTGCTCTTGGAGTAGTTGTTCCTGTAGCACAAGTACTATCTGTCCTAACGTGTTCGCAAAAAGGGTTTCTAATTTTCCTCCGTTCGTCTGTCTGTTGCAAGTAACAGCTCCAAAACAACTCGGCCGATTTTGAAAAATTGTCATATATATATATAAGACTTTGGCATTTATGTTATCAGTTCAAATTTAATCCAACTCAGATAAGAATTAAGAGCCCTTTTGTTTTATTCCTACAGCTTCGATTTCGATGCACATTTTGTTTTAAAGTTTGTCCACTTATTTCTAGTTTTAAATATCAGTTTGCTATTAGAAAGTCTCGTGATTTCATGCAACATGAATACCGTCACCAGTTTACAATGATTTGTATTAACACTATAAAGTTTGAGCGATTAGTGCCAGCATCTGTTATGTATTAAATATTGCGATGGTCCTAATATGATTAATCAGCAACACGAACACGCCGGTATTATGTTAGCAAACGCGCATATTTCTTTTTGTGTCATGGTGGGGTTGCGAGCCCTATGTACAACACACCGTAGTCGCCATGTCCTGGTGCTTGACTGGGCCACAACGCCCCCACCCCTTGTTTTTGTGTCCCTAACATGAACCCGCAGTATCCATATGGACATGTCATAGTATTTTAAACAGGCCTTTTAGTACAAGTCTTTATAGTAACCAAGTCCAACACAAAAAAAGAATATGTAACTCAAAGGTCACGCCAGTCCTATTGTGCGGCTGTGAAACATGAACAATAAAATACGATAACAAAGTAGTTACATACTTTCATAGATGGCTGCTCGCACAGAATAGCAGGATTAACATTGTAACAACGTAGAACTAATAGAACAACGAATCGGAAACATAACATGGAAAAAGACGTGTTGTAAAGAAAGCGTTGGATAGGACACACGTTGAGAAACTAAGTGCTAGCATATACAAGGTAGTTCTTATTCTGGAATCCACAAGAAATAGAGGAAGACGGAAACACCCTCCAGACAAGGGAATCAGACTTAAATACGACAAAGAAGATGTGAAAATACTGCTCCAATACCACAGGTTAACAATGTTGGGCGCGAATGTTTTGAAGGACCATATGGAACTAAATGGCAATTACTGAAATCTGTACAGTAGACTATGTGAAGGAAAGACGCGCTTACTTTGATTGTGTAAGTCATCAAACTTATATATCCTGTCCACTCAGTGTTTTTCCATGTCCACTTTGATGTCTCGATTTATTTTTCACGAGAAACTTTGTTATTATGTTTACATCTGCGCGCACACCGATTCGGTGTTTTAGGATACAAACTATATTAATAGGGGAAAAGTTGGGCTTTGGGTATATCCAACACACAGAACTAAAAGTTTAGGTGATTTTCACGCAGCAGATGCATAAAATAAGTAAGAATGTGCCACTCAAGACAAAGACAAAAGCAGAGATAGATAACCGAACCATTCCGCAGGAGTCATGACAGGTTTCCAAGGTTACATATGTTTCAAGACTGGCATACATTTATCAAGATGACATGGAAAAAGCTTTCCTGGTCTTGTGTCAAGTTTCAGAGACGTTATTTTCTATGTGAAGGAAACCACGAGGTCTTGCTTACTTTAACAGAAGATTACGTGTTTAGTGACGTCAGCTGTGTTGTGCCTCTACGTCTATCATCATCATCATCACCATTAGTCCCCCAAGGATCTCAGGCCTTCACCGTTTTCATGCCAGGGATCACTCTTCTGAAAGAAAAAAAAGACATGTAATATACCGAAAACAAATAACCTTCTGCGCCCGTTCTGTTAAGCCTATAATACACTCGAGTATTTAATTATGTATTTAATAAACACTGCGCGAATTCTAGTGGTTAAAAACCCACATCTATAAAACTAGGACTTAACTGAATTTATTAATTTAAATTCCTTCGCGACTTTAAAAGTTAATTTAAGCATCTATTATCTTTTGAAATAATATAATAGATAGATCATTATATTTAAAACTGGAACTCTTGAGATGGTTTAATTAAATAGATTTAAATTAACACAGAATCCCTTTAAATAGAATGACTAGACCACTGATCACTTTACACAATATATATTTTCCCTTTCACTGCAAATATATATAAAATTTAATGTGGCCAGCGAGTGATAACGTGTCTAGTTCTTCATGGTCTATTTAGCTAAAATGGAATGTAAGTTGAGTGGGACATGATAAACTTGACAACTTATTTGATCTCACGAACTTTTGGGGATCTGACCGCCAAATCAAGAGAAGAAGCCGCCCCCTGGTCTTCGTATCCGCTCGCTGCTGCCCGTTTCGCTTTCCCCCGTTCGCTCGGTTCCTCGATTGACACCGAGACGCGAAATTAGCGGCAAGCAACTGCGTCTCGTATCAGGGAAAACTCCAGTCTTTGATAGCGCCGATAGTCTCCCTTAAGATCCCTCGGTCTGTCTCTTTGATCTCGTCGCTGTATCCTACATGAGTCCCGGTGGAATGCGTTCTGGCAAACGAAAAGTTACAACAAATGTTCAGGGGTTCTAATGTTATGAAAAGCTAAAGGTCCCTTTAAATCATCCATCATATCAGGGAAAATTCACTTGTCAAACTAGACGTACCTCACAGTCTCCATGTCTCTTCTCCGTGCTTTGTTTGGTCTCCCTCAACCTCGCTTAACCTTGGGGTTTCCAGAAAAAGGACAGCCTTGTTATGCTATCATCTGGTTTTCTCTATACGTGTTCTGTTCATCAACAGCATCTTGTTCTCATCGCCTGCTCTACTGGCACCTATCTGGTTCTTGTCGTCAGTCCCACATTGGTGATCTTGTCATACCATCTCAATCCTTCTATTGTACGCAAGTACCCCTTTATGAAAAGCTATTCCTATACAACAGTGTATATGCATTTATGTTTTTTGTCATCGTGCTTAGGACTGTACTCCGTTACAGTAGAATAGATAAGGGGGCTGTCACCCAACTATGTGGCGTGATTAATGATATGAGGTCCGGTCATATGTCTTGTTTACAGTAAAACTAGATTTTCCTCCTGCAAATTCTCACAGGGGCGGATAACTCACAAAACCAGGGCTGAAAATAGAAAACTAGATTCACCAGATACTGTTTACCGTGTTAATTGTTACAGATATCCATTAATGTCAGTGTTTTTCTCGTCTGGTTCCCCTGATCCTAGACTGGTTTGCCTTTGTTGCAGACATCCGTCTTGCCTAATCCCAATACAACTTTGTTGCAGCACTCGGGTCTGTAAAGTGAAAACTGCTTACTTTTTGCCATATCTTGTACTTCAACCCTCTTAAACGCCTCTTATGTAAATTAAGATTTGGAATGTGGTAAAGCACTGGTTATTTTTGTTTCGTTATTTAATGGTGACTATCTTTTTTAACTGCCCTCGCGCGCATACACAATTACGCCCATAGATTTTTCTTGCAGTCACGTTGTAACAAATAAGCAAGATCAATAAAGCGTAGAATGTTTATTATTTCACATAGAAGGGACAGAGATCGAAAGTACATGTATCGATTCGGTGTTTTAATATGACACGTTGGAACATGTGTGTGATGTGACAATATGACCTGATTATTGCTTTACCTAACATTATTTACAACAAACTTAGAGAATAAACCACTGTGAGTAGTTTGTAAACTTGTTCAAATATCTCAATTCTTTTGAAAATAATCTATTGGGAATATTTTAACTGCAGAGTGATAAAATATGTGAAAACTATGAGAAAAGTACGATGAGAATACTTTTCAATAAACTTTGGTTTATTTTTTTTTATCTGCATGTATGTTACTGTTAGGCGAGTCGCTGGCGATAGATAGGACACACAATAAGAAGATCTGTTGATAGCTTTACAGGACAGTCCTTGTTGTGGCATCTCCAGGGTAAGCGAAAAAGAGTGATACCGAAAAACACACGGAGAAGGGAACTGCGGACTGAATTGAAAAATGATAACGAGGACCTGGATGACTTTGAGCGGATGGCACAGGACAAGAGGGATTTGAAGGTATTTGGTGAAGGCCCGTACTTCATGGCGAGTTGAAGGGTAATGAATCAATATATGAATGGGAAATAACCAGGACAACAATCTATAGACCTTCATCAGAACCTACTGACGACATACGATTGGCATTTGATGACCGGGAGAAAACATTCTAATGAAGAATTTTGACAACAACGAAACGAGCACCAGTTACTAGTGCTGTCTGGCAACCAGGGTTGTGGAGTCGGCCAAACAATTTTCCGACTCCTCAAATTTTAGAAGCCCGGCTCCAACTCTCGATTCCGACTACAGTTTTTTACTAGTCGTATGGCATAAAATTCGGAGTCCAAATATTTTTACCGACTCCACTAGAAAAACGACCGATTCCGCGACTCCACAGCCCTGCTGTCAGCACAGTTGGAAGTAGATAAGACATATCTTATGCCAGGAGTCGGCAACCGGTCAATCGCGATCTACGGGCGAATCACGGGGCATTTTTTGGTAGATCTGTAGATGACAGAGGGTTTAAAAAAAATATTTTTTAAGCCAGGAGATTTCAGGCTACCCATCTACCACCGGCAAACGCGGTAAGCCCAGGACTAAGCTACTTGTTTTCTCGTTCCATTTGATTACCCACGAGTTAGCTTACAAAAATTCCCTTTATTTGTGAACTGCATACCATAGAACCTGAGTCGTTTCTTTGTAGTGAATTTTCTTCTCTGTAAAATATAGTTTAGTTTGAATTGTCTACCCCTCTTTCGTTGGAATTGTGGGAAGCATATTGACTATAGCACGTTTCACTAGCTTTGCCCAACTTCGAAATGCTATATCTCAGCGAATATGTAACGCATATAAGTGAAATTTTGTGTGTGAATTTGAAATGGTATAGACCCTATGAATTAAATTTTTCATTAAAATGCGGCCATTGGTTTCAATTTTCGTTTCTTTGCGATATAATATAAAATCCTACTTGCCAACACACATCACACGCACACATATTAAAAAAAATTATTGTGTGGTTAAAGAAGGAAAAAATGAGTGCGAGTAACATTTTTATGACATTACAGCAAATCACAAATAGGATTTTTAAGTATTTCTGCAATGAAGCTACTCGAGGAAAACTATATCATTCTATTTCAAACCCACAAAAGAGGACTATTCACGCCTTGGGGATAAGCAAACCATCATTGCACCGCTGGATAGCGACATCTGAAATGTCTAATTCCAGTGTTTTACACACGAAAATTAGGCCAAGAGTGGTGGATAATTTTGACAGAGAATTGATCCGCAGAGAAATTTGCAATATATTTCACAATAATGAGGCAGTGACTTTAAGGAAATTGAAAATTTGGTTAAGAAAGAATAATGACATTGATATTTCCAAATCTACGCTATGGAGGACTATTAGGAGTTTGGGATTCACTTTTAGAAAATATGTTGGTGGTAGAAACCTTATTTGTTTCAAAATCCACAGATAATAGGGATTACCATGCAGAGATGAATGGCAAGATATTTCAAGATTGGATTGTGAATCATGTACTTCCTTCCTTGGATAGACCGTGGTGTTTGATAATGGACAATGCCTCATATCACATGGCACCAGAAGATAAAGTTTCTAATTCACCAAGTATTAAAGATGTAATAAAGATTTGGCTGACCATAAACAACATTCCATTCAACGAAATGTCCATGAACCTGAATAACTTGGAATTGTAAAAAAAGACACAGCATACAAAGATATTTCACATAGACAAGGCAATCCATGAACATGGTCACAGATGTTTAAGATTACCTCCTTACCATTCTCACTTAAACCCAATAGAATTAGTATGGGCTAAAATTAAGGAACAGGTAGCAACAGAAAAATAGAACGTTCAAATTAAAAGATGTTGAAATACTTATAAAAGCCGCCATCTCCAATATAGCCAGGGATTATTGGAAGAAAAGTGAGAACCATGTGTTACAAGAGGAAGAGGAATATTGGAAGAATGATGGTTTGTCCTTCATTCAGCCGAGATTGATTTTCAATTTCTCAGAGTCACCTGATTATGATTGGGACTTGAAGTTTAATTTCTTTAAAGATGACCTTACCGTTATTTACAACAAAGCACATTAGAGGAGCAACGTTCCATTATGATATTTATGAACCGCAAAGAGATGATACCCATTGAAATAATTAGATCAAGGAAGGTCCAGTATGTTAGCTCATTAAATGTCAATGACAAACAAGGTCATGAGTATCTCGCATGCAGATCATTTAACAAATCATCCTCAACAAGCATTCAATCGCACACGCGATCGCCCCATTATTGTAATAGTCGACACGCCTATCCCTAATCAATTCACAGAATCTGTGCATGAAGTGGTAAAATTTCTTTTCTCGATACACAATAATTAGTATGCCGACAAAGATCAAAGGATTTCATCCGTTTATGGGAACTGGACAAGATGCACAGATATAAAGTATATATTTGTTGGGTCTAACCCAATATAACATCGTATGCAAAAAAATGGCATTAATACGTTAGACGGCGCATAGTTTGAATCGCCAGACTGACAACAAGAATAGCCATTGTAACGGTTATGACTGGACCTTGATTCTCGATAAACTCATTTTGAATGAAAATATGTAAGTAGCGTCATCATTTAAAAAAAAAATAAAAAAATTTGCCTCTTTTTGGCGAGGCGCGTCCCGTTCAGCCTAGTCGGTTATATTAGGGCGCATGTCCAAATATAAAAGACGGTTAGGTCTGATTATAAATCTATCTTTGTCATCTTGTTCTGTACGTCTGTACTTCATTATAAGAAGTATGGCTGCCAATTGTCTTTCTTCTAGAGTACTTTATAAATTGCATATTTAGTGACGTCATTCTTGGAGGCTTGGTTTCTATCCCTTTCTAATATAGAGAGTCTTCATCCTTCCACCCTTCTCCTTTTGGCCCGTTAGAAAGCGTGGGACTATCACTGAGGTAAACCCAGTGCAGGAAGCTTGCGCCAAAGCACTTCATGCGATCTTCCAGGGATGGTCCATCTGTTTACACTGTGAGGTTGAGGTCGTGGTGTCAATTCGTGGAGAAAGAATGTAAAATGTTCACATTTTGTCCGCAGACGTGAGTTCAAGACATTAAGAAATGGCATCGTACTTGCTCAAGCCCAGTACCGGATGTTCAGCCAGAGACGCAGTTATCTCAAGGTGAGTTCTTACTTATAGGGAACTTAGTGTACTGACTGAGATCAGCTGTGAAGGTATATATATATCTAATAAGAGTAGTATATTATATATATAACCTTACTTGCTACCACATATCTATATATCTCAGTCAGAATTATTCTGGAATAGTGTGATGCTACGTTATGTGTCTAGAGTATGTGTATGGTGAAGTGTAAGTCACAACAACAGACAGATAAACAATTTAATTTAATCCACTACTCTTAACAACACTGTGACACTCACATACATATAACACTCTATGAGAATATCTTAAAGAAGTCACTAATAAACTTTCAAATAACAATATGTATTCATTACTGGCATGAATGAATATGTGTCCTGATTCAACTACAAGGGAACCAGGAATCACAATCATTTTAAATTACAAGTTATGTACAGAATGTATTTAATATGAATATTGTAGTGACATATATTATTACAAATGTTCTATGTGTGTCAGTTGTGTAGTAGTAAAATGAGGTAATACTGGTTTTGTTTTGTTCAAGCTCTGTTGGTATTTGTCATCATGACTTCAATAGTTTGTCTTTAGGGACTAGTATTGGAGATGTTCACAGTTCCTGATTTTAAGACAAGTAAATTCCCCTCTTAATGTTATTTTTTAAAAAGTCATTTCAAGATGAGGGGACATAATGTTGAGCTCAGCTGGCCAATTCGCTTATCTGGCGTGATGGCGGCAGGAAAGGACTCCTCTGCTCGAATTCTCCTCTGGGCTCAGGAGACACCTCACTGATAGCTAAAAAGACCAAGGAGTATGCTGTCCGACTCTGGATTCAGCAAAGCTCTGACCAGGTGCTGCTCAGTACCATCAAGACCACTGTCCCTGAAATCAAGAAGGATGTACCTTCTACTTCATAACTAATTTATATTTTCTTTTTACACTGATCACAATACAGCACAAACATTGCGTTCAGAGCGTTAGGCCAACAGTCAGCTTCATCTGAAATACTTTATTCCAGTATTACCCTTCTTAATGGTTACTACGCCTCTGCACTTCCAGCATTAGTTCTTTCTAGTCAATCATCCAGGTGTCAGTGTACTGTTTGGCCATTCCATGCCGTTTTACTTCTCTCCGACACCCTCTGTTCAGGCTGGAGCATTATAGGCTTTACCTCACATTTGCCACTGAACTACACATATATATATACAGGCATAAATCAACAATTTACATTCAATTTTCATTAAAAGATACTGAATGGTTCAAGCTTACCACAATTTCATGGAAATAAACACAGATACGTTGATGAGCAATGAATTCTGGCACAATTACTGGCACAAATTCCCATCTGCTTATGTTCCAGGCTTTTATTTTAGCAAAAAAATGCTGGCTGGCTTCAACGCACTGATGCTTTATCAAGCTTATTTAAACAAGTGGTTTCGAACTAACGCTCCCAAGTGTGTATATCAGCGAGTCTGACCAATGAGCCCCGTTTCGACAAGTGTTTGAAAAAAAATGTTATCTTTTCCCGTCTCCCCTAACAACCAAGATAGTATTTATAGCCCGACCAATCGTGGTTAGGCTTTCATTTGTTGCGCTCCAATCAATTTGAAGTTTACATGGTAGGCTATTTATGTAACGTAAGGTTTTTTCAAACACGTTATAAAAAAAATTTTATGAGCAGCAGAAATGATTTTATGCTGTCAGGCACCCCCAATATTTTATTTTGGGTATAATTTATTAATTCCTGGACTATTTGCGTAACGTTTTACATATTATTTGTCAGCAAGCCCTAAGGAACCCAAAAATACTAATTTAAAGGAGCTACGTGGCTGCGTTCAAAATATGCAATTTCTTCTATCTCCTGTTTAGAAGATGTGCTGTCTGGGTACTGTTATGTGTTCAAACGTAAAAACCCATCTAATGTTATCTTTTTCTAATAAGAGTCTGTTATGATTTATAAACCTAACTCTGGGAAAGGGTAGTGTATTTTATCACTGTCCGTCTGAAAAAAAATTAGTGCATGTAGACTTACACGCGTGATGGCAGCATTTGTGTATCGCGCGACGCGTGTTGCATGCGTTCCTGATTTTCAGCCCTCCCCTCTCTTTTTATCCTTTTGTCCATCTGTTCGTTCGTTTTGGTAACGTAATATAATTAATGTTAGGATTAATTTAGGTCATTACGCAGGGCCTCTCAATGTTTTTTCCAAGAAATACAGCACACGTTTCATTGAAGAAGGCGGGTAATAATACAGTAAGCTTTTACTATCAACGTGAAAGCGTTACAATTTGCAGACGAAGCAGAAAACAAGGGGGATTTCGAGTACATTCTTTGTGACAGCACTGTCATTTTACCATTGCTCTTCTCTTTATTAATTTTATTTGTTAGGCTTCATATTTACCTAATAATTTATATATGTGGATTAGAATATTTCATGACACCTCCCCTCTTAAAACAGACATTATATGTCAGTCCTTTATTCTATATACACATAGAGAAATTTATTATTATTTCTGGGGTTTACGGTGATTCTCATCACACGGATGGCGGCTCAATGCTAAAATTATATGGAGCCAGAAGCAAAGACCATCGGAGTAACCTAGAGTTCTCATGCTTAGCCTGTGCTAAAAACGATAAAGGTTTGTGGTCAGTTTGCAACTTAAATGCCTTCCCTTATAGATAAATATTGAATTTCTTTATTGCCCATATTACTGCAAGACATTCTTTTTCGCTAGTTGAGTAGTTGATTTCAGCTTTATTCAACTTTCTGCTAGCATATGCCACTGGGCTTAATTCCCCATCCAATGCATCTGATTTCTGTAGTAAAGTTGCACCTAACCCAATATTACTTGCATCCGTCCTTACTATGAATTCTTGGTAAGTCATTTCACATTGTGGTGTCCATGTAATGCGATCTGGAAGTCCTTTACGTGTCAATTCAGTTAACGGTGCACATATGGAATTAAAGTTTTTGATATACTTCTGGTAGAAACCACATAATGAGACAAAGGATCTCACGTCCTTCTTGGTTTGTGGTCTCGGGGCTTTCTGTAGTTTCTCTAAATTCTTTGGGTCAGGGGTCATGTTTCCCTGATAAACTGTGTGTCCCAAAAATTCCAATTCTTTACATCCAACGCAACATTTGGTTGGTCGGGCTGTTAAATTTGCCTCCCTAAGTCGATCAAACAGCATGTTCAGAGAGTCAATGTGTTCCTCAAATGTTTCTGTTGCTATAAGGATATCATCCATAAAATTTGTTATACAGGGATTATTCAGAGGATCCAATAATTTTCTCATCATTCTAGAGAAGACACTAGGCGCATTCTTCAATCCAAATGGCAATCTATTAAACTCATAGTGTCCTTCTGAGGTACTAAAAGCTAGGTATGGTCTAACCTCAGGTTTTACTGGAATCTGATAGTATCCTTTACTCAGATCCACTTTTGAGAAATATTTAGCTTTATTTAGTCTGGCAAACAGCTGATTTGTATCCGGCAATGGATCCACCTGTCCTTCTGTAATAGCATTCAGTCTCCTGTAATCTATACAGAGTCTATGTTCTCCAGAGGGCTTCCTTAAAAGTACAACACCGGAACTATACGAAGACTCACTGTGCGAAATAATTCCTTCCTTCAACAGATTGTCTATCTCTTCCTTCAAAGCTTTTTCCTTAGCAAACGGAATCGAATATGGTTTCATACAGACAGGTGTGGAGTCTATGAGTTTCATATCATATTCCAATAGGTTTGTATGCCCTGGTCGGTCTGTTAACACCTCTGCATGATTATTTAGACCCTGTTGCACTCTCTCTTTCTGAGTTTTCGTTAAATGTGTACTGATTTTCACCTGTGCTGCTGTCTCACAGGGGTGTAATGGATATTCAAATGATGAAAGTGGTTCCTTTTTTCATCTCCATGGCGATGGACAAGGTCAACAAGTGTGTCTCTTCCTGATGTTCTCTTTCCAAATATTTCTTCAGGAGATTCACATGATAGATTTTTTCTTTCCCCTTCTTATCTATCTTATAATTTGTTCTAGACACCTTCTCTAGAACTGTATATGGACCCTGCCATCCAATTTGTAACTTATTCTGACTCCCGGGCAAAAGAAGCAGTACCTTCTCTCCCACAGCCAAATTTCTGTCTTTCGCCTACCTGTTATAATAGGCAGCATGTTTCTTCCTGGCTTGTTTCAAATTTTCATTGGCAAGTTTCCAGCCAGTTTTTAACCGAGTGGTCAGCTCATTCACATATTGGTATGAAGATGTAATGTTTTCCTCTGCCTTTTCATCAGTCCACGTTCTTAACAAAGCTACATATGGACCTTAATGGTGTGGACCTATTTGTCCATGCACCGGTATGGTCTCTTCCACTCGAAGCTTTATAGTGATGATTTTTCCTCCCAGAATTATCATTCACAAAACGACCGCTACCAATTTTTCTTTTGGGGCTTTCTCCCCACTTAAAATTCTTGATGAGAGATTTCCTCTCTACATCCTCTTCCTCCAGTTTGTTTAAGTTCGATTGAGGGATTTTCGGCTTATCCTGGGGTAAGACATCTTTTTGCACTCTCCGCATAGTGGCCATTGTAAAACAGTTAAGTGAAGCTTGTCCGTGAAAAGGGGCTTCCCATTCCATTTGGTCCACTATATCAAATCTATTTTTCTTTTTATTATCAGGCCTAATTTTGCCCCGTGGCGTGTCCAGGTCCTGATCCATGTTCCCACTTGTGGGTGTTCCCTCATGTGCTATACTACACCTTTCTACAAAGTTCTCAATGTCCCATCTTGCTTTGGGCCAATAATAATTGTGAGCCACCTTTTGAATGATGGTACCTATTTTCTCATGGTCCCCATCTGGTTTCACATGTAGACTCCTTATTAATTCTGTCCTATATCTTTTTGGAAGAACCAGCTGTCCGTGACCATTGGATCTAGCTCCAGTCTTCCTATACATCAACTTGTTTTTCATGTAAAAATCTCCCTTGCCTGGAGTTGTATGACAAGTTGACAATTTTCTGAAACAAGGCTTGAGTGTTTTATCCCCAGCCTGTGCCTTCCTCATCTCTTCTGGAGTGGTATCTAACATAATATCCTCCTCCTGTCTTGAGGTCGACCTGACCTGAAGGGTTGCCATATACACAGGTTTCCTTCTGCAAAACGGTCAGTGTCATGATTGTCCATCTGACAATTCTTACACCACCTTTTTCCTTGGTTGAAAGATTTTCTTTCATCATATTTCCTTTCATCGAATTGTGGGAATTTATTTTTATTTTCATACCGTGGCCTATCAAATTGGTGCTTACCTTTATTTTGATCCTAAGGATCAAAATTTATTAAAGTTCTGTGGTGCCCTAAAGTTATCCACTTGTTTCACCTGACAGTAGTTTAGCATTCCTAAATTTTTTCCTGTAAAACTCTGCATTCTTTTCATACCTTAACAAAAGAGCCTGCTTTAGCATGTCATAATTTTCCTGATCACCTCTGCTCATTTTTGCAAAAACTTCATAAGCTGCCCCACGAAGTCCCTGAGATAACTTTAAGCTCCACCTTTCTCTCTCCAACCCATACGTGGTAGCTAATAGTTCGTACCTATTTATATAGCTCTCAATATCATCGTCTTTCTCAACAAAATGATCTAAATGAAAATTCATAGCTGAGGTTGAGGCTCCTTGAGTAACCGTAGCATCAGAGGCAAAGGGACTGGCACCATTTTCAGGAGCATGGCCTTGAAACTCAAACTCCCTTAGTCGTAATTCATGTTCCCTTTGTAATCTTTTCTCCTCCTTTTCTGCTTCCCTCTCTGCAGCTAATCTCTTCTCTTCCCTTTCTGCAGCTAATTTCTTCTCTTCCCTTTCTAATCTTTTGTCTTCTCTTTCTGCTTCCAATTTCTTAGCCTGCAACCTCTTACTCAGCCTCAATCTGCAACCTCTTAGTCTCAGCCTCTAACTTTCTTTCGGCTTCTTTTTCTAATCTTCTTTCTTCGCGTTCAATAAATTTGTCACATTCCGTTGTGACATAAGCAACCATAACTTGCCCATCTAATCCTAACTCTTTTGCAGTCTGAACCGCAGCAGATCGAAATTTGGCCAGGTCCGCCATTGTCTATCAGGTAACTTAATACAATGTCTAACCAACAATTCAATCTCTAATGGACAACACAGGCACCGTGAGCTCAACCTTATTTAATTCCACCCAAGGATACCTTTTAATTCTTATATTCCCTGAAGTGAATTACCCCCAATATTTTTAATAGTTAAAGATTCAAAATCCCAAGAGCGAGACCCCAATATATGTGGTGAAGTGGGATGTTATAAATATTTATAGGGGACTTAGTGTACTGACTGAGATCAGCTGTGAAGGTATCTATATCTATTAAGAGTAGTGTATTATAGATAACCTTACTTGCTACCACATATCTATATATCTCAGTCAGAATTATTCTGGAATAGTGTGATGCTACGTTATGTGTCTAGGGTATGTGTATGGTGAAGTGTAAGTCACAACAACAGACAGATAAACAATTTAATTTAATCCACTACTCTTAACAACACTGTGACACTCACATACATATAACACTCTATGAGAATATCTTAAAGAAGTCACTAGTAACTTTTCAAATAACAATATGTATTCATTACTGGCATGAATGAATATGTGTCCTGATTCAACTACAAGGGAACCAGGAATCACAATCAATTTAAATTACAAGTTATGTACAGAATGTATTTAATATGAATATTGTAGTGACATATATTATTACAATGTTCTATGTGTGTCAGTTGTGTAGTAGTAAAATGAGGTAATACTGGTTTTGTTTTGTTCAAGCTCTGTTGGTATTTGTCATCATGACTTCAATAGTTTGTCTTTAGGGACTAGTATTGGAGATGTTCACAGTTCCTGATTTTAAGACAAGTAAATTCCCCTCTTAATGTTAAAAAGTCAGTTCAAGATGAGGGGACATAATGTTGAGCTCAGCTGGCCAAGTTAGCTTATCTGGCGTGATGGCGGCAGGAAAGGACTCCTCTGCTCGAATTCTCCTCTGGGCTCAGGAGACACCTCACTGATAGCTAAAAAGACCAAGGAGTATGCTGTCCGACTCTGGATTCAGCAAATCTCTGACAGGTGCTGCTCACTACCATCAAGACCACTGTCCCTGAAATCAAGAAGGATGTACCTTCTACTTCATAACTAATTTATATTCTCTTTTACACTGATCACATTACAGCACAAACATTGCGTTCAGAGCGTTAGGCCAACAGTCAGCTTCATTTGAAATACTTTATTCCAGTATTACCCTTCTTAATGGTTACTACGCCTCTGCACTTCCAGCATTATTTCTTTCTAGTCCATAATCCAGGTGTCAGTGTACTATTTGGCCATTCCATGCCGTTTTACTTCTCTCCGACACCCTCTGTTCAGGCTGGAGCATTATAGGCTTTACCTCACGTTTGCCACTGAACTACACATATATATACAGGCATAAATCAACAATTCACATTCAATTTTTCATTAAAAGATACTGAATGGTTCAAGCTTACCACAATTTCATGGAAATAAACACAGATACGTTGATTAGCAATGAATTCTGGCACAAACTGGCACAAATTCCGTTCTGCCTATGTTCCAGGCTTTTATTTTAGCAAAAATGTGAGCTGGCTTCAACGTGCTGTCGCTTTATCAAGCTTATTTGAATTAGTGGTCTCGAACTAACGCTCCCAAGTGTGTATATCAGCGAGACTGGCCAATGAGCCACGTTTCGACAAGTGTTTGAAAAAAATGTTATCTTTTCCCGTCTCCCCCAACAACCAAGATAGTATTTATAGCCCGACCAATCGTGGTTAGGCTTTCATTTGTTGCGCTCCAATCAATTTGGACTTTACATGGTAGGCTATTTATGTAACGTAAGGTTTTTTCAAACACGTTATAAAAAAAATTTTATGAGCAGAAATGATTTTATGCTGTCAGGCACCCCCAATATTTTATTTTGGGTATAATTTATTAATTTCTGGACTATTTGCGTAACGTTTTACATATTATTTGTCAGCAAGCCCTAAGGAACCCAAAAATACTAATTTAAAGGAGCTACGTGGCTGCGTTCAAAATATGCAATTTCTTCTATCTCCTGTTTAGAAGCTGTGCTGTCTGGGTACTGTTATGTGTTCAAACGTAAACCCATATAATGTTGTCTTTTCTAATAAGAGTCTGTTATGATTTATAAACCTAACTCTGGGAAAGGGTAGTGTATTTTATCACTGTTCGTCTGAAAAAAAATTAGTGCATGTAGACTTACACGCGTGATGGTAGTAATTGTGTATCGCGCGAAGCGGGTTTAGTGTTCGGCTTTCTGCCTCTCCCTTCTCTTTTTATCCCCTTAGTCCATCTGTTCGTTCGTTTTGGTAACGCAGTATAATTAATGTTAGGGTTAATTTAGGTCATTACGCAGTACGTCTCAATGCTTTTCCAAGAAATACAGCACACGTTTCATTGAAGAAGGCGGGTAATAATACAGTAAGCTTTACTATCAACGTGAAAGCGTTACAATTTGCAGACGAAGCAGAAAACAAGGGGAATTTCGAGTACATTCTTTGGGACAGCACTGTCATTTTACCATTGCTCTTCTCTTTATTAATTTTATTTGTTAGGCTTCATATTTACCTAATAATTTATATATGTGGATTAGAATATTTCATGACACTGGGAAAGACTACTCAGTAACCTTATTTGGGGACAAACTGCGACAGTAAAATCTGGCTGGAATTATCACCATATATAGACAAAAAGAGACAGGAAGTGTGGGGACAGCTGGAATTATCACCATATATAGACAAAAAGAGACAGGAAGTGTGGGGACAGCTGGAATTATCACCATATATAGACAAAAAGAGGCAGGAAGTGTGGGGACATCTGGAATTATCACCATATATAGACAAAAAGAGGCAGGAAGTGTGGGGACAGCTGGAATTATCACCATATATAGATAAAAAGAGACAGGAAGTGTGGGGACAGCTGGAATTATCACCATATATAGACAAAAAGAGACAGGAAGTGTGGGGACAGCTGGAATTATCACCATATATAGACAAACAGAGACAGGAAGTGTGGGGACAGCTGGAATTATCACCATATATAGACAAAAAGAGACAGGAAGTGTGGGGACATCTGGAATTATCACCATATATAGACAAAAAGAGACAGGAAGTGTGGGGACAGCTTGTCTATCCAAATTACTCCCACCTCACCTTATATAGAATCCAAAAAGAGACAGGAAGTGTGGGGACAGCTGGAATTACTCCCTATATCCAAAACAAACCCTCACAAAAGTGTCACCCATATCATATATCTAATCAGACAAAAAGAGACAGGAAGTACTGTGGGGACAGCTGGAATTATCACCATATATAGGACAAAAAGAGGACAGGAAGTGTGGGGACAGCTGGATTTTTAGACCCTATATTCACCATATAGACAAAAAGAGACAGGAGTGTTGGGGACAAGCTGGAAATTATACCATATATAGTCTAAAAATTAGGACAGGAATGATGTGGGGACAGCTGGAATTATCACCATATATAGACAAATAAGAGACAGGAAGTGTGGGGACAGCGTGGAATTATCACCAATATATAGACAAAACAGAGAAGGAAGTGTTTGGGGACTCATCTTCCTGGAATTATCACCACCACTATATAGACAAAAAGAGGGGACAGGAAGTGTGGGGACATTGGAATTATACACATCTGGAATATATACAAAGTTTGAGACAGGAAGTGTGGGGACAGCTGGAATTATCACATATATAGATAAAAAGAGACAGGAGTGTGGGGGGACAGCTGGTAATTAGTCACCATATATAGACAAAAAAAGAGACAGGAAGTGTGGGGACAGCTGGAATTATCACCATATTATAGTTGGGGAAATCGAGACAGGAAGTGTGGGGACAGCTGGAATTATCACCATATATAGACAAAAAGAGACAGGAAGTGTGGGGACATCTGGAATTATCACCATATATAGACAAAAAGAGACAGGAAGTGTGGGGACAGCTGGAATTATCACCATATATAGATAAAAAGAGACAGGAAGTGTGGGGACAGCTGGAATTATCACCATATATAGACAAAAAGAGACAGGAAGTGTGGGGACAGCTGGAATTATCACCATATATAGACAAAAAGAGACAGGAAGTGTGGGGACAGCTGGAATTATCACCATATATAGACAAAAAGAGACAGGAAGTGTGGGGACAGCTGGAATTATCACCATATATAGACAAAAACACCCGTGTGTTACCGGGGCCCGAAAGGGGAGCAAAGAATAGTAACACTGCACCCTACCACGCATGTCGTAAAAAGCGACTAAGGAGGGTTGGGCATGGGGCTGTTTACCCCATCCCGTAAAAAACTTCGCACAGTGGGCTGATCACCTGCTTGCCAACCAATCTGATTACGGAAACAATGATAGATTGTTTGGTCTGTTTTTGTTCCACAAAGACGCCACTAGGCGTGGTGGAAACAGCGATAGATTGATCAATTTGTTGTTGCCCTAAGACGCCACTAGGCGTACTGGCCACATACTGCTTTGCCGGTTGGTGGCTAAGGATGGAAGAAGAAGAAGAAGATAGACAAAAAGAGACAGGAAGTGTGGGGACAGCTGGAATGACTTAGACAAAAATTGCAAATGAAAGCTCATTTCATCCTTTTATTTACTTTCCATGATTAATAAATAATAACAAAATGATTTGTCACGTACATGTCTTTTTTTTTTTAAATTAATGAAGGAAAATATCCCGTTCAACCTATGATGGGTTATAATTAGGATATATATTGTTTTCAGTTCCAAATAATATGAACAACTGCCGATATGAGAAAGTGTTTACATGTCGTCATATGTCATAAATGTCACGTTGATTAAGAGTAACGTTATTGTACACCCCACCTGTGTGCTTTTAAAACTAATCTGCCTTGTTTTTTTTTTTCCTTTTTAATCGGTAAAATCGTTCGCTATATTACCTAACTCTCAGCTCTTCATTACTTTGCATTCAGTTGACATTATTGCTAAAGAATTAATCTGCGTTTTGTTTGTGTGTTTGTTTATTTGTTTTGTTTGTTCTAGTTTTTTTGTTGTTGCATTTATGATTGCAAATATGTTTTAATTAAATTTAGCTTCAAGAAGATCTTTTCTTCTGAGCTTGCAGTTACTGAAATAGGAAGCTTAGCATTTGCTACGAGTAAACGTGGGAATGATGTTTATCTGATATTATAAGCAAGAAATCCAGGTTTGGGGGGTTCTACTTCAACACTTTCGGCTCCTCACAAAGTATGTACCGGTAGCCATTTATGTCAAATGATTTTTCAGCTGAAACTTGTTCGTTTTCCTGCACGTGCTTCACATTTGTCTGTGCCCTGCTCGGGGCCCGATTCGGAGAAATAGGTGGAATCAACCTAAAGCCGGCCCTGAAAAGAGGTTTGAGACAAAGCTGTGTACTGGCCCCCCCCCCCTCCCCTCCCCCTTTTTGCCTTTTAAAAATCTACACAGCAACAAAAATTGTCAGATACAAGAAATTCCATAAGTGAAAGATCAATAAACAACCATTGAGATGCAGAAAAAAACTTTTGTTTTTTTAGCTGAAAGTGAACAGGAATTAAAAAGACCTACTGAAGCAAGTTATGAATATTGATTGGACATTAACAATGAGAAAACGAAATCTATGCTAATTAGCAAAGCAGACGATTAGCCAACAAATACTGTAATAGTTAATGAGAAAATACTGGAGCAAGTCAAGAGTTCATGTTTTGCGTAGCTTTGACCATTCTTTTTTATTTATTCCACATCTGCCATCTTCTGTTATAATAGGCCCACTGACATCCAACTGTTATGATAGGCCCACTGACATCCAATTGTTATAATAGGCCCACTGACATCCAACTGTTATGATAGGCCCACTGACATCCAATTGTTATAATAGGCCCACTGACATCCAATTGTTATAATAGGCCCACTGACATCCAATTGTTATAATAGGCCCACTGACATCCAACTGTTATAATAGGCCCACTGACATCCAACTGTTATAATAGGCCCACTGACATCCAACTGTTATAATAGGCCCACTGACATCCAACTGTTATAATAGGCCCACTGACATCCAATTGTTATAATAGGCCCACTGACATCCAACTGTTATAATAGGCCCACTGACATCCAACTGTTATAATAGGCCCACTGACATCCAACTGTTATAATAGGCCCACTGACATCCAACTGTTATAATAGGCCCACTGACATCCAATTGTTATAATAGGCCCACTGACATCCAACTGTTATAATAGGCCCACTGACATCCAACTGTTATAATAGGCCCACTGACATCCAACTGTTATAATAGGCCCACTGACATCCAACTGTTATAATAGGCCCACTGACATCCAATTGTTATAATAGGCCCACTGACATCCAACTGTTATAATAGGCCCACTGACATCCAACTGTTATAATAGGCCCACTGACATCCAACTGTTATAATAGGCCCACTGACATCCAACTGTTATAATAGGCCCACTGACATCCAACTGTTATAATAGGCCCACTGACATCCAACTGTTATAATAGGCCCACTGACATCCAACTGTTATAATAGGCCCACTGACATCCAGCTGTTATAATAGGCCCACTGACATCCAACTGTTATAATAGGCCCACTGACATCCAACTGTTATAATAGGCCCACTGACATCCAACTGTTATAATAGGCCCACTGACATCCAGCTGTTATAATAGGCCCACTGACATCCAACTGTTATAATAGGCCCACTGACATCCAACTGTTATAATAGGCCCACTGACATCCAACTGTTATAATAGGCCCACTGACATCCAGTTGTTATAATAGGCCCACTGACATCCAACTGTTATAATAGGCCCACTGACATCCAAACAATTAATTCATAAATTCAAACTGAGAATCATCAAATGCTGTATATACTCTTCATTACTGTTTGGTGTAGAAACATGGATAGTGAACAAGCAGTTAGAAGAAAGAACTGAGGTCCTTGAGATGTGGATATGTAGAAAAATGAGGCGCATCTTAGGCCTATAGAAAGAAAATAAAAATAAAGAGGGTTTAGAAAAGCTAGAAATGAATAGAGAAATAATGAAGATATCAAAGTTAACAGCTCCAATATTTTGGCCATGTAAAACGACATAACATCTTACTGGAAACCATAATGGAAGGAAGCATCAAAGGTGAACGTGCAAGAGGAAAACAGCGCTATAAGTGGGAAGTTAACACCAAGAGATGGACAGGAAAGAGTCTATCAGAGTGCACCATCAAGACAAGAGATGGACAGGAAAGAGTCTATCAGAGTGCACCATCAAAACAAGAGACAGGACAGAGTCTATCAGAGTGCACCATCAAGACAAGAGACAGGACAGAGTCTGTCAGAGTGCACCATCAAGACAAGAGACAGGACATAGTCTGTCAGAGTGCACCATCAAGACAAGAGACAGGACATAGTCTGTCAGAGTGCACCATCAAGACAAGAGACAGGACAGAGTCTATCAGAGTGCACCATCAAGACAAGAGACAGGACAGAGTCTGTCAGAGTGCACCATCAAGACAAGAGACAGGACAGAGTCTATCAGAGTGCACCATGAAGACAAGAGACAGGACAGAGTCTGCCAGAGTGTACCATCAAGACAAGAGACAGGACAGAGTCTATCAGAGTGCACCATCAAGACAAGAGACAGGATATAGTCTGTCAGAGTGCACCATCAAGACAAGAGACAGGACATAGTCTGTCAGAGTGCACATCAAGACAAGAGACAGGACAGAGTCTATCAGAGTGCACCATCAAGACAAGAGACAGGACAGAGTCTATCAGAGTGCACCATCAAGACAAGAGACAGGACATAGTCTGTCAGAGTGCACCATCAAGACAAGAGACACGACAGAGTCTATCAGAGTGCACCATCAAGACAAGAGACAGGACAGAGTCTATCAGTGCACCATCAAGACAAGAGACAGGACAGAGTCTGTCAGAGTGCACCATCAAGACAAGAGACAAAACAGAGTCTATCAGAGTGCACCATCAAGACAAGAGACAGGACAGAGTCTATCAGAATGCACCATCAAGACAAGAGACAGGAAAGAGTCTGTCAGAGTGCACCATCAAGACAAGAGACAGGACAGAGTCTGTCAGAGTGCACCATCAAGACAAGAGACAGGACAGAGTCTGTCAGAGTGCACCATCAAGACAAGAGACATGACAGAGTCTGTCAGAGTGCACCATCAAGACAAGAGACAGGACATAGTCTGTCAGAGTGCACCATCAAGACAAGAGACAGGACATAGTCTGTCAGAGTGCACCATCAAGACAAGAGACAGGACAGAGTCTATCAGAGTGCACCATCAAGACAAGAGACAGGACAGAGTCTGTCAGAGTGCACCATCAAGACAAGAGACAGGACAGAGTCTATCAGAGTGCACCATGAAGACAAGAGACAGGACAGAGTCTGCCAGAGTGTACCATCAAGACAAGAGACAGGACAGAGTCTATCAGAGTGCACCATCAAGACAAGAGACAGGACATAGTCTGTCAGAGTGCACCATCAAGACAAGAGACAGGACATAGTCTGTCAGAGTGCACATCAAGACAAGAGACAGGACAGAGTCTATCAGAGTGCACCATCAAGACAAGAGACAGGACAGAGTCTATCAGTGTGGAACATCAAGACAAGAGACAGCACATAATCTGTCAGAGTTCACCATCAAGACAAGAGACAGAACAGAGTCTGTCAGAGTGCACCATCAAGACAAGAGACAGGACAGAGTCTATCAGAGTGCACCATCAAGACAAGAGACAGGACAGAGTCTGTCAGAGTGCACCATCAAGACAAGAGACAGGACAGAGTCTGTCAGAGTGCACCATCAAGACAAGAGACAGGACAGAGTCTGTCAGAGTGCACCATCAAGACAAGAGACAAGACATAGTCTGTCAGTGTGCACCATCAAGACAAGAGACAGGACAGAGTCTGTCATAGTGCACCATCAAGACAAGAGACAGGACAGAGTCTATCAGAGTGCACCATGAAGACAAGAGACAGGACAGAGTCGATCAGAGTGCACCATGAAGACAAGAGACAGGACAGAGTCTATCAGAGTGCACCATCAAAACAAGAGACAGGACAGAGTCTATCAGAGTGCACCATCAAGACAAGAGACAGGACAGAGTCTATCAGAGTGCACCATGAAGACAAGAGACAGGACAGAGTCTATCAGAGTGCACCATCAAAACAAGAGACAGGACAGAGTCTATCAGAGTGCACCATCAAGACAAGAGACAGGACATAGTCTGTCAGAGTGCACCATCAAGACAAGAGATACGACATAGTCTGTCAGAGTGCACCATAAAGACAACAGACAGGACAGAGTCTATCAGAGTGCACCATCAAGACAAGAGACAGGACAGAGCCTATCAGAGTGCACCATCAAGACAAGAGACATGAAAGAGCATATCAGAGTGCACCATCAAGACAAGAGACAGGACAGAGTCTATCAGAGTGCACCATCAAGACAAGAGACAGGACAGAGCCTATCAGAGTGCACCATCAAGACAAGAGACATGAAAGAGCATATCAGAGTGCACCATCAAGACAAGAGACAGGACAGAGTCTATCAGAGTGCACCATCAAGACAAGAGACAGGAAAAAGTCTATCAGAGTGCACCATCAAGACAAGAGACAGAAGACGTTGGAGATCCATTGCAGCCGACCTTCGATGTGAACATGGTAGTTAATGATGACGACACATTATACGAACGTCAAGTAGTTAAAGCTCTTGCTTCTCGGCGCAAAGTTACAGGATTTGAAACCTGATAGCGTCACCCTCCAGCCTAACCCAGCTGAAATTGGTAACCTGGTGAGTTAGGGAAGGCAAAGGCAGCCAGGAAGGGAAGTCTCGAACGCTTCACTCCCCTTTTTTAAACACATTTTACGTCCACAGTGAATTGCTTTGGTTATATCCGTTTGTATGTATGACTAACATTGCTAAATAATTTATCACAGTTGTATTCTCTATGCATCACGTGAACATTTGTTCCACAACTTTTGTTTACCTTTGATCTCCCTATGGGGGGTACAAACCTTCAACCAGTTCTGTCCATTTTTTAATAAAAGAGTTTTGTCGAGGCACGTGCCGTTCAACCTAGACACAAGGCCCATCGGTTAAATCAGGTCTTATTTCCAAATATTAAAGACCTTATGGTCTGAAGCGTGCTATGTCTGCTTCCGTTTTTTTTTTTCTTTTTTTGCATGCAATTTTTTTTTTTTCGTACTTTATTTCTCCGTGTGTTATAGGACCTTCCTGTATGTCTTCCACCTTGGGAGTTCTTCTAAAATAGTCATCATCATCATCTTGATCTTTTTCCTGCTCGCTCCTTATGGAGCATTGAGCTACCACCGTAGCTGGTCCCTAATGCAGGAAACCTGCACCAAGCATTCACGTGCTCTTCCAGCTGTGGCTTCTGTAGCAATTTATTTTACATGTTGAAGTTACCAGCCTCATGCACAACATCATATTATCGCCTTATACGACATGCTGTAGAAAATTGGCTGCATTGCATTTGTCGGCGCTTCATATTTATCAAATTCCTTGCCGACTGGCTTGACTATCATGTTTCATTTCCGTTCCCATGCAGACTATCCAGTAATGTTAATGTTGTTGATGTTATCTCCCTTGTCATACTGTCCTATAAACCAACTTTTATCCAACCTGAAGAAAACACATCTATCTTTCTCACAAACTGCTTTTGTTAACAGTAAAGAGTAACAACGCGTTGTCCATGAAGTCAGATGTATCATTTTTGCATTGACATATTTCTGCGTAATTGTAAACTGAAACAAAGTGAGTTATAAATGGGTTCTTCTGTTTATGTAACTTGAATTTATGTCCCTATCAGTTACCGCGTGGGCTCTGCAGCACCCAGTATACGCTAAAACGCAAACAACGTTTGTAACTGAACTTAGACATCATTTGCCCTCGTATCACTGAGGACCCATGTTGCAGACTTGTAATAATTGGGCTGATATTATGTTTCATTTCATGTATTTTAAATTCATCTGTTCTGCCATCACGGAGTATCTTTCCGCTGCAACTTTGGGTTGATCTACGTTATTTTTTAAATAATTTTCTTATCAGTGTTTCTTTCATTAAACTTGGTATTAAAGACTGACAGTGTTTATTTCCTGCTATTATAAGCAGCTGGTATTGAAGTGTTCTATTCTGAACCGACCTTGAAAGTTAACGGTCAAAATGCATACAACATTTGACACTGGAACTGTGGAACGTTTTTTCCATTTAACAAGTCTCGTTTTGACGACTTATAACCATTTAATCATCACACAACTTTCTATCTTGATTTATCAACGCTAATATGTTTCACGTTAAAGAACACTTGATAAAGCACAGTCTTAGAGTTCACAGTTTATCAGACATTACACGTCTGTTACTTTACCGTTTAATTAACGTTCAATATCTTGTAACCAAATGCTTGATATACTTATTATATTTATACAGAATGAATCATTCTGCTAATAGTTCTATTAGGGACACTGCCTAATATACATCTCAAGAACTCTGACATATTATTAATTCACTTTGGCATCCATAGCCTAGCTCTATCAGCCTTTCATATTATAACTGCGTTTCGCATTTCACGACTTACGCTACTAATAAATTATTGCTGTTAATAATACCGACTTATATCTTCGGACTCAATGGTCCTTACACATTACTTATTTATTGCTTTACCAGCTTTACATTACCGTAATATAATTTTATAGTTATACACTATCTTACGTTAGTGGCCGTGCCACATTTTCCAAACACTACCATAAGGCTGGAAGGCCACACAAAGACTCTGCGTAACTAAGTCTAACGCGTCATACATCGCCACACGCGAACTATTTCATTCTGTTCAGCAGGAGTGTTACATGGTGCGACCATCCGAATCAAGTTCAAACCAAAATGCTCGCTGATCATGCAACAATCCTCAACAACCCACATGAGCACATATCGTTCCGATTTTCAATTTGTTCTACAGATGGTATGTGTGGAGGACAGACGAAATGTGTGGAGGACAGACGAAATGTGTGGAGGACGGACGAAAGTAGAACACGTACTCCAAAACTGTCGGCTCAGTGAGAGGAGCAGGGTGGTAGTGCAGCCTTCTCTAACCTAGTTGAGGGAGAAACTGTATGGTGACGATAGAAGCCTGAGACGGACTCCAGTTGAGGGAGAAACTGTATGGTGACGATAGAAGCCTGAGACGGACTGCCAGTTGAAGGAGAAACTGTATGGTGACGATAGAAGCCTGAGGCGGACTTCCAGCTTTATAAGACAGATAGATGTCGTTATCTGAGAGCCAAAGACAAAGAAGAATGTGGCCCCGAAAGGGGAGCAAAGATTAGTAACAATATACACTTGTACATGCCCTATCTTATGTCGTGCTCTTGGCATAACTGACTGCCAGAGACGAAGTTATCTCATATTCTTTAGTTGATTTGTTTATACTTGCTGAAGTTTTATTTATTTATTTAAATTTTTGCTCAACGTTAGTACATCATGGGGAGGCCGACCTCATGTTTAACCCTCCTAAGTCGCCTTTGACGATGTGTTTGGTAGGTTACAAGTATTAAGGAGGCTCAAGACGTAGCTCAGAGAAAGCCGAAAGAAGTTCTGGCCGCTTACTCACCTTCGTTCTTGTGGGAAAATCTCCAGATTTGGCATCTGGGATGTTTCTACGCTAAACCAACAAGGAAAAAAAAGTCTGTACTGCAGACACCAGAAATAAGAGACCATAGGATCGACATCCTGGTACTCTGCGAAACAAGATAGTAAGGCAGACAATAAGAAATTGAATTCATGAGAAATGGTACCGTATTATGAACATGGGGAATAAAGTGCATACCATAGTGAATGAGTTGTTCTGATGCCATCTATGATAATCTGAGGATCTCTATATAACAGGGGTCAGCAACCAGTCGATCCCGATCTTCGGTTGGGAAGGGGGCGGAGGTTTTTTTTTTTTTTTTGTGCGTACGCCCGCTAATACTCGAGGCGAAATCTCAGGTTATTATTTTATGTCTAACCTGACATTGATTTTACGTGAGTATCCCTTTATTTCTTGTACAGAGACAGGTGTCCCTCGCCATTCAGGCAAATACTCTCCAATTTCGGAGGTACCCATTGCAGCTGGGTCGGCTCAGGAGCCGCCAGTCCCTGGTCGACGACACTTCTTCAAATGTTCTCGCCAGGTCTCGAGTTAATCCAGTCCAAATCCCGGTCGACGAAAAATCCTCAAATGCCGTCGCCCGGGTTTGATCCTGTATCACCCGGTCGCCAGAGCGGTGTTGTAACCACTACGCTAGCGCGGGGGTGATCTGGTAGATCTTTAGGTAACTGCGGGGGAAAAAGACTTCTAGTTTAAGACTTCTTAAACTAGGGAAATTTCGCACTAGATCTCTTTCGCCGGCATTTAAAATCGCGATGTCCCCGTGATCAAAGGTACTTTTTCCGCAATCCCAATGAAAACTCTCGAGATAGCTACTAAAATATATTCGTGAACTGCATGAGATAGGAACGCGATCTTTTCTTTGTAAAGTTCACCATTCCCCCTTCCCCCTCGCTTAAAATCATTCACACACACACACACACACACACACACACACACACACACACACACACACACACACACACACACCCACACACACATATATATATGATAGATCTTTAAAGGACACAGTGTTGCTAAAGTATATCACTAAAGCTCCTGGGTTGCCTACCATTCATCATGTGACGTATTCTTTCCAGAACGTTGTCTCCATTACAGCTGCTCTGAACGCATCATGATTCTGGGCAAGTTGACCTGCATCAGCCAAAGACAAGTTCAGACTGTCTGTGATGTCCTGGGTCCACCGTCGTCTAGGTCGACCCCTTCCCCTATAATACGTCATTTCTAATACTGTACCTGTATTCTGACTTCCAAATCTGCTACCAAGGATAACATTTCTCATGCATACAATCAAAAATTCAAGTGGTCATAAAACTTCTTAAACTGAGACTTCGTTGAAGTGAAGTCTGAGACACTCCGGCCCCTACGGTAGTGTCAGCTATTGGACTACCTTTACGATACTACTTGTTGTGTAATCAGTTCTTGATCGAGCTGTGACCAGTTTCCTGTGACATTCGCCAAGCATATTGTTGTCTGTGCTGTCTTCTGCTCCAAGTTCCATGATATGGTCGTTCCTTTTGTTACCATTTCTATGCTTGATTTTTCCAGACATCTTTTATGTTGGTTCTTCAAAATCAAGGTCTTTCTGACTAAATGTTTTTAAGTGTACTAGAGAATATGGTCTATACAATTTCTTGTTGGGTTTTGCTGTTCATATCTGAATTCAATTCATCAACCAATCAATAGCCTTTATCTCCCCATCGAGCACAGGCCACCAACAAACACATGCCAGACTCTCCTGTTCACTCTGTAGATGACTTTGTTCATATTGTTGTAAGGGTTTTTGGTGGCTTGTAGTTTATACATGATGGGGTAACCATTATTATCTACTGTTTGTTGTTGTGTAATTGATTCCTTTGAAATCACACATAGTTATCTTTGTAAGTTATTGTAAGTACGGTTGTGGAAGCATTAATAGTTTGTAAAATGAGCTTGAAATCTTGTGCTTAATTTAGCTGTAATGATGTTTCTCGTATTAGGCTCATTACTGGTCTTGTCATATGGAAAAGAATAATAAGCAGCCAATAAGCAAGAAGATTCCTAGAGGAATCAGAGAAATGGTTTCATACAAGAATAGTCAGAACACTATGTACAGCTATGAAAACGTGTGAGGATTCACAGAGGCCAGTGTGTAAAATAAAGTTTATAACACACATAAATAAGAAGTTTCCAACGTTAGACATGTTTTAAGATTAGAATAGTTGAAATAAATTGCGACAGCAGGCAACAAGGTGGAATAGCTCATAGACGCAAGAGAACAAATAGAGATGTGACTTGGGAATAATGACTCAAGTGGGCAAGTCCCTCTAGAGATAGAGATGTGACTCTTGGGAATAATGACTCAAGTGGGCAAGTCCCTCTAGAGCAGTGGTGGCCAAGCTAAGGTTGCCCGAGGGCCAGATTATGGTAAAGGGTAACACCAGAGGGCCAGAACTATAAAATCCTTAAAAAATAACGTTCTGAGATTTAGTTTTACATATATAATGAACCACGTACAGAAAGCAACGGCAAACTACTGTACTGCACATCTGCCAAGACATGTATACCAGTCTTCGGACTGAAATTACTGTAAAAAAAATATATAATGAATCTGTTGTTTTAATTTGTTTTGTAATTTGTAATATGACATGTAATTATTTATTTCAAACATACATTTGTGTGTTATTTCATTGTGAAAAGTGTGGCTTCAATCAACAATAAGAGGCCGGCCAAAACAGGTTGGTGGGCCGGTCAAAACTCGTTGGCGGGCCGGATCTGGCCCGCGGGCCGTAGTTTGGCCACCGCTGCTCTAGAGCGTAAAGGCTGTAAATGAGCTGAAAGACTTGTTTGACGATCAGAATCTACTGTAGTAATGCTTTGTATGGAGTTTCCTAAGGTAGAAAAGTTGTATCATCTTGTTAACCTTAATTATGTACTCATTATATACTGAACTGAGTTTTTATTCAACGCCTGTGAATGATTAGGTAAACTGTTTGTACGGTAGGTTAATTGGTTTATTGGGCCCAGTCTATGTAAAGAGTAAAGGTTGACTGATACACGAGAATGTATAGAAAATAGGTTTCACAGGTTGTAGGTTGAGGGAAAGATATGTCTCTGGAGTGAGTAGGTTTCTCTCATCCAGCCTATCCGTACAACTATGCTTTGTTACAAGACAGTCTTTGCCTCCCTATCTAAAATAAGAACAGGTTACTCTACACATACACAACAATATGTGACAACAAGACACACAAACGTGCAAACAAAATAAAGATAAATGGGTATGGGTCTGACCAACACACAGTTAAGTTTTCTTGTTGTTTATTATCACTAAACAGTTTACAACATCAAGCTACCCAAAGATATCAAGAAAATCATTTACATATAGAGGAAATAAAGAAGAATAGTGCGCCTTCACCGTATAAAGGACAATAACCCAAAGAAAATATTAACCCAAAGGTTGAAGGTTAGCACTAGGTTTACAGAATAACAATATTGGTACAATATGTCACGAAGTGGTTTTAATTTTATAGAGTGTGCCTGAATGAAAGCAAGACCCTAGTATGAGAAAGTCTGAGAAAATAGAATTTAGATGGAAAATGACATGCCTGTGGACAGACGCGACTATTGGCTCAAGGGATAGAACCAGGATTTGAATCTCCCCTTGCCGCTTCGTGACTTTAGACTGGCTATAGTCTCGCCCTCCTCTGACTTCCTTAAAATACAAGGAGATAAGGTGTATAAATACGACCACAAACACCACTATACAGACACATAGAGTAAGTATAGTAAAGAATAGAAGCTGATCCAGTAAATAATATATGTATATATTTATTTACATACAAGAAAAAACATAAAATGGCATATTACGTCATCAAGTCAGTCGATAGCGTGCACTGTTGCACGGCCTGAAAACAAGTAACAATTAAATTGAGAGACTCGAGAGACAATAAAAAACCCCAAATCACATTCACTCTTTCTGTCACCCTGCTGAGGAACAATAAAATTGGTTAGTGATTAAAACCCAATCTAATTTGGTGGGGCTGTCAACTTTTAGCCTCCACTCTCTACCACTAATAAATTTCTACTGTCTTAGTCCTGGTGACTTCTTCCTCAACGAAACGCTACACAGCTTTCTACTTGTTAGGCGATATGCGCTGATAACTACACCACAAGAATTGCTAACATAATAGACTTGGTTTTTTCGAACGCAGACTCAGTGTCTATCCGTCGAATGGATACTGAACAGACCCTACTGGTCCTGTCTATTTTCTCCCTCCATCTCTATCTTTCTCTCTTGATCTCAGTGTCTCTCTAACACTCGAGGGCTGATGATGCGGCGTCTCCGTTACTCTCTTCTCTTGATTTCTATCAGGACCTAGGTATGGTAACCCTGTCACCTGTTCCTGATTCTGGTGATGACGATGTTCGGATATCAAGCATATTCCCAATATGCCTAAATGGGGGGACTTTGATTAACTGTAGACTGGTGATGAAATGTTCTTCTCTCTGCTGCTGAATAGCTTCCCTCTTTTAACCCGCTCCGGAGTTAGAGGAAAAAAAACCACAGCCTTGATTTCCGGCTGTACGCAATTGAAACCAGTCTCACGGCCACCTGCCGTTGCTAGAGACTATAATAGCGACGCTCTTGGTTGTATGATAAATAGACCCTGTTCCAGCTGAAGCATAGGGACTTCACTGCCAGAGACCATAGGGTAATTTTCTTTTGCTCCTGACGATACTCGAGTACACTGACCCTGAGATATGTCTTTTGCCGTGGATAATTTTATTTGACAAAATTATGCTCCCCACTGTTTCGCCGAGACTCGCTGAAATTAAAAGAAACAGCGACTCATGTACACCCACTCTAAAATCGCTTATCTCTAACATATACGATACATAAAATAATTCTATACACGTGTCACTTCCATCTCACTCCTTCTTCTATTCCCCTTCTCTCGTTCTTCACATATGTAGTGGATTTTGATGGTATTGTATGGTGGTGTTATCACCTAGTGTGATGCGTGAGGTCAGCTGTGAAGGCTCCTGAGATAATTGTAGCTGTGAATATACAGAAGGCCCTTTCGTGCTACCACTTTATGACCTCACACATATCTTTTTTTTACTAATGAATGTGGCTACGTTAAAATCTAGGGTACTGAATGCAATGTGTTGTATGGACATATACACACACCCACAGATATTAATTAAATCTAATACTATCAATAAAATTTATAACACAATGAACTAAATTCAGCTGGTTAACTTTAGAATAGAAAATCTTTTTTAAATTTATTTGTTCTGAACCAAGGTTTTATTTTGGCCAGAACTTATGCAAAGATTTTGAAATTTATGAATGAATGGCATGAATAAATGGCATGTTAAATGAAAGATGTTTACATATGCAATCTTCAAGATTAATTATAGTATTACTGTTCGTAATGTTAATTTTTCCTGGGAAAACTATGAATGGATGTGCTGTTGGGGTGGCTTCATCCCTCCCTGTTTATGCCTACACAGCATTGTCCATTAATGATGGAAGGAAATGGGATGCTTCAGTAGTAAATTCTCTTGGGTGCTAGTTTTATGAAGTTGGTGTAAGTTCAGCAGGCCAGCTAGCCTACTTAACTTTGCCAGATTTGTTCTGGTGCTGGAATCTGATGGCCCCACCTCTCCGTGCTTGAGCAATACACAGATGTTCTGTCGAAATGTACCCTGCACGGGTCCTCACTTCAATTATTAATCAGCATTTGACACCACCTTAGTGTCAAGATCGAACTCACAGCTCTGAAATAAAGTATTGGTTTTTGCTCAGAACCTTACCTAATAAGCCACTTCTACACATAACAAATTACAATAACACCACATAAACAGGGTCAGTTTCTCTCTGACCAGACAGCACATCTTACCTAGTTGGTTTCGCATAGGGTAAGTTTCCCCAGTCTACAGATTCTGAAATAGGTGCATTATCTCACTGCCATAGAATAGGATAGGTGATATGATTCACTGTTCTCAACACTTGATCACCCCTTCCTAAACCTTGCTGTAGTTTATATATTGTTTGTCCCTAGACCCTGAACTAGGGCGGGGGGTCCAGAGCGAATCCTTACTTGTTTGTAAGGCTAGATTTCGATATGGCAGTATCAAATCACTCGAACATTAAACAATATTCAAAATATACAAAGAAATAATTTCAATCTTACCAGATTATGAATAAAGAACACAGAAATGCTAGCAAAACTCAGCTGAGCTGCTGGCTATAGTATGGCGTCCCTGAACTTATTTCAATTTATTTTCATTTGGAAATCACCACACTTGAAATTTACTGTGTCTATCACTGGACAACTATTGAGGAATGGCAAAAAAGCTCGTCTGAGCGCGGATAATATGATTGTCTGTGGCCAATCAATGCCTTGTTTTTTTTTTTTAAATTCAAATTTCCTACACTAAAGTCATTTCAGTCATGCTTCAGTCAAGTATGGATTTTTATCTGTTAGTCTGTCCGTCTCTACTTGCGTTTTCACAAAAACGTACTTGATTTTTGAACCAACCTTTCTCTCCCCTCCAAAATTTTGTCGTTAAAAGTTATTTTTAGACACAGCTTCCACCAATATCCCTTCTCTTCCATGCTAAGTAGATTTGAACACCTGCGTCTCGAGGTCGCGATTTTTTGTGCAAATAGCGACACTTTTGATTCAATGCAGTCTTTCGCTGTTGTGAACAACACTGTCTTTTGTCATTATTTTCATTATTATCTATCCGTCTGTAAAATTAAAAACATATTATTTCACTGCTCAGAATGGGCCATCCGGCCAGCTAATTTTTATATTCCTAACATTAATATTAAGAAAAAGTTACTTTTTAAATTTTGTAATATTTCAAGCATCTGCGTTTAGCCGCTGAATTCAAATCAAAGGCTTGGTATCGCAAAAGCGTCCAATAAATGACTGTGGCGTATCATATCCAAGGTCCCTTCTGTCGAATTCCTTACTTTATGTCAACTGGGGGAGGGGGGGTGGGGGGGGGGGGGGGGGGGAAACGTGACTTTTCCTCCTTGCCCCACCAATTTGCGTCCATTAACCTCGCTAGTTCAAGTACGCGTTCAGTCAGATTTTTGTCTTTTGATCCTCGTTCCGTTTTGCCTTCAAGTCTAACACCTGATGACCCGCGGCGCGGGCGATCATGTATTCCAGCAGCTTACGCATTGGTTTTTATCCTTACATTTTATCCTTTGGAGATATTTTTACGTTGTATCACTTGTTAATTTTATGACACATCTCCCCACTTGAAAACATGCCTACGGCAAGTTCCAAAACCAGTGATACACATAGATAAAATCTCTCCTCCCGTCTGCCATTACTCTAATTTTGATCACAGGGGTGCCGACTGAGGAAATCTGCACCGACATTCAATTTGCCTGGGATATATTGGATACTAAACTGATAAGGTTGAAGTAATAAAGACCACCTCAGCAATCTTGCGTTTTCATGCTTAGCCTGAGATAAGAATACGAGAGGCTGATGATCCGTCTCCACCACAAAAGTCCTACCATACAGATAGATTTGAAACTTCTTTATTGCCCAGATTAACGCTAAACATTCTTTTTCGCTTGTGGAGTATCCTTGTTCCGCCTTATTCAATTTGCGGCTTGCATAAGCGACTGGTTTCAGTTCCCCATCAGGTGAAGATGATCTTTGCAACAAAGCCCCTCCGAGTCCTACATTACTTGCATCGGTTCTTAAGACAAAGTCCTGTGTCAAATCAGGCAGTTTGAGAATAGGCCTGCTAGTGAGTTTTTCCTTTAACTCTTGGAACGCTAGTTCACATTGTGCAGTCCAAATAATTTTATCTGGAAGTCCCTTGCGAGTCAGATCAGTCAGAGGAGCACAAATAGCGTTAAAATTTTTGATGTATTTCTGATAAAATCCGCATAACGACACGAATGATCGCACGTCCTTTTTTGTTTGTGGTCTAGGTGCTCTCTGCAGTTTTTCCAAGTTCTTAGGATCAGGGGTCATGTTACCCTGATATACAGTGTGTCCCAAGAATTCCAACTCTTTGCATCCAATACAACATTTTGTTGGCCTAGCAGTTAAGTTCGCCTCCCGAAGTCTATTAAATAACATTTCTAGAGCTTCAATGTGTTCTTCAAATGTCTCTGTGGCGACGAGAATATCATCCATGAAATTCGTGATACATGGGTTATTCAGGGGATCCAACAATTTGCGCATCATCCTTGAAAACACACTCGGAGCATTTTTCAGTCCGAATGGTAGCATATTGAATTCATAATGTCCATCCGAAGTGCTAAAAGCCAAATAAGGTCTCACTTCAGGCTTCACTGGGATCTGGTAATAGCCTTTACTAAGATCCACCTTTGAAAAGTATTTTGCCTTGTTCAGTCTGGCAAAATAACTGTTTTGTGTCTGGTAATGGATCCACTTGTCCTTCTGTGACAGCATTCAGTTTCCTGTAATCTATGCACAGTCTGTGTTCCCCAGACGGTTTTCTCAACAAAACGACACTAGAACTAAAAGATGATTCACTGTGCGAAATAATCCCCTCCTTCAGCAAATAATCTATTTCTTCCTTCAATGCCTTCTCCTTCGCGAACGGAATAGAATAGGCTCTCATACAGATTGGGTTTGAGTCTACCAGTTTCATGTCATACTGTAGCAAATTTGTATGGCCTGGTTTATCTGTTAATACATCTGTATGTTCCTCCAGAACCTGTTGAACTCTCTCCCTCTGGTTTTTAGTCAGGTGCTTACTGACTTTTACCTGTGCTGCTGTTTCACAAGGATGTAATGGGTATTCATGTGAGGTGAGTGGTTCCTTTTGCATCTGGGTTGCAATAGCCAAGGTCAATAAGGGGGTGCTTTCCTGGAGTGGTCTGTCCAGATACTTCTTTAATAAGTTTACATGATAAACTTTCTCCTTCCCCTTTTTGTCAATTTTATAGTTTGTTCTAGACACCTTCTCTAGAACCGTATATGGACCTTGCCAACCAATTTGTAATTTATTCTGGCTACCGGGTAGTAGAAGAAGCACCTTCTCTCCCACAGCTAGTTCTCGGTCCTTTGCCTTCCTATTAAAATATGCTGCATGTTTCTTCCTGGCTTGTTTCAAATTATCATTTGCCAGTTTCCATCCAGCTTTCAAACGAGTGGTCAGTTCGTTCACGTATTGATAAGATGAGGTAACAGGTTCTTCCGCCTTCTCATCCGTCCAGGTCCTTAATAAAGCTTCTAAAGGACCTTTTATTGGCCTCCCAAATAGCAGAGTTGCGGGAGCCATCCCGGTTGAACTATGTGGTACCTCCCGATACGCAAACAATGCGGCGGGCAGGAATTGATCCCACAGATCCGGTTTTTCGTGTGCCAGCTTTCTCAGGATAGAAATGAGAGTCCCGTTGAACCTCTCTACCTGGCCGTTCCCTTGTGGATGGTACGGACTACAATGAAAGTGTCTGGCTTGAAATAGTTTAAAAACTTCTTCCGTTAGTTTCCCCTTGAACTGAGATCCATTATCCGTCAAGATTTGATGCGGGAATCCTAATCGGGTAAATATTGTAAGTAGTGCCTCTGCTACATGTTTTGAATCAATTGATGGCAGGGCTACCGCCTCTCCCCACATAGAACAAGTGTCCACCAGAGTAAGGATGTAACTGTTCCTCCTCTTGGTCCGAGTGAGAGGTCCCACTATATCCACTGCAACCCTCTCAAAAGGTGTTCCCACTATGGGCATTTCCCCTAGAGTTGCAGGAGCAGTCCAGTGCTTTGGAGCTACCCTTTGACATTCAGGGCAGGATTTGACATATCTTTTTATATCCTCCGTTATCCCTGGCCAGAAGTAATGACAAGCTATACGCTGTCCTGTGGCGCTGATCCCCATGTGACCACTGAAGGGAATCGCATGCCCGAGTTCCATCACTTTATCTCTATATGAGGTGGGAAGAACCAGCTGGTTGTGACCATTTATTCCAGTTCCGGCCTTCCTGTATAATAGTTTGTTCTTCATGAAATATTCCCCCTTGCTCGGAGGTGTGTGGCATTTGGGCAATTTTTTAAAACATGGCTTGAGTGTCCTATCCTCAGCCTGCGCCTTCCTCATCTCCTCTGGATGAGCATTTATAGGTTCACCTTCTTCCTCCTTCTTCTGTGACCTGGTCTGCACTGTCGCCATGATCACAGGTTTCTCGGGATTCCCCAAGAAGACGTATCTACACCCCAATATCAGAGGGTAGATTGGTTCATCTATCACTGCTGCTCTGATTTCTCCTTCCACATAGCGAGTTTTCACCGTTATCCTTGCGATGGGAAGTGTCATGAGTGGTATGTCCTTGGTCGCCCCTTGTATTTCCACTGTTTCTGTGGTATACTGACTTGGGTCCACTAGGCTAGACTTCACAACTGAATCATAATCCAAACCTGTATCATAAAGGCACCTTATGGTGACCCCATTACAAATAACATCCTCACAAACTGGGGGGTGATAAGGTTCCTGTTGTCCATTAGGATTAACCTTTAATCTTTGCGTCCCCGACTTCATTGCAGCAATGTTTGAAGGTTTCCTTCTACAAAATTCGGTGTTATGGTTATCCTTCTTGCACCATTTACACCATCTTTTTCCTTGGTTCAACGGTTTTCTTTCATTGAACTTTTGGTCATTGAACTGTGAGTTTCTGTCGCGATAGTCATTTCTTGGCCGCTCAAAGTTTGTCCTACCTTTATTTCCCTGCTCTCTATTATCAAATTTATTAAATTGCTGTGGAGCTTTAAAATTATCTATGTGCTTCTTTTTAGCACCACTTACCTCTGCCTGGGCTGCCTGATACCTCTCAGCGACATTTAAAACCTCTCCCAACTTCTCTGCACCTTGTTCCATGAGAAATTTTCTCATGTCTGGAGCCATGGACTCTCTCAATTGCTCAATCATGATCATTTCTTTAAGATCTTGGGTCTTCCCCAGAGCAGTCCATTTCTCCAAATAGGTTTCCAGTCTAGCAGAGAATTGGTGGTATGTCTCCCCAGACAACAGTTTGGCATTTCTAAATTTCTTACGATAAAATTCACCATTCTTCTCGTACCTTAATAACAAAGCCTGCTTTAACATGTCATAATTGTCTTGGTCTTCCCTGTTCATTTTAGCAAAGACTTCATAAGAAGTACCTCTCAGTCCCTGTGATAGCTTTAAACTCCACCTCTCTCTCTCTAACCCATATGTAGTAGCTAATAACTCAAAAACGTCCTAGGTACCCCTCTATGTCATCGTCTTTTTCAACAAAATGGTCTAAATGAAACCCCATAGCTGAGTTTGAGGCTCCCAGACTGGGCGTAGCATCTGAGGCAAAAGGGCTGGCACCATTTTCAGGAGCCTGGCCTTGTAATTCCAGCTCCCTTAGTCGTAATTCGTGCTCCCTTTGCAACCTTCTATCTTCTGCCTCCCTTTTGGCCTTTTTATCTTCTGCCTCCCTTTGCTGTCGTTTGTCTTCTGCCTCAATCTGCAGCCTCTTAATTTCTCTATCCGCCTCTAACCTCTTCTCTTCAGCCAACCTTTCAGACTCTAATTTTCTTTCAGCCTCTTTTTCTAATCTCCTTTCTTCCCGTTCAATATATTTATCACATTCAGCCGTTACGTATTGAATTAAAATCTGACCATCCATTCCCATCTCCTTTGCGGTCAGCACAGCAGCTGATCTAAATTTTGCTAGCTCCGCCATACTTTCTAAACAATATAATAATATACAAAATAAATCTCTAACCAGTAAATACACTAAGTACTTCTTATGACTATAGTCTAACTAATTCTAACTAACCAGTTAACTAATTAATTATTACTGGCTGTGAAGATTCACCAACTTCTAATTGCCCTTTTAATTTAAAGGGACACTTTTAATTTTAAGGGAATTTTACAATTTTTTTCCCCTAATTTTATTTCTCCCACCAGGAGATCCTTATATTACTGTTTATGCTAAATATCCCTGGACAAGACCCCAATATATGTAGTGGATTTTGATGGTATTGTATGGTGGTGTTATCACCTAGTGTGATGCGTGAGGTCAGCTGTGAAGGCTCCTGAGATAATTGTAGCTGTGAATATACAGAAGGCCCTTTCGTGCTACCACTTTATGACCTCACACATATCTTTTTTTTTACTAATGTATGTGGCTACGTTAAAATCTAGGGTACTGAATGCAATGTGTTGTGTGGACATATACACACACCCCACAGATATTAATTAAGTCTAATACTATCAATAAAATTTATAACACAATGAACTAAATTCAGCTGGTTAACTTTAGAATAGAAAATCTTTTTTAAATTTATTTGTTCTGAACCAAGGTTTTATTTTGGCCAGAACTTATGCAAAGATTTTGAAAATTTATGAATGAATGGCATGAATCAAAAATGGCATGTTAAATGAAAGATGTTTACATATGCAATCTTCAAGATTAATTATAGTATTACTGTTCGTAATGTTAATTTTTCTGGGAAAACTATGAATTGGATGTGCTGTATGGGGTGGCTTCATCCCTTACCCTTTTATGCCTACACAGCATTGTCCATTAATGATGGAAGGAAAATGGATGTTTTCAGTAGTAAATTCTCTCAATAAAACTACATTCAAAAACAACACCACACCCCAAACCCCACAACCCAATAAAACAACCCCCACCCCCCCCACTACCCCACCCATATTTACACCAAAAAAATACCACACAACCACAACTCCAACAATAACCCCCCACCCCATAAAACCCCTAAAAACATACCCAACACCCCAAAACCCAAAAAACAAAAAAAAACCACCACCCCACCAACATATTTACACACAACATATCAAACACAATCACACATACCCAACACAAACCCACAACAAAAAACACAACCCCAACAACCACCCAACCCAACCACCAAAACAAAAAACATAAAAACCCACCACAACCACAAAAAACACAAACCCCCCACCCCCCCCCCCCCCCACCCCAACAACCAAAAACAACACCCCCCCCCCAAAAAAACCCAAATAACCCCAAATACCAAACCCCCCCCCCACCCCCACCACACACCCCCCCAACCCCCCCCCCCAAAATACCAACACAACCCCCCCCAAAAAAAACAAAAACCCCAACCCACCCCCAAACCACCCCCAAAAAACCACCCCCCCCTACAAAAACCCAACAACCCCCCCACCAACAAAAACAAAACTCCACCCACCCCCAACCCCAACCCCACAACAAAACCCCAAATAACAACCCCACCCCCACCAATAAAACAACCACACCCACAAAAAAACACAAAAACCCCCCAACCACCCACCCCACCCCCCCAACCAAAAACCCAACCCCACCCCCCACCCCCACCCCCAACCCCCCCCCCCACCCCACCCCCCAACCCCCCCCCTCCCCCCCCCCACCCCACCCCCCACCCCCCACACACCCCCCCCACACCCCCCCCACCCCCCCCCAACCCCCCCATACCCCCCCCCCCCCCCACCCCAACCCCCCCCCAAAAAACCCCCCCCACCCAACCCCCACCCCCCCCACCCCCCAACACCCCCCAAACCCACCAAACCCCCCCCCCCAAACCCCCCCCCCCAACCCCCCACACCAACCAACTACAACAACCCCCACCCCACCCCCCCCAACCCCACCCCCCCCCCCCACCCCCACCCCACCCAAACCTAACCCCCCAAAACCCCCCCCCCCCACACCCCACAAACACCCCCCCCAAACACAAACCCCACCCACCCAAAACCCCCCACCTAAAACC
>JAMPIV010019141.1:0-68557 GCA_024509875.1 Oreohelix idahoensis
TGTGGTGTTGTTGTTTGTAGGTGGTTTGTGTTGTGGGTGGTTTTATGGGGTTGGGTTTATTTGGGGTGGTTGGTTTTTGGATGGATGTTTGGGTGGTGGGGTGTTGGTTATGGGGGGTTGTTTTTGGGGGGTTTGTTGGTTTTTTGGTTGGTTGGTTTTTGGTTTTTAATGGGTGAGATTGGGGGGTTTGGGTGGTGGGGGGTTTTAGGGTGTTGGAGGATGGGTGGGTTTTATGATTTTGTTGTGGTTTTTTGGGTTGTATGTGGGTGGGGGATTGGGTTTGGGGGTAGGGGTAGTTTGGGGGGGGGGGGGGGGGTTGGGGGGGGTTTGGGGTGGGTTTGGTGGGGTTGGTTGTTGTGTTGGGGGGTGGTGTTTTTGGGGGGTTTGGGTGGTTGGGGGGGTTGGGGGGGGTTTGGTATTGGGGGGGGGGGGGGGGGGTTTTGTGGTGGGTGGTTGGGGTGTGGGGTTTGTGGTTGGGTGGGGGGGTGGGGGGTGGGGGGGGGGGGGGGTTTGGGGGGGTTTGGGTGGGTGGTGGGTTTGGGTTGGTGTGGTTGGGTGGTTGGGTTTTTGTGGTGGGGTTTTTTTGGGGGGGGTTTTGGGGGGTGGGGGGGGGGGGGGTGTTGGTTGGGTGGGGTGGGGGTGGTTGGGGGTTGGGGGGGGGGGTGAGTTGGGGGGGATATTTTTGTTGGGTTTGGGGGGGACTAAAATTGGGTTTGGTTTTTTTTGGGTTGGTTTGGGGGTGTTTGGTGTTGGGGTGTGGGTGGGGGTTAGGGATTGGGGGGTGGGGGTGGGGGGTAGGTTTGGGGGGGGGGGGGGATTAATGTGGAGGGGGGGGGGGATTGTGGGGGTGGGTTGGGGGGGTTTGTGGGGGTTGTTGGGGGTGGGGATGTTGTGGGGGGGGTTGTGTTATGTAGTTGGTGGGGGATGGATGAGGGGGTTTTTTAGTGGGTTGAGGGGTTTTTGGGGGGGGTTTATGGGATTGTTTAGGGGTTTTATTGGGGGTTGGGTGTAAGGAGTGTTATGGGTTTATTTTTGGGGTGGGGGGGGGGGGGGGTGGTTTTTTGGGGGGGGTTTGTTGGGGGGGTTGTGGGGGGATGGTTTGGGGTTTGGTTTTGGATTTTTTGGATGGGTTTGGTTGTTTGGGTTTTGGTGGGTTTGGGGGTTTGATGTGGGGTTGGGTTTGTTTGTTTTATTTGTTTTGTTTGGGGTTTTTGGGGTAGGGGGGGTTGGTGGTTTTGGTTGTTGTGAGGTATGGGGGTTTGGGGGTATTGATAAGGGGGGGTTGGGGTTTGGGGGGTTGTTTGGGGGTGTTATTGTTTGGGGGGTGTGGGGTGTTTGTGGTTTTTAGTTGGGGTTGTGGGGGGGGTTTTGTTGGGGGTGTGGATTGGGGGGTTTGTGTTTTTTAATTTTTGTTTTTGGGTGGGTTGATTGATTTTGGTTATTAAGTTTGGGTTGTTTGGGGTTGGGGTGTTTGGGGGTTGATTTGTATGGATTTTGTTTTGGGGTGGTAGGTGATTGTTTGGTTTTTGGTTGGGGTTTGGAGGGGTTAGGTTGGGAGTGTATGTGTGTAGTGGTTGGGTTTTTTTGGGGGTTTGGGGTGTGGGGTTGGGGGTGTTTGGGTGGGGGTTGTAGGGGGTTAATTGATTTTGGGGTTTGGTGGGGGGGGATTTTATGGATTTTTTTTTGGGGGGTTGTGAAAAATGGGGTGGGGGGGGGTTGGGAGTGGTATGTTTGGGGGTTGGGGGGTGGGGGGTTGGGGGTTGGGGTTTGGGGGGGGTGTTGGTGGTTGGGATGTTGTGGGGGGGGGTGGGTGGGGGTGGTTGAGTTTTTTGTTGGGTTTGGGTTATTGAGGTTATTTGGGGTTTGTTTGGTGGTGGGGGTTTTGTTGTGAATTGAAATTTGGGTTGGGTGTTGATGTATAATTTTATTGGGTAGGTTAATGGTTGTGGGGGGGGTTTGGATGGGTATAGTAGGTTAGGTTGGGTAAATTGTATAATTGTAGGGGAATGGGGTGGAATATTTTTGGATTATATTTGGTAGATTTTGGGGGTGTTTGGATTGGATAAGGTTAGTAAGGTGTGTTTGTATGGGGGTTTTGGGTTATTTTGGGAGTTTATTTGTTATTAGTTGATTGATTTGTGTGGGTTGGGGGGATGTGGGTAGATGGAATTTTGGGGGGGTTGATTTATTTGTGTGGGTGGTTAGTATGTTGGATTTGGGGGATGATGTTGTTTGTAGGTTTTTTTTATGGTATTTGGGGTGGCTGGGATAGTAGATTTTGAGTGGGGGAATTGGGTTTTAATTTTAGTTTGGGATGATGTTTTGTTTGTTTGGGGGTTGGGTTAATGATTGATTTTAGGTGTGGGGTATTTGTGGTATAATTGGGTTTTTATGAATTTTGATTTTGTGGGAGTTTTTTTTTTTGAAATGTTTTTATTTTTTTGTGATGTTGGATATGATTGTTTTTGGGGGAGGTTTTATTGGGTTTATTGGTTTGGGGGGGGGGGGTTGGGTGGTTTTTTAATTTTTTAATTATTATTTTGGGATTTATTAGGGTGTGGGATTGTTTTGTTTATGGTGGTGTTAGTGGAATTTTTTTTTGGGGGTGTTTGTTATTGGTAATTATGTTTGGTGTATTTTTTGGTTGATGGGGTGGTTGGGGGGGGGATGGGTGTTAGTGGGTGGGTGGGGGTGTTGGTATGGGTTAGGGGGAATTAGGGGTAATTTTGGTTTTGATTTTTTTTGGTATTTGATTTGGGAGTTTTGGGTAGGGGTTGGGATGTTGATGTTTTTGGGGGTAATTTGGGATTTTGTTGATGTTTGGTTTTTTTTTTTAAAATTTTGATGGATGGATTTTTATTTTTTAATAGTGAAAGTTGATGGTTTTTTTTTGTTGGTTGAATGGTGGGTTTGGTGTGGGGGGGGATGGTTGGGGTGATTTTGGGGGGTTGGGAATTTTGTTAATTTTTTGATTGGGTTTATTTATTTGGTTTTATTTTGGGGGTTGGAAATTATGTAGGGATTTTGGTTTTATGGTTTTTAATGGTGGGTTTTATTTGTTTTTTAGTTTGGGGATATTTTGGTATAGGTGGTGGGGTTTTTTAAATGTTTTTAATTATGGGAAGTGTTGTGGGGTGTGGTGATTGGGGTAATTTGATTTTTTTGGTTTGGATTAAGGGGGTAATTTTTGGGATGGGAGGGTTTGGATTGGGTTATATAGTTATTTAATATGTTAAATAGATTATTGGTGATTTTTGGAAGTTGGTAGGAATTTTGGGTAATTTTGGGGGGGTTTTGGGGGGGGGTTGTATTTAGTGAGGTTTGAAGTTGTTTTATATTAGTGGGGGATTGTTTTATATTTTAATGAGTAGAATTGGTATGGGGTGGTAAGTTTAATGGAAAGGGGTTTATTGGTTTTTTAGAGTATAATATGATTGGTTTATGGGGTTAGGTTTTTTGGGAAATGTTTTTTGAAGGAAAAGGAATTTTTGGTAAGGGGGGTTGGGTTATTTATTAAGTTTACAATATTGGTTTATTGTGGGTTTATGTAGAGGATTTTTGTGTGGGGAATTTATGGAATGGGATGGAAGTTTTGATGTTTTGAGTTGGGGTTTTGTTGGGGGTTTGTTGTGTTGGTGTTAAAGTGGGTTGGTGGAGGGGGTTTGGATCAAAGGATTTGGAGGATAAATTTTTAAGTTTGGTGATTGGGGTTAAAGTTTAGGGGTGGGAAATATGGTGGTTGATTTAAGATTAGAATGAATTTTTAATTGGTGTTGTTAGAATATGTAGAGGGGGGTTTATTTATTGTGGATATGGGGTTGTGAGTAGAGTTTTGGGGTAGTGGGGGAGGTGTATATTTTGAGAAGGTATGGTTTAGGTTAGTTATTAATGTTTTTTTTATTATTATTGTAAATTATTTTTTGTTTCTTTATGAATTATTGGGGTTTGTATATTGGTTTTGGATGATTTTTTTTTATTGTTATGGGAGAGTTTTATGGTTTGGGTAGGTTTGGTTAATTTTAAAATGATATTGATTTTTTATAGATATGGAATAGGTAATTGTGGATTTTTTGGGATGTAATAGTTTTTTATTTTTTTGTTATATGTTAATTTTTGTGATGTTATGTTTTGAGGGTTCAGCCTTTGGTGATTATGTATTAGGTTGTTATGGTGGATTTTAGAATTTTTGTATGGAGTAGTTGAATAAGATGAGGCAATTGTAGTGGGGAAGGTTTATTGGGGAGTTTTTATATATTTGAAATTGTTAGAAAAAAGTTTATAGTATTGATTAGGGTTTTTGATGTATTTTGAATTATAATTGGGAATTATTATAATTTATAATATTAGTAGTATGGTTATTGATTTGATTGTGGATTTTTTATTTGATTTATGTGTTTAATTAGTAATAGTGGTTATTGAATGTTGAGTAGGTGTTTGAGGTAGTGTGAATTGGATGGTGGAGTAGGGATTTGGGTTACCAGTAACGTTTTGGATTTGACTTTTTATATGGTTGTTAATTTTTAGATTGGATGATATTATTTTATGTTGTTTGGGGTAGAATGGGGTAGTAAAATTTTTTTATTTGGATGGTTTGATATTTTGGTTTAAATGAGAGAGTTGGTGTTTGTTGTAAGGTAATGAGGGTTGGAAGTGTTTGTGGTTTGGAGAGGTAGGGAGTTGGGTTTAATTGAGTGGGAAAATATATATTAGTAAGAAGGTAGTATTTGATATATTGGGGGATGGATGGATTTGATTTGGTTTATTTGTTATGATTGTTATGTGGGTGTTTGGGTTGGAAATATGGAGTTATGGGGTCCATGGTATGACCATCAATGGCATTTTTAAGGGGACAGAGCTTTGTGCATCCCAGGCATATCGCTACGTAGGATTGTGTAAGAGGTGCGTAAAGATGTACAGAGTTGAGGACACGCCATTTGAGATGGGTGAGCAGTCGAATTACTTTGCATAGGACCCCTTGATGTGATGTAGAGACTGTACAGGACACAGGTTCTTAATCGTCTGGTTTTTTGACCCATTTGGTTTAGATACAAGGTGGTTATGGTAGGGTTATTGTTACATGTGCATGGTGCAAACATATGTGATGTTAAAATTAATTTTTACCCAGATTTGTATGAGATGTTTCAATTGTACGGACAGCGTTTGCTCAAGATCAATCACAGCAGATATGTCCATAAGACCATATGGAGCCGCCGTCACAGTGGAATAGGGAACCAATGTCCCACAGGTTGCTACCAGACATTTTTTTATGATGTACAGGGAGCATTATGGGAACAGTATCATGTCTCACTCATTAGGCAGCATGATTCAATTACTCGTAACCGTGGAGGTCAACGTGAGATACCTTGGTAGAGATGGATTACATACCCAGTAGGCAACATAGTTAGAGTTTAGGTACAAAAACGGCAGTATTTGACAGGAGATAATACCAAGAGAGTTACCTTGGGTGTTTTTAAATGGGGAATGATCAACCATGTAAGAATTGTGTAACAACAGAAACCCAACAGACTATGCATAAAAAGAGTTGGAAATAAACAAGACAGCAGTTTGAACAATAGCCTTAGGTTCGCACGATAAGTTTTAAAGCCACAAGATTTCATACAAAGTCAAGTATCGACAGATTCAGCAAGACCAATGAAGTTAGATATAAGAAGTAGTTCAACAGGAGAGAATGTGAGTAGTATATTGAGCGCCGTTGGCACCAACGCAGATTAGGCAGAAGATTTGCACTCGCCTAAAATTGAAAGGTATGGGAGAAGAAGACTGTCAATAGGAGCAGACACAATTGAAGCATACTAACGAGGGATATACCAAGCATGACAATGTTCCTACTGCATCTTATAATTGACGACACTAGAGACTGGAAAACTGTCCAAATCAGCAATATACATAGAGCACAATGTAGAAGAGTTGGACACTAATATTTTGGTCCGTAACCTTCTCAAATAGACCAGCTCATACATAACCCGCCCGGACATCCAGACAGCGAAGAAGAGGATGGCAAAATAACGGTGACTGCTGTAAGATTCAACGAAGGAAAGAATAAAGAATAAGCCATAAAGCATTTTTTCTAATTTAGCTGGATAAAGCGGCTGCTGGACCCTGATGGGAATTTCAGCAGAGGCCTTCGAACAGCAGATATTTCGACACGGCTTACAGAAGAAGTTATATAAATATACTTGGTAAAGTCAGGTGAAAAAGTGAAAGAGAGATACCAGCCATAATGAGAAGGAATGTTTTCTGGATTTAGATTGCCTAACAGAAGGGTAAAATATTACAATATGTAGCAACGAATTATATAGAGAAATAAATGTTACTATCCAGGTGCCAGGGTAAAAGTATTAAACTTAAACAGGGATTATCCATGAGAGATTAAAAAGAGTCACCATAGACAAGAAACTAAGGAGATTGAAACAAGAAGGGTTTTAGACAAAAACAGATTCATTTGCAAGACAGATAGTCAATTTGAGAATAAATAATAGAAAATAAAGTCTGAGGACTGTGAATTCACCACTTTTTTATACAATCGGAATTGTGAGTGGACTTACGTAAAATGGCAAATTTACATTGAAGACAGAGAATCACTATAGGAAATGGATGAAGTGACCGGCATTATGGGAGGTTCTCCACAGAAGATCATTAATTTAATAAAGATAAACTTATGAAGACAAGGACATGCAGAGTTACTATCATGAAGGGACAGATTACAGAAGCCGTTTGGGATAAGACAGGATTGCGTGCAGGGACTGTTTTAGGTATGCCATCTCTCATTTCTTCTTTCATTGCATGGCAATAGACTGGGTTATGAGATTCATCTGACCAACACACTATCAGTAAATGGAATGCCCTGTGGACTCTCGGGAACTAAGCAGTATGTGTTATGATCTGGATAATTTTGCTGAAGTGACTTTGTGCTCTTCTGCCACATAACTTGTAATCAGAAATGCATAACGAACAACTTTGGGAAAAAACTCGATGAGATGAGGTCACAGAGCAACTTGGGTATCGAAAATAACACAGGATAAAGGACAATAAATAATGAGAAAAAATGCAGGTAAATAATAACAGGATGAACTTAAATGAACACCAATTCAAATGTAGACTCATACACAAGTAGAATACAGGGATTAAAATGGTATGACAAGGTTACCAACGTGGAACTGATGACAAGAGCTAGACAAGTGCCAGTGGAACAAGAGATGAAAAGAAGACGATGGCGATGGATAGGACACACACTGAGGAAACCTGCTGATAGCATTACAAGGCAGTCCTTGTTCTGGAACCCTCAGGGCAAGAGAAGCAGAGGTAGACCAAGAAGCACATGGAGAAGAGAGCTGGAAACAGAGGTGAAAATGATGAGAACATGGAAAGAATTTGAGTTGATGGCATGTGACAGGATGACTTGGCATGTGTTTGTTGAAGGCCTATGCTCCTTTGGGAGTGGAGGGTTATGAAATGAAATGAAAATGACAGGCCCCATGTTTCTTCTCCTTGTATTATTTACGTTTTTTCATGAGGGATTACTGTGGGGTTTTATTTTATCCGCCCCACGTTTCTTCTCCATGAATATTATGGAGTTTAGTCTTTTTTTTTTGTAGGTAATTTATTGCGGTTTTTTCATGAGGGATTACGGTAGGTTTATTTTATACTCACACCAGTTTTCTTTTCTTTAAAGTAAACGCGATCACGTAGTCCCATTTTCTTTGTTAAAATAATTGCGGTCATTTTTGTTTTATTAAGCAGTTGAGCGCGTAATTATTAGAGGGCTGAGCATTATCTCCCGACGATTAGGAGATAATTCCGTACTCCTGTACATTCTATGTTTAAACGGGGGATGGGGGTGATGAACCTCTACCCAGGTACATAAGAACGGGCACTACAATGAATCAAAAGTTAATTTTGCTCATGCCAACAGGTAACGTTGTTTAAACATGATGCAATTCTTGGACATGCGGGCAGTAACAAGCATGACTCCCGAGTACGCTTACAATCTAATTGGCGGAGGTCACCGTTGTTAGATTTTGTAGTGATTCCATTGGTTATAGTGGGACGCCAAGCAATGACGTAGGGCGTAGGTCAGCGTGGGTTTTTTAATGATATATACTCGCGCATATTCATAAGCGGCTATCTTTGTCTGCAGATATTTTCAGCCGTGAAAATCAAAGTCATATCGCTTGCTCTTAAGTGAGATATTCGATAAAATTGGGTATGTCTATAATTTAATTAGCATTGTACATAAGTTAGTTTCTTTAATAGAGTCTTAGCCCGATCAAGTAAAGTTTTCTTCGGGGAGTTAATTTAAAGCTAATTTAATTTCGTAATGAAAGTGCCATCAATTACTATCTTCGAGAAAGTATTTAATGTAAGAGGTGCATATAATTCTTTCTATGATAAATAGCAGTATCTAGGAGTGATTAAAGAGTTTGAGATATTAAGTGTGTGCTCTGTAATATTTAAAAGTAGGTCGGTAGAATAACACGCATCTTTGATTTATGATAAATTACAGAATATATATATACGGGAGCGGATTTTTGTAATTTTAACCATGTGGTTACTGTTATTAAATTGAGTATTAATTCAGGACGGTAGTTGGATGGAGAGGGGTGTATTTAAATATTTCCTTATCTGTTGATCTATAATATTTGTAGCATAAATACGCCTGCGAAATTAATTGTAGAAGGTTAAGTCCTTAAAATGTACCTGTACGGTAATTGCGAGGGTCAGAGATATATATATATATATGTAACCTCGATTTAATTATATAATTGCAGTGTAATAGGTATTTTATTGTGCATTTAATTGGTTGTGTAATTAAATATTATGGAGAGGAGATTTTATGATAACCTGATATATATATATAAGCGTATTGGTGTAAAAGTTTTTAATCATGTATGTGCTCGTATTGTATTGAGTATTAATTTGGTAAGGTAGTGGAATGAGGAGGGGTGAAGTTAACCTTATGCAGAGTAAAGGACTTCGGGTATTTATCTACTGTGTTTAAATTATAACCTTTTGTAGTCAGACGATGCGGGATTAGACGGGATTTAATTATTCCTATAGAGGTATAATTTTATATTGTAGGATGCGATGGGCATCAAAGTTCAACCTGTAAAAAATAGAGGAGACCAAGGAATTCAGTACAGGAGTTCTCCGTGCATGAATGTTTTGACGCTGAGACAAGGCAAGACGGGCGTAACAAAAGATATAGGTCAGTCGTGTCTGGGAATTTCTTACCAGACCGATGTTTACTTCAAAATGGGATAGAGGTCAGAGAGGGGATTGCATGGGAGGCTGACCTTTTGGGGCATAAATATTTAAGTATCGTGGTGCATAGCTGAGTAGGTGATAGACGGGAGAGGGATGTATTTAAGGGAGTTAGATGTTAGAGATGTGTAAATTTTGACGTGTTATATAGCTGTTGTCATTTATTTGTTCCACAGCAAGTTTTCACGGCAAGCAGACAGGGGTGTCATTTTGCCCTTACAGCTTGCAAAAGTTGTCGGTCTTCTCAGGAGAAGACGAGTCGAGGCAGCGCCAGAGGGGAAAGAGGATTGGTGACGCAGTGGTTTGCCAGCACCAAGTCCGTTGGCACCAGATGAGAGAGAGATGAGAGGATGAGAGGAGAGAGAGAGAGATGAGAGAGAGAGAGAGATCGAGAGAGAGAGAGAGCAGTTTGCTGGAAGCGAAGCAGTCTCTTCAGATAAGAAAGGATTTCTTAAAAAAATCCTGAGCTCTACGCTCATATTCACCACTGAACAAAGGCACGTGACCTGGTGTTGTCATTTGAGTTTGGTCATAATAATACCGACGTCCCTAAACCAAAGAGGGGTAATGGGCATATAAATTCAGATTTGTCAGTAGTGAAGCAGCTTACATTCTGAGTCACGTATCCAGTCTATAAACCATCATCAGCTACAAGATTTGTTTGGAGGAGGAGGAGAGAGGGTCAAAATTCTTCCAAACGCACTAGAGAGAGAAAAAGGGGCGTAGCGGGAGAAGTCTCTCGGTAGACACCAGGAGTGTCAGACAGACACTGAACATAGATAGAATTAATCAATTAGTCAGTCAGTTTGTGTAGGACTTTAAAAGGTTCAATCAGCTTCCGGTGTAGACAGTGGTGTTAGTTAGTGGCGGGTATATCACCTAAAGAATTGAAGCTGTGTAGGCAATTCAGTTAGTGACGTCTGCAGACAGACAGTGGAGTTAGATTTTGTTTAATAATATAAGGTTAGTTAGGAGTGGTGGATCTGATGTATAGAAAACCCCACCAAACAGGTTGTTTGTAATCCTTAACTTTCTTCCCTACAGGTTGAGGGGAGGGTGACATTGTGGGGTTAACATTTGTAATCATTTTAATTGTTCTGTTTTCCAGAGGTGCGAACTCGCACGTTATTTATTTTATTATGTTATCTAAATTTTGTGGTGTAAATAAACTATAAACTTTAATGGATCAGGCTTTCTCACTATACTGTACGTATATGTTGTATGTATAGTGGTGTCTGTGGACTTGTAGTTAAACCCTTATATTCCTTTTGTAAGGTAGTCAGAGGGGGTGTGAGGTCTATAGCTATTATTGAAGTCACGCTAGTAGCGAGCGGAGAGTCAATCTCGGTTCTCAACCCTCATAGCCAATAGTCTCATCTGTCCAATTCCTTATCATTTCTCATCTAAATCTATCTTCTCAGTCTTTTCATACTACGGGGGGTCGTGTCTATACACTCAGACACACTCTAGTCTTAATCCACTTCGTGACAATCACAGGCATGAGAAAGAACGCAGAAATGGGAACAGCACATTCAGCATGTTGAACAGTTTTCTTGGATGATCAATGATTTCACATGAAGGGAAAGGGCTGCTGAAGTTAATATCAATGTTGGTAGTATTGTAACATCTTTATATTTAGTGACTTTTATGATGGTACTGTGGAAAGATGCCATACACAAACAGTATTCAGGTTTGTTGTCATGAGGGGTAGTCTTGTTGAATAATAGTGCTTGTCCACACAAGACCAGTTTCACCATTTGACCTATAACAAAGAGCCACAACTGCAGCTGGGCACCTTACAGGAAGTCTGTACCAAAACATTCACATGCCCTTGGTAATAGTGGTTCTGTAGCAATCCCCAGTTTTACATGACGGTTGCTAGCCCCATCCTCACACAGAAACCACAATGTCATTATGTAAGTATATTAAAACCAATAAAACGGTATTTAATCAGTTTTACAAATAACGGTTTACAAGAAACCAAATGTCATTATGTAAGTATTAAAACCAATAAAACGGTATTTAATCAGTTTTACAAATAACGATTCACAAGAAACCACATGTCATTATGTAAGTATTAAAAACCAATTAAAACGGTATTTAATCAGTTTTACAAATAAACGGTTCACAAGAAACCACATTGTCATTATGTAAGTATTAAAACCAATAAAAACGGTATTTAATCAGTTTTACAAAATAACGGTTCACAAGAAACCAAATGTCATTATGGTAAGTATTAAAAACCAATAAAACGGTATTTGATCAGTTTTACAAATAACGGTTCACAAGAAACACATGTCATTATGTAAGTATTAAAAACCAATAAAACGGTATTTAATCAGTTTTACAAAATAACGGTTCACAAGAAACCAAATGTCATTATGTAAGTATTAAAAAACCAATAAAACGGTATTTAATCAGTTTTACAAATAACGGTTCACAAAGAAACCAAATGTCATTATGTAAGTATTAAAACCAATAAAACGGTATTTAATCAGTTTTACAAATAACGGTTCACAAGAATTCCACTGGATGTAAGTATTTAAACCAATAAAACGGTATTTAATCAGTTTTACAAATAACGGTTCACAAGAATTCCACTGGATGTAAGTATTTAAACCAATAAAACGGTATTTAATCAGTTTTACAAATAACGGTTCACAAGAATTCCACTGGATGTAAGTATTAAAACCAATAAAACGGTATTTGATCAGTTTTACAAATAACGGTTCACAAGAAACAAGGGAGGTTGTAGGAAGCAAGTATTAAAACCAATAAAACGGTATTTGATCAGTTTTACAAATAACGGTTCACAAGAAACAAGTGAGGTTGTGTGCTCAAGTCCTCTAAATGGTCTCTTAAAAAAACAACACACACAAAATTATCCTCCCTTTTTCTTTGCAATTTAAATGTTAACTATTACTATACGGGCAGCTAAAAAAACCGCGTTTTTACGCGCTAGTTTAGCTATCGTTACCGTCGCGCGCCACTTGAACTGGCCTGCCGTAAAATTGGTACTAAACCCGCGCCACTTCACGGGGCTTGCCGGATACTAAGAGTTAATGGAGAAACCTGTTTACTTAGCAATATTAAGTACATACTGCTAAATCACAAGGTGTCACTGCTGGTTCCTCAGTAGGGGTGAACCCAGGGCTCCTGAATGACAGGCTTGTGTGCTAACCTTATGCTACCAAGGGGCACAAAAACATGTCTCTTGCCATAAAATAATTTACTGTTATGGAAAAGATGAAAAATGTTGTTCAACTATGGGCTGATTAGTTACCCTTATAAAGTCTACCATTTAAAACGGTAAAAATACTGACTCAATATAAGACAGATATATTAAAGCTGTAAGAGATTATGTTGAAATTATGACAGACTGCTACTGGCTTGCACAGTTCCAGTCCATGTGGCAACAACAACAAAAACCTTTCACCTTTAACCTTTAACTCTACATGACTAAAGCAGTTCTTGTTCTGGAGTCCCCTGGTAGAGAGAGACACAAGGAGAAGAGAACTGGAGACATCAATGACAGGGGATGGTAAAGACACGGAAACACCTTGAGGCGATGGTACAGGACAAGGGGACTTGGTTATGTGTCTGTTGAAGGTCCTAAGTAAGATACAGGACAAGGGGACTTGGGTATGTGTCTGTTGAAGGTCCTAAGTAAGGTACGGGACAAGGGGACTTGGGTATGTGTCTGTTGAAGGTCCTAAGTAAGGTACGGGACAAGGGGACTTGGATATGTGTCTGTTGAAGGCCTAAGTAAGGTACGGGACAAGGGGACTTGGTATGTGTCTGTTGAAGGCCTAAGTAAGGTACAGGACAAGGGGACTTGGGTATGTGTCTGTTGAAGGCCTAAGTAAGGTACAGGACAAGGGGACTTGGGTATGTGTCTGTTGAAGGCCTAAGTAAGGTACGGGACAAGGGGACATGGGTATGTGTCTGTTGAAGGCCTAAGTAAGGTACAGGACAAGGGGACTTGGTATGTGTCTGTTGAAGGCCTAAGTAAGGTACAGGACAGGGGACTTGGGTATGTGTCTGTTGGAGGCCTAAGTAAGGTACGGGACAAGGGGACATGGGTATGTGTCTGTTGAAGGCCTAAGTAAGGTACGGGACAAGGGGACTTGGTATGTGTCTGTTGAAGGCCTAAGTAAGGTACGGTACAAGGGGACTTGGTATGTGTCTGTTGAAGGCCTAAGTAAGGTACAGGACAAGGGGATTTGGGTATGTGTCTGTTGAAGGACTAAGTAAGGTACAGGACAAGGGTGGGGGACTTGGGTATGTGTCTGTTGAAGGACTAAGTAAGGTACAGGACAAGGGGACTTGGGTATGTGTCTGTTGAAGGTCCTAAGTAAGAGAACAATAAACTCAGATGTAAATAACTTAACCAAATATATTCAATTGTAAATAAACTCAGATGTAAATAACTTACACCAAATATATTCAATTGTAAATAAACTCAGATGTAAATAACTTACACCAAATATATTCAATTGTAAATAAACTCAGGTGTAAATAACTTACACCAAATATATTCAATTGTAAATAAACTCAGATGTAAATAATTTACACCAAATATATTCAATTGTAAATAAACTCAGATGTAAATAACTTACACCAAATATATTCAATTGTAAATAAACTCAGATGTAAATAATTTACACCAAATATATTCAATTGTAAATAAACTCAGATGTAAATAACTTACACCAAATATATTCAATTGTAAATAAACTCAGATGTAAATAACTTACACCAAATATATTCAATTGTAAATAAACTCAGATGTAAATAACTTACACCAAATATATTCAATTGTAAATAAAAACTCAGATGTAAATAACTTACACCAAATATATTCAATTGTAAATAAACTCAGATGTAAATAACTTACACCAAATATATTCAATTGTAAATAAACTCAGATGTAAATAATTTACACCAAATATATTCAATTGTAAATAAACTCAGATGTAAATAACTTACACCAAATATATTCAATTGTAAATAAACTCAGATGTAAATAACTTACACCAAATATATTCAATTGTAAATAAACTCAGATGTAAATAACTTACACCAAATATATTCAATTGTAAATAAACTCAGATGTAAATAACTTACACCAAATATATTCAATTGTAAATAAACTCAGATGTAAAATAACTTACACCAAATATATTCAATTGTAAATAAACTCAGATTGTAAATAACTTACACCAAATATATTCAATTGTAAATAAACTCAGATGTAAATAAAACACAAAGGGAAAAATTACTACACTGTATACCCTAATTATAACCAAGAATTAAGTTGAATAGAGTAGACTCTTTGCCAAGAAGGTGAATAAATGGAGGCAAATGAAGCTCATCTCATGCTATTCTGCTGTCCTTCTATTTCCTTTAGTAAAAAATTTGTCCCGGCACACATAAGACATAAAAAAAAAAACAGAAAGAAAATGTACCTTAATATCAAAACTATCATCACACAGGATCCACTGTAATAAACAACATACAACACCAGGTAGATTTCTGTTGGCATGAATGGAAGCCAGGGCTGCTGGGAGACAATGCAAAGCATAGCTTGGGTGATAAGCACCTGAAAAAGAAGAAAAATATCAAATGACAGCACTGAAGATATTTATTTATTTATTTTTTTTTTTTTCGTACGCCCGCTAATACTCGAGGCAAAATCTCAGGTTATTATTTATGTCTAACCTGACATTGATTTTACGTGAGTATCCCTTTTTTCTTGTACAGAGACAGGTGTCCCTCGCCATTCAGGCAAATACTCTCCGATTTCGGAGGTACCCATTACAGCTGGGTCGGCTCAGGAGCTGCCAATCCCTGGTCAACGACACTCCTTCAAATGTTCTCGCCAGGTCTCGAGTTAATCCAGTCCAAATCCCGGTCGACGAAAAATCCTCAAATGTCATCACCCGGGTTTGATCCTGGATCACCCGGTCGCCAGAGCGGTGTGGTAACCACTACGCTAATTTATATTAAATTGACAGCAATCTTGTTTTCTTCCTAGTGAAACACAAGACTACCTGCGGCTCTCCCACCATTTCCTATTTTAAGATGTATTCTTTAGGCTCCTGTGGCTTTCCTCGACCATTCTCTTTCAGTACTCTTTCATCAATCAGATCAGATCAATACCTATAAGTGTGAAGATGTGTATGAATATGAACAGCTATACTACTTTAAAAATATTTGTTAACACTCCAAGATGTTTTTATGTTACAGAAGTTTGTAAGAAAGTATACTTTTTCCGACAAAGTGCTGATAAATATGAGAATGTGTTTATATCTTTTAGTATTGATGATACATGTAAACATGTAGGTTAGTTCTTTACGGTTTGAAGGTGGGAGTGAATATCAGAATACAGGATAAAAGACAAAGGGCAGGATGCCAGACAGGCCTGCATGCCCAAATCTCAACCATTTCATAATAAAGTTTGTTCCTTCATTCCCAAAGGAGCATAGGTCTTAAAATAAATCCATGCAAAGTCCTTCTGTCACACGTCATCGACTAAAGATTTGTCCATATCATTCATCATTTTCATTTTCTTTTCTGCTACTCCCATCCTCCAAGCAGACGGAGAAGAGAAATGGTGGCAAAAATGAAAATCATGAGGATGACATGGAAAGACCTTCAGCTGATGGCACGTGACAGGAGGACTTGGTATGAGCTGATGGCACGTGACAGGAGGACTTGGCATGAGCTGATGGCATGTGACAGGAGGACTTGGCATGAGCTGATGGCACATGACAGGAGGACTTGGCATGAGCTGATGGCACGTGGCAGGAGGACTTGGCATGAGTTGATGGCACGTGACAGGAGGACTTGGCATGAGCTGATGGCGCGTGACAGGAGGGACTTGGCATGAGCTGATGGCACGTGACAGGAGGACTTGGCATGAGCTGATGGCACTTGACAGGACTTGGCATGAGCTGATGGCATGTGACAGGAGGACTTGGCATGAGCTGATGGCACATGACAGGAGGACTTGGCATGAGCTGATGGCACGTGACAGGAGGACTTGGCATGAGCTGATGGCACATGACAGGAGGACTTGGCATGAGCTGATGGCACGTGACAGGAGGACTTGGCATGAGCTGATGGCACATGACAGGAGGACTTGGCATGAGCTGATGGCATGTGACAGGAGGACTTGGCATGAGCTAATGGCACGTGACAGGAGGACTTGGCATGAGCTGATGGCATGTGACAGGAGGACTTGGCATGAGCTGATGGCACGTGACAGGAGGACTTGGCATGAGCTGATGGCATGTGACAGGAGGACTTGGCATGAGCTGATGGCACGTGACAGGAGGACTTGGCATGAGCTGATGGCACATGACAGGAGGACTTGGCATGAGTTGATGGCATGTGACAGGAGGACTTGGCAAGCGTTTTTTGAATGCCGATGCTCCTTGGGGAGTTGATGGGTAACGAATGGATGAGCCTATTTACAATATTAAAAGGAACATTCAAATGATTGTCATAAGCCTGACAGCACAAAATGTGTTTATTCATTCAGTGAATATCATGCCGACTACCACTGGCGATCATGCCTTTTTACTTCCTATGCTCTCTTCGGTCTTGAATAAGTTACATTTTAATCTCTTCCTATGCCATCAATAATAAGTGTATTTCTCACTCTGCCTTCTTTTTGAGTTAGATTTACCAGTTATGCCATTTTCTAATCTTTCACTTCTCATGACGTGTCCAAAGAACTGTGATTGTCAACACCTTGTCTTGTTGATTAACTGATGATTTTCTTATTTTTCTGAGAACTTACTGAACAAAACGCACTCAACTTATTTTAAGAGTCTGATTTACCTGGCCTAAGTCCACAGACAAGGCATAAAACTGATGAAGCAATGTCCTTGACATCCAAGTCATCCTCCTGCAGTAAGATGGCCAAACTGTCCCAGGACAAAAATGTGGCATTGCCTAAAGGGGAGTAAATATTAGGATGATTATTGGATTAAAGCTACTCTGTCAACCTTCAACAAATAACAGAAATAGGTAGGGGCTTAGGAGCAGAGCACAGAGCTGGAGCAGGGGAACAACAGGTTTTTGCTTAAAGCTGGAGTGAAGCCAGAGCACATACAATTTTGACTGCTCCATTGCTTCAATGTCTGTTTTCAAGTTCAATAAAATAAAGAATGCTATCACTCTAAATGTATAATCATTAAATAGAATTTTCTGGGTTAATTTGATGAGGGAAAACAAATTCACATTTTAAAAAGACAACCAAAACTATACACCATATATGTATATATGGTATAAACCCATAAGAAAGAAAGACAGATAGAGACAGAAAGAAAGACAGACAGAGACAGAAAGAAAGACAGACAGAGACAGAAAGAAAGAAAGACAGAGACAGAAAGACAGAGACAGAAAGAAAGACAGAGACAGAAAGAAAGACAGAGACAGAAAGAAAGAAAGACAGAGACAGAAAGAAAGAAAGACAGAGACAGAAAGAAAGACAGAGAAAGAAAGAAAGAAAGAAAGAACAGAGACAGAAAGAAAGAAAGAACAGAGACAGAAAGAAAGAAAGAGACAGAAAGAAAGAAAGACAGAGACAGAAAGAAAGACAGAGACAGAAAGAAAGACAGAGAAAGAAAGAAAGAAAGAAAGAACAGAGACAGAAAGAAAGAAAGAACAGAGACAGAAAGAAAGAAAGAACAGAGACAGAAAGAAAGAAAGAGACAGAAAGAAAGAAAGACAGAGACAGACAGAAAGACAGACAGAAAGAAAGACATAGACAGAAAGAAAGAAAGACAGACAGAGACAGAAAGACAGAGACAGAAAGAAAGACAGAGAAAGAAAGAAAGACAGAAAGAAAGACAGAGACAGAAAGACAGAGACAGACAGAAAGAAAGACAGAGACAGAAAGAAAGACAGAGACAGAAAGAAAGACATAGACAGAAAGAAAGACATAGACAGAAAGAAAGAAAGACAGAGACAGAAAGACAGAGACAGAAAGAAAGAAAGAGACAGAAAGAAAGAAAGACATAGACAGAAAGAAAGACAGAGACAGAAAGAAAGAAAGAGACAGAAAAAAAGAAAGAAAGAGACAGAAAGAAAGAAAGAAAGACAGAGACAGAAAGAAAGAAAGACAGAGACAGAAAGAAAGAAAGACAGAAAGAAAGACAGAGACAGAAAGAAAGACAGAGACAGAAAGAAAGACAGAGAAAGAAAGAAAGACAGAAAGAAAGAAAGAAAGAAAGAAAGACAGACAGAAAGAAAGAAAGACAGAGACAGAAAGAAAGACAGAGACAGAAAGAAAGAAAGATAGAGACAGAAAGAAAGAGAGAAAGAAAGAAAGACAGAGACAGAAAGAAAGAGAGAAAGAAAGAAAGACAGAGACAGAAAGAAAGACAGAGACAGAAAGAAAGAAAGACAGAGACAGAAAGAAAGAAAGACAGACAGATAGAAAGAAAGAAAGACAGACAGAGACAGAAACAGAAAGAAAGAAAGACAGACAGAGATAGAAAGAAAGACAGACAAATAGAAAGAAAGACAGACAGAGACAGAAAGACAGAGACAGAAAGAAAGAAAGACAGAGACAGAAAAAAAAGGAAAGACAGACAGAGATAGAAAGAAAGAAAGACAGACAGAGATAGAAAGAAAGAAAGACAGAGATAGAAAGAAAGAAAGACAGACAGATAGAAAGAGAGAAAGACAGACAGAGACAGAAACAGAAAGAAAGAAAGACAGACAGAGATAGAAAGAAAGAAAGACAGACAGATAGAAAGAAAGAAAGACAGACAGAGACAGAAAGACAGAGACAGAAAGAAAGAAAGACAGAGACAGAAAAAAAAGACAGACAGACAGAGATAGAAAGAAAGAAAGACAGACAGAGACAGAAAGACAGAGACAGAAAGAAAGACAGACAGAGATAGAAAGAAGAAAGAAAGAGAAAGAAAAAAGAAAGAAAGAACTGGGATGTTAGACAACAGAAAAGTAAGAGAAATAATAGACACTCTGTAAAATCGATCCAGGTCCATCTAAATGTCACCATCATTTGCTTGCAACAGTGAACATGTAATGAGAAACAACCTGCTTAAAAAAAGAACCCGTTACACACCCATTGAGGCATATTGGGAATATGGTGTTAGGCCCATATTATCTTGACCATCGGCACACGAGGGGTGATGTGGTCGGCATCACGCTGGCCGCCTTAACCTTCCCAGAGTTGCTCTGGTACCCATTTGGGGCTGGGTCGACCCAGGAGCCGTTTGTGGCCTAAAAAATTCCTGCCTCATCTGGAGATCGAACCATAGACCACTGCGCTAGGAAGCCAGTGCACTAACCACTATGCTACCTGCTAAGCACTACATAAAAGTGCTGTGACCAGGGTAAACCCTATCACGTGATACAGGCTGACATTTAAGCTTAACATTTGTACAGACATTGTATTCCTCTGTCCATTATCCTTCAAACTTCATAACTGTTATCTTACTTAGTCGTTCCCCTTCTACCATGGAGTTATCTACCCTTCCAAGATGGAGGTGAAATTCGTTTCTCACCTTAGACGCCGAAGGAAAAACATCAGGAATGTGTATATTTCGATGGATAATACCATGTTATGTTAAATTATAGAATAAAAGATACACCAGAGTATCTAGTGGTGTAGATATTTTCCTATAACTGACCTCGAAACCCTCAAATCGGTCGGTTGGATCGGAGGGTTGATCAGTGAGTTAACAATTCACTATCGTAAAACAAGCTATTGTTACCGAAACAGAACCAGGCTCGACAGTAAACATGACTCACTCTAAACAACTCATGAACATCAGTTGGAAAGAATTCAAGACTAATCGACAAATAAGAGAAGACTCTAGGCAGAAATATGTCTCCGACTATATAAGGAAAAGACGATGGTCATATATCGGTCATGTCCTACGAATGCAAAACAACAGAATACCACTACAGGCGCTCACTTGGGTTCCTGAGGGTAAGAGGAAAAAAGGAAGACCAAAAGAAACACTCAGAAGAACAATAATAAGAGAAGGAAGAACGTTGGGCCTAAATAATGTGCAAGAGCTAAGAGGAGTGGCGTCACAACGAACAACCTGGAGAGCACTGATTTCTGCCTTATGCGCCGTGTTTGGTGCTTAAAGAATTTATTATTATTATTCTACCATGAGGTGTAGAGGTTTGGAAGAGAGAGCGCCATATTATCCTATCGGCTGTCTTCCTCCTGGCCTGGTTCCATTCTAGTCCTCGGTCCTTCAGAGACTGTCTAATGTTGTCCTCCCAGCGGACTCTGGGTCATTCTGGAGATCTGGATCCCTGGCTCTTAGCCTCCCATACCTGCCTTGGAAGCAGATCTTCTCCCATTCTGCAGACATGGTCAAACCATCTTAGTTAGGACTGTTCTACATAACTGTTATCACACGTTTTTACTCTTCTCAGATCATGTTCTAGAATTTTTGTTTGTTATTTCCAGATACTTAACAATGATTCCCACCCCCACTTCATTTCTTAGCTGTCCATGATGTTTTCATATACCTTCAAAGAAACCACATCTCGGCATCTATTAATAAACTGAACATTTATTTTGTCGTTGTCACTGTGCTAATGACATATAAAGATGAGAAGGCAGATAAACTTGACACATGATGAGGTAGGAAGATTCTGAATAAGGACAGGACAAAATAAAAAGAGATAAAAACTATAATCAAAAATAGCATTATGAAAACAATGGCATACAAAACACACTGAGACATAACAGAAACAAACTACTTCTTACATTAAAGAAATCAAGTAAGACAACCAGTCAAGTTTCAGCCAGATTCAAGCACCATCTGTTTAATAAATTAAAGATCAGGCAGACAAATGTGTGTCCATATTGGGAAGACATTCCTGACAAATGGTAGCAGCATTCACAGATTGTTTTCATTTTATTTATTTTCTCACTTAGCCCTCACTTTCTTTCCTTTCCCTGATGAAGGCCTTGTGGCCGCAACGTATGCAATTTTCTTCGTCTTTTGTCCTAGTAAGGTGCATTATCCTTTTTTTTAAAGCAACCACAAGAATGTCTTCCAAGAATGTCAGCTCCATGAGAGGAACATAATGACAGCATGACCGTCACCAATCTATTTGAAGGAGAAGCTGTATAGCTATGAGAGAAGCCTGAGACAGACTGCCAACTTTTTGAAAGAAACAGATTTGGTTATATAAGAGCTAATAATGAAGATGACTGCATGGGTGCTCCACTGTAAGATCAAGTAAAGATCAATCTACCTTTGACTAAGGCTATCAGTTTTACTAAGGCTATCAGTTTTACTATCAGTTTTACTAAGGCTTTTACTAAAGCTATCAGTTTTACTAGTACAGTTTTATCCAATGCAGTACTAGTACCAACCCTGTGTTACTGGGGCCCGGAAGGGGAGCAAAGAATAGTAACACTGTACCCTACCAAGTTAGTTGCTTATCCTTTACAGGACGTGGCAATCAACCCCAGCTTTTATTGGCTGTTTGTGATTTTTCTAGGCAATTTTTTCATTCAGTAGTTTGCCATTGCTTTCTGAACGGTACGGTGCTTATACCATTGTTAAAAATCCACACAAAGCGATCTGCTACCAAACCGCCTGCAGCAGGTTTCGAACCTGGTATATCTGGATTATGAAACTGTGTTCATATCCATTAGGCCACAGACGCCAACCCTACCAAGCATGTCATAAAAAGCGACTAAGGAAGGTTGGGTATGGGCTGCGGTTACCCCATCCTGTAAAACATTTTAAACCACAAAAAATGTCAGCAAGAAACATGGACATGGAAAATATAGAATATTGGTCAATTCAGTCTTGGAAGGTCCTCTGGAAAAGAGGGATTATTATTATAATACTATTTAAGTCATCTAAGACTAATACCTAGCTTGCTGTGTGGGTCACACAAAAGAGTTCTGGCGTTCTCCAACAGGACATAGCAACAGCTGATCTGTAGTTCTGGATTCTCATCAGTAGTACTGCTGGATTTTACCAGGTGTGCCCACTCATTTAGAGATGTCAACTCCTGCTGGTGATCATCAACTGGTGCGGAAATGTTGCTATATATCAGGGGGACTAAACGACCAGAAAATCTCAGCATGGCTGCCTTGACCTCAATTCTGTTATGAGAGAGAGGAAAATAGTCTATAATTATACAGATAAAGTTGTGTATGTTTGTATTTTTTTTAGTTTTTAAGTGCTTTTTTTTGTTGGGGGGAGGGGGGGGGGGGGGGGAGGAGAGGAGAATGAAATAAACAGAAGGATAATGCCTTGAAGTCATGACCTAAATGCTCCACTTCCTATCAAAAACCTAAAGGCCAAACACTTCTTCACTGAGGGACTACTTCTAATGATCAGGTTACTTCCAACCTTGTGTGGTTGCTCAGAGTCTTCGAGGAGGTTAAGATAGATTAGCATAGGCATGCCAAATGTGAGGTTCTGCATGTGGCCTAGCAGCCTCATCACGTTAAACCCATCGTTACAGAAACTATCACTACATCAGCATATGAAAGTGCTGTGGAAAAGGCATCCTACCTTGGGGCTCAACTGTAGCAGTGGCCTTTTGCTCCTGATAATTATGGAACCCCAAAAAAAATACAAATAAAAGACAAGACACAATTATGTTATAAACATAATGAATTATACCTTACACAGTAATGCACTGTTGATGATGACAATATATGATACATGCTGACTTTTGATCATGTTATATTAAACACTTTAGTGTATATCATGTAATACATATGTGTATAAATACATATATATTTTTGTTTCTTATCATGATACGACCATAACCTTGAAGTTTACCTGATTTTACAACTCTAAGTAGATTGTTATATGGCCCCATAGCCTGTTATATGATGTGTCTTCTCACACATTATTCTACTGGTATTTATGATCCATGTATGACATACATAAATACATACAAAAGTACCACAATGCCTCTTGAGTAATCATTCACAGCATCACAATTATAGATACCAAAATTAGCAATTACTTTTTTAATGACTTGTTCTTGCAATAATTCTAAAGTGAACAGTAAAAAATTTCTGTAAAACAAATTCTACCCACCTTCTTTCTTTCTTTATTTTAACATGCAACTTTGTAAATATCTGTGGAAAAAATAGACAACTTTAATTTTAGAACAGGTAACCAACTCATAATATCTGGAACTGTTGCTAAAACATGTTAACTCTTGCAGGCCGGAATTTTTTCATCAGTTTTGCCAGAATTATTTTTGTACCTTAAAGCAGTACCTTTATAAATTCTAAAGTTACTGAGTTATTACACAACAAAGACACACATATTATACATCACAGTAAAGATAAATGAATGTAGAATTAGAATATGAAAGATTTTTAGTGATATTCTACATATAGTATTCAGTTATGAGTCATAATATAGACCACTTTCAAGAAAAGACTCATTTTAGTGAATGAAAAATGTACTCACCAACCCATGCATAAACACTGAAATATTATCCAGAGAGCTCCAGCATCTTTTAAAATATCACTAATCCATATATGAATATTATTTACAAGTGTCAGCTTCCTGTGATATTTTGTTAATGTTTTACAGACCATCCAGTGAACCATATAAACATTATAGACATTTGGAAAGAAAAATGACATTAGAGGCCGCGTGAAGCTTTTTAAATTAAATCATACATTGTATTGTTATTATACAACAAAGACACACATATTATACATCACAGTAAAGATAAATGAATGTAGAGTTAGAATATGAAGGACTTTTAGTGAAATTCCACATATAGTAATCAGTGATGAGTAATAATATAGACCACTTTCAAGAAAAAAAATAATTTTAGTCTATTAAAAATGTATTTACCAACCCATGCAATAGACTGAAATATTATCCAGAGTGCTCTAGGGTCTTTTAAAATATCACTAATCCATATATGAATATTATTTACAAGTGTCAGCTTCCTGTGATATTTAGTTAATGTTTTACAGACCATCCAGTGAACCATATAAACATTATAGACATTTGGAAAGAAAAAGGACATTAGAGGCCGCGTGAAGCTTTTAAATTAAATCATACATTGTATTGTTTTTATACAACAAAGACACACACATTATACATCACAGTAAAGATAAATGAATGTAGAATTAGAATATGAAGGATGTTAGTGATATTCTACATATTTTATAGACTACTTTTTAATAAAAACTCATTTTAGTGAATGAAAAATGTACTCACCAACCGATGCATAAAAACTGAAACCTTATCCAGAGTGCTCCAGCATCTTTTATAATAACACTAATCCATGTATGAATATTATTTACAAGTGTCAGCTTCCTGTGATATTTTGTTAATGTTTTACAGACCATCCAGCAAACCGTACCATCATCATTAAAGTATAAAGGAAGATATTCAAGGCCGCGTGAACTTTTAAATTAAATCATATATTGTGTTGATATTACACAACAAAAGACACACAAGTTATGTTTCACAGTAAAGATAAATATAGTTAGAATTATAATATTGGGGCTTTTAAGTGCTATTCTTCATATTATATTCAATTATCAGTAATAATGTAAACAATTTTTTTTAAAAATTCATTTTAGTGAATGAAAAATGTACCCACCAACACATGCATAAAGACTAAAATATTATCCAAAGTGCTCCATGGTTTTTTTTTAGATAACACTAATCCATATATGAAAATTAATTACAAGTTTTAGCTTTCTGTGATATTTTGTTAATGTTTTACAGACCATCCAGCAGACCGTACCATCATCATTAAAATATAAAAGAAGATATTCAAGGCCATGTGAACTTTTAAATTAAATCATATATTGTGTTGATATTACACAACAAAAGACACACAAATTATGTTTCACAGTAAAGATAAATATATTTAGAATTATAATATTGGGGCTTTTAAGTGCTATTCTTCATATTATATTCAATTATCAGTAATAATGTAAACAATTTTTTTTTTAAAAATTCATTTTAGTGAATGAAAAATGTACCCACCAACACATGCATAAAGACTAAAATATTATCCAAAGTGCTCCATGGTTTTTTTTAGATAACACTATTCCATATATGAATATTAATTACAAGTTTCAGCTTTCTGTGATATTTTGTTAATGTTTTACAGACCATCCAGCAGACCGTACCATCATCATTAAAATAAAAAAGAAGATATTCAAGGCCGCGTGAACTTTCAAATTAAATCATATATTGTGTTGATATTACACAACAAAAGACACACAAATTATGTTTCACAGTAAAGATAAATATATTTAGAATTATAATATTGGGGCTTTTAAGTGCTATTCTTCATATTATATTCAATTATCAGTAATAATGTAAACAATTTTTTTTTTAAATTCATTTTAGTGAATGAAAAATGTACCCACCAACACATGCATAAAGACTAAAATATTATCCAAAGTGCTCCATGGTTTTTTTTTTTAATAACACTAATTCATACATGAATATTAATTACAAGTTTCAGCTTTCTGTGATGTTTTGTTAATGTCATCAGTAAACAATGTCCTATAGCAGTCAAAAGGAGTTGATGCCTCACTAAGACCTAAGTCATCGTGTACTCCTGGTTTGCGACCATATTTGGGAAGAAATCTGAATGCGTTTTGGGTCTCAGTAATACTGATGTTTGGTACTGAAATCAATTCATTACTAATTGCCCCTTGTTGCTCCTTGGTACTAATGCTTTTCCCCCTTTTTGTCGATGATTTGGTCAAAACTTTTTGTCGTTTTGTAGCACTAGGGCCTGGCTGTGACCACGCCCCCTCCTGATTAGAACTAGCTTCTTCGTTAAGTTCAAATTCGAAATCATCGATTTTATTTTCGAAATCATCATTCTAAATAAACTCGACAAAGATGCACAGTTCCATAGCTTTTTCTACAGATAAAAAAGACCTACGTTTTGATAAACATGATGTGGTTGGTTCGCTAGACATTGTCTGTATAAACAACAATAATCGCCGATCGAAAGCTGACAGATTTACCGTTTTTTCACAGTGAAATTAGCTAGAACAAGCGTGTTTCCGAATCACAACTCAAAGATAGCGCTCTTCTGAATAAAAAAAGAGTAACTTCCGTTATGTTAAAATACCAAATTACGAAAATACGGAACACATTTCACGGAACACAAAAACGACGTTCCCATCGTCGTTTTGGCTTCTATGGGTTTTGAGGATGTACGCTGGTAGCGTCGTTCCGGCCTCTAAGAGTTAATTTAGGTGAAACAATATCTTCTTACAGACATCATGTTCAATCAATGAATAATGCCACAAGGTCACAGTGGTCCATACGGTTAGCCAGTCACTGTCATCATCATCATCATCACCACCACGTATCCTTTGTGTTCCCACAGCAACTTAAGTCTCAATCATTATTCTCCATCAACTTTTATTCTGTGCTATCATCTTCAGTTTTGCCAATAAATTGATCTGGTTTCTTCTATTAGATTTATTTGAGCGGCAAAAATCCTTAATGAAATTCACAAGAGCGGCATCAGCTATCGCCATCTATGGGTTCTATCATTTTTATTTACTTTTTATGCATTTAACTTAGTTCTTGCTTTGTTTTCTCTTCTGCTCCATAACGTAGGCTATTTTTCTCTGTCCTAGTGAGACAAAAATTAACTATTTTTCTCTGTGCTCTGTCTTAGTGAGACAAAAAATTAACTATTTGTCTCTGTCCTAGTGAGACAAAACTTAACTATTGTTTGTTGCTTACCCTGTCATTCTTCTACCCTACTTGTCCAGATTATCTTTGGCTTCCCCATTCTTGGTTTCCTTGTGGGTTCCAATCACTGGCATGTCTGGTTATATTGGTTTTGTAGGTCCTATCCACCCCCACCTTATCTGTGTAACGTGCATGTATATCAGTCGTGTTCTGGCTTTCTTTCATTCGTCTCTGTTATTACATGTGTCCATCTGTTTTGTTCGCAGCCTCATGCTGTCATATACTCCATGTGGTTCTTGTGGAGGCAGGGAGGGAGGTGTCCTTGAGGAAACAATGAAAGAACAGGACCAATCATGTTGTAAGAAGTGACTCAGGCAAGGAGGTTCTGTATGGGGCTGGCATTAGAACATGGGCTTTAAGTGACTCAGGCAAGGAGGTTCTGTATGGGGCTGGCATTAGAACATGGGCTTTAAGTGACTCAGACAAGGAGGTTCTGTATGGAGCTGGCATTAGAACATGGGCTTTAAGTGACTCAGACAAGGAGGTTCTGTATGGGGCTGACATTAGAACATGGGCTTTAAGTGACTCAGGCAAGGAGGTTCTGTATGGGGCTGGCATTAGAACATGGGCTTTAAGTGACTCAGGCAAGGAGGTTCTGTATGGGGCTGGCATTAGAACATGGGCTTTCCAACAGACTTTCTTCATGAAGGCCAATAGCCATGATGCCACCATGTTCCTTTGAAAAAGTGATAATGATTCATTTATGTGTCATTATTTCTTCATTGAATGCTGAGGTACAAAGACGTGTGCAAGAGAGACATGAAGGTACTAGACATGAAGGTACTAGACATGAAGGTACTAGACATGAAGGTACTAGACATGAAGGTACTGGACATGAAGGTACTGGACATGAAGGTACTAGACATGAAGGTACTAGACATGAAGGTACTAGACATGAAGGTACTAGCAATCTGGAAGGATGAACCTGCTGATCACACCAAGTGGCGATGCTCCCCACCTCAGATTGGGCAAAAAGAAGCTCTCACAACAAGCATAAGAGAAAAGATCACACAAAAAGAAGCTCTCACAACAAACATAAGAGAAAAGAACGCGCCGAAAGGAACACCATGTAAAAAAGCAGCTAAGGGCTATCACCTTAGGGGCACATTCCCATAGTCAGTTATGGCTGAAGGGGCTACTATACTATACTATTTATTCATTACTATGGCTAGTCACGTACCTTCTCTCAGACTGCTATTTTATGTCAACTGTTATTTTTTTTAAATGTCACGCACACATTCTCTAGACTGCACAGTTAATGCTAATAATGAAACAAGTCAACAACTTTTAAAACCAGGATGACAGTACAACTCTGAAGCAACAAAACACCATACTAGAAGGATAATAGAAGGACTGACATGGTACTACAAGATCATCAATACAAAATGGATGTAAAGATTCAGGCAAATACCAGCGCAACAAGAAATTACTAGCGTTAATAGGATACACACTGAGAAGACCAGCTGAAAGACTTACAAAGCAGTTTTTGTTCTGTAATCTCTAAGGCCAGAGAAGCAGGGGGAAAGTCCAACAAAAAAAAACCAGGGAGAAGAGAATCAGACACAGACATGAAGTGGATAAAGAAGACCTTGAACGGATGGCACAGCACAGGAAGTCTTGATGTGTATTTATTGAAGGCCTGTGCTACATGAGCGATTGAAAGGTGAAGAATGAATAAACTACCACACACAATAAATAAAGTTAACAGCACTGCCCATACCTCACAAATCTTTGTGCTACATGAGCAATTGAAAGGTGAAGAATGAATGAATGAATAAACTACCACACACAATAAATAAAGTTAACAGCACTGCCCATACCTCACAAATCTGTGTGCTACATGAGCAATTGAAAGGTGAAGAATGAATGAATGAATAAACTACCACACACACAATAAATAAAGTTAACAGCACTGCCCATACCTCACAAATCTGTGTGCTACATGAGCAATTGAAAGGTGAAGAATGAATGAATGAATAAACTACCACACACAATAAATAAAGTTAACAGCACTGCCCATACCTCACAAATCTGTGTGCTACATGAGCAATTGAAAGGTGAAGAATGAATGAATGAATAAACTACCACACACAATAAATAAAGTTAACAGCACTGCCCATACCTCACAAATCTTCGTGCTACTTTTCTCTGACAAGAGTCTGGAGCTGCCGGGAATGGTGACCAGGACACAGAAACCCTGATACATAGATGGACAACAATTTGCTTTAAAATTATGAAAAGCTGTCATAAACATCTATTGTGTCCAAATAATTTTTATTAATTTCTAAGATTTATTCTGAGGTCACTTGCAAGTCCAGAAACAAAGATTATATCAGATCAAGTGCCATCTCCAAATCAATGGTTACAAACATAGATCAAGTGCCATCTTCACATCAAGGGTTACAAACATAGATTGTGCCATCTCCACATCAAGGGTTACAAACATAGATCAAGTACCATCTTCACATCAAGGGTTACAAACATAGATCAAGTGCCATCTTCACATCAAGGGTTACAAACATAGATCAAGTCCCATCTTCACATCAAGGTTCCAAACATAGATTAAGTACCATCTCCACATCAAGGGTTCCAAACATAGATCAAGTGCCATCTTCACATCAAGGGTTCTAAACATAGATCAAGTGCCATCTTCACATCAAGGGTTCCAAACATAGATCAAGTACCATCTTCACATCAAGGGTTCCAAACATAGATCATGCCATCTTCACATCAAGGGTTACAAACATAGATCAAGTGCCATCTTCACATCAAGGGTTCCAAACATAGATCATGCCATCTTCACATCAAGGGTTCCAAACACAGATCATGCCATCTTCACATCAAGGGTTCCAAACATAGATCATGCCATCTCCACATCAAGGGTTCCAAACATAGATCAAGTACCATCTTCACATCAAGGGTTACAAACATAGATCATGCCATCTTCACATCAAGGGTTCCAAACATAGATCAAGTGCCATCTTCACATCAAGGGTTCCAAACATAGATCATGCCATCTTCACATCAAGGGTTCCAAATATAGATCAAGTGCCATCTCCACATCAAGGGTTCCAAACATAGATCAAGTGCCATCTTCACATCAAGGGTTCCAAACATAGATCAAGTTCCATCTCCACATCAAGGGTTACAAACATAGATCATGCCATCTTCACATCAAGGGTTACAAACATAGATCATGCTATCTTGACATCAAGGGTTACAAAAATAGATCATGCCATCTTCACATCAAGGGTTACAAACACAGATCAAGTGCCATCTTCACATCAAGGGTTCCAAACATAGATCATGCCATCTTCACATCAAGGGTTCCAAACATAGATCAAGTGCCATCTCCACATCAAGGGTTACAAACATAGATCAAGTGCCATCTTCACATCAAGGGTTACAAACATAGATCAAGTACCATCTTCACATCAAGGGTTCCAAACATAGATCTAGTGCCATCTCCACATCAAGGGTTACAAACATAGATCATGCCATCTTCACATCAAGGGTTCCAAACATAGATCATGCCATCTTCACATCAAGGGTTACAAACATAGATCATGCCATCTTCACATCAAGGTTTACAAACATAGATCAAGTGCCATCTTCACATCAAGGGTTCCAAACATAGATCATGCCATCTTCACATCAAGGGTTCCAAACATAGATCATGTCAGATCAAGTTCCATCTCCACATCAAGGGTTACAAACATAGATCATATTAGATCAAGTGCCATCTCCACATCAAGGGTTGATTGTAACAGAGCATGGGTTGGCATAAGGTAGGTCCTGATCTACTGGTAGACCACTGGGGATGATTTAGTGGATCTCTAGGTGACAGAAGAGGAAGAATTTGAAAGCTAGAGAAATTTCAGACTAGCCTTTTCCTGGCAGCATTTGAAAGTGCGGAAGCCCCAGGATTAACGGTACTTTTTCTGTGCTTAGAGTGACAACTCTTGAGCTTACGTACAAGAATTCACTTTCCTCATGTACTGCATAAGACAGGAACGTCATCTCTTCTCTGAAGAACAATTAAGGAGAGATAAAATATCCTTTCGTTTGAATTTTTTTGACTGCTCTGTAGATGTAACTGCAGGAAGTAGATTGCCCGGCAGAGATAAAAGTCACATATAATCTGTGCTTATTCCAAATACTGTGAAACCTAATAACAAATCTGATCTGATCAAAGTAGATCTTTAGATAGCTCAGTGTTTGTAAAGTAGATTCCCACAGCTCCTGGGTTGTAATAGAGCTACACAAATTTACATCCACCATGTCACGTTTTCCTGCCACTTACAGCAATGTTATCCACTATGTCACGTTTTCCTGCCACTTACAGCGATGTCATCCACCATGTCATGTTTTCCTGCCACTTACAGCGATGTTATCCACCATGTCATGTTTCCCCACCACTTAGATGTCATCCTCTTGCGTCATGTTTCCCTGCCACTTACAGTGATGCCATCCACCATGTCATGTTTCCCTGCCACTTACAGCGATGTTATCCACCATGTCACGTTTCCCTGCCACTTACAACAATGTCATCCTCTTGTCTGTTTGATTTCATTTTTTCCTTCTGTTATAGATTTTACGAAAACAGCAGTGAGCATGGCACTCAAGGAGTAAGTTAATTCTACTTTCCTAAAGAACATATGCAGTAGTGGTCCAACCTTTGATCACAAACACAAGAGTAGATCTCATAGTGATTGTTGTAAATGCAAATTGTTTGTTGCTGACAGTCTACAGCATTATTTCTTGACCTGTGGTCCACAGACCCCTTGGGATTCTAGGAGGTCCGAGTACATAACCTAAAATTTAAAATGTTTAATTATGCTTTAATGTAACTTTCTTTCCTAAGACAATTAAAGGGTCCCATAACCTTCATCAGACAATTAAAGTGGTCCATGGCATAAAAAAAGGTTAAGAACCTCTGGTCTAAAGTCAACAAAACTGATGATCAACATATCATTTCTGACATGCCACACTATTTAAGTACATTTTTGATGTTCACACACCACAAACACTGTCTCATTTGATAACTTCATATGTTATATTATGCCAAATCTGTTCTTATTGACAATAAAGTACAAATGGCAAATCAAAGTAAGCACAAACCATGTGAAAAAATATTCTCACCTTTTGCAAACACTCATGGTGAGTTTCTTCCATGGCCATCTTGAGAATGTGGTCAAACAATGCAGGTGCAAGTTCCTCTAAGGTTGTTTTACTTAATCCTACACTAAACTCAGAATTCTCATGGTCACCACCAGCACTACAGACCTCATGGTCTCTTGAGTTTAAGTCGAGCTTAGAAGCATCAGAGTCACTGAATTTTTTGGCATTGTCATTCCTCCAAAATGTCCATAGAACATCCAGCACTTCAAGTCTGACTTCATACAGCGGAGAATCTAACAACCTCACTAGAATATCACATGACACTGTTTTAGAAGTTAAACACTTTGCTTCCATAACGTCTGCTAAATGGAACTGTGATTTTCTTATACTGTCACCATGGTCCATAATGCTTAGACTGATCACTCCATTTATGTCCTGTAAATTAACAAATCTGGCAGCCAGGTTTTCAAAGTCTGCTAAATGTTTCAGGCAAAGTCTTGCTTTGGTTTTTTCCAAATCAAAATAAAGGGGATGCCACACATTTTCAGAAGATACTGTGTCCTGCATCAAAGCAGCCAAAAAAGTCTCTCTCAGTTCATCTATGGTTTTGACATGTTCTGGAAATTTCTTACTGACTGTGACAGCAATATCCAACACTATATCAACTAGTTCCAATGCTGCCTGTCGTGTTGCAAAACAAGTGTTGCTACTGAAATAACAATGCAAAACAAAGTTGTTACTGAATTAAAAAAATGCAAAATTATTGGAATACTAGATGGTCAACATAAAAAATGGTATTGTGATATTAGTAAGGTTGAAAGTATATGTGAGAATAAAACATCTTATGTTTTAAGGTAAGTGTAAATTAGAAAAAACGAGTTGGATGCTCAATAACAAATATTCTTTCTTGTGTAAAGTTGTTTCATTAAGTTGCAGTGCAAAGTCATATTTATTTCTTTTAATCTGATGCCCTTGTTTGACACTATTCTATCTGGTTACTTTCTAATTTGTAAGGTACTGTGCACTTCTCACAATAACCATTTCCTTTCTTTGTACTGCTTCTTTGGAATACCTGTACAATATCCCTATCTTTTTATTTTTTGTTGTTTTTTATGCAATAAACTCTTTATTTCTTTTATTTTTTCCAAACATTCTGTTCCTGAAGAAGACACTGTGATCATAACCTGAACTGTGTTATGCTTTGTATTATGCTTCTCTCATACTTCTCTACTCATGCATTAATTACTACATCAGTTTCTCTTAAAGTGCGTGGTACATCTCAGGTTATTTTGTCACACTCTGATTTTCTCTCCTTTTTTTCATAAATTTTACTTGATTAAACATGCAGCTTTTAAAAAAAAAAATGATATAATAAGCAGGGTGTAGGATAAAGAGAGAGAGATAGTATCTCATGGACAGTGATAGCCATACATTAAAGGATACACAGGATCCAATCTACCTCCCATGTCTTTACCTAGCTCAAGTAGGGCTCCATGACTACCACGTGTGCATGATGGTGGACCACACCATGGGCAAGTCTTGAGTGACTAGCTAACTACATAAGTGAAGTCTGAGTAATTCTACTAAGAGAATGCCCATCAAATGAGGCAGTGAGTGAGGTGGAAGAATCTAAAAAGATCAACAACTCACGAAGCGAAACAGTAAAGAAGATAACGTCAAGCGATGGACAGAAAAAACCTTTCAGAGCGTACCATCAAGACTAGAGCTAGAAGATGTTGATCTCTTAAGGCTAGGCTTACCATACGTCCCGGTTTGACCAGGACTGTCCTGGTTTGAAGGTATGGTCCCGGCATCCTAGCCAGTTTGTCATTTTGTCCCGGTTATTTGGAAAAAATTAAAAAGTGCAGAATATACACGAAGTCAAAAAGTGCAGCCTCGGAAAATGGCAATTAGGCAACACAAAAACCCGACTTTAACACTGGCCTAGTACGCAGTGTCGCAAGTCAGTTGCGCAGCCGCCGTGCATGCGCAATCTTAGTTGAGTTCTGTCAGATTGCTTAGGTAATTTACTCGAGTCGGTGTTTGTTTTCGGCGTGTTGTTTGCGATTATTTTGTACTGTACATTAAATTAATTTAACCCCCAAAATGCCAAAAAGAAGCTGTATTTATGGATGAATTAACAAAGGATTATCCGTTTTTGAAAACAGTTTGTGGTCATATTGACAAAATGAAATGTGAACAGTGTTCTTCAGAATTTTCGGTGGCTCATGGTGGGCGTTTGGACATCAAAAATCACTTGAAATGTGCGAGACATAAGGCTAGTCTAGCAGCGGCAGGAACTTCCTCAAAAATATTGTCATATTTTAAAAGTGCCGATCCATGTGACAACGAATTTTTAATAGCTGCTAAAGAAGCAACTTTTGCATTTCATGTTGCTATTCACAATCTCAGCTTCAAGTCTGCCGATTGTTCATCTAAATTGATATCAAAGTTTTTTTAAACAAAGTTTAGACTAGCCAGTACAAAATGTGAAACTGTCATTGTTAATGTGATTGAGCCACTGTTGTTTCAGCAACTTTGTGAAGATTTAAACAAAACAAATTTTGTGACAATATCAATTGATGCTTCCAACAGGAAAGAAGTTAAAACTGTGCCATGTGTTGTGCAGTATTTTGTATCAGATTGTGGAGTAAAAGTTAAACTTTTAGACTTTCAATCAGTTCCCAGTAAAACTGCAGAAATATTGACAAACTATTTAATGTCAGTTATCAAAAACCATAATATAACACACAAAAATTATTGGATTTTGTGGAGATAACTGCAATACCAATTTTGGAGGTGTAAAACGGAGAGGAGAAAACAATATTTACAGTCGAGTGAAGAAGGAACTAGGAAGAAATATTGTGGGCATTGGTTGCGGTGCTCACATCGTTCACAACTGTCTTCAAACTGCAGTTGATGTTCTACCTATTGAAATAGAAGCTTTAGTGGTCAAAATTTATAAATATTTCCACATTTATACGGTTCGAGTAACTCAACTAAAAGAGTTCTGTGAATTTGTAGATGTCGAGTATAAAAAGGTTCTTCAACATGACAACACCAGTTTTCTTTCGCTACTTCCAGCTATCGACAGAATACTTGAAATCTATGAGGGACTGACATCATATTTTATTTCACAAGAACACTGTCCAGTGTTGATAAAACAGTTCTTTGATAATGATTGTGGTGAAATGTATTTGTGGTTAGTGCAAGGGCAACTCACATTGTTTAACAAATCTACCTTGATTATGGAAAGTACAAAAGCAATTTCCAACTGATATTGTCAGTGAACTTACAAAATTGAAAAAAAATCTTGAGGAAAGGCATAATAATAAATGTATACCTCAAGAAGCAAAAAAGCTTTTTAGAATACTGGAAAATAATGGAAGTATTAATATTAATACAATCCTACAAGAGTTTACAAAATTTTTCTTACACTGACTATGGGAAAACAGTTTTGGTGGAGCAGAATCTTTTATTTGGATAAACAACAATGAATTAACATGGTCTGAAATTGAAGCATCAGGTGAACAAATTAATGAAACTCTTGCAAACAGTGCAATAAACTTGGATAAACTGTTTGATGAAGTGGTGATTGCAAAAGGTTTTTGGTCTGCAAACTATGACATTTTGAAAAATACAAGTTGCGAAGAAAAATGGACACAACTATTCAGTCATTTCAAAGAAAAGAACATTTCATTGCCCAATCTTGTCCAAATTATAGAATACATTTTCAGCCTGCCAGGCACATCTGCACCTGTTGAAAGGATATTCTCAATAATGAATATGGTCTGAAGAAAGAGGTAGAATGGCTGAATCAACTGTAAAAGCTTTATTGCGCTGCAAAGTTAATTGTGAACTAAATTGTAGTGAATTTTTAGCCGTGATTAAAAATAACAAAAAATTTTAAAGAAAGTTCACGCTAGTGATAAATATTAATAACTTTTTAATAATAAGTTATGTTCAGTTAAGAGTAATTAAAAATTATTACTACATAATTGTTGTTTTTTGTTAACCACTCCATTACTTAGCCTTTTTGAATCATAAGTACTTAGCTGAATATACTTCTCTCTTTCTAAAATCGCATAGAAGGCGCTCACTTTCTGTTTCGAGCAAACTCTCGAAATTGTCCCGGTTTGAGAAAAAAATATTATGGTAAGTCTGGTTAAAGGCGAACCTTCAATGTGGAGATGACAGTTGATCTGATATAACATGCAAAACTAAGATAAACTATTTGTAATCATTTACAAATGTTACTTTAGGAGAAATTCAGTCAATAAAATACTTTAAAATTTTGGTATCAAATGTACCTTGATATCAAAGATGTCCGCTTGCTAAGACCAATAAGAATGGACTCTAGAATGTCTCCCTGTATGCTTGTTGCCATTCCTCTCATAAGCTTTGCCAATTGGCACAACTACATAGAACAAAGCAGAAAAATATATAACATATTTCAAAACTGAAAATCATTTGTTGAAAAATAAATTCTACTATATAATGTTCAGTAGAAAAAACTGAAATTGACAAGTAATTTCCAGTTTTTAGATAAGCATATATGTCAGTAGTGAACTGCTTGACCTATTCTGGAAGTAACATCAACAAAATAGAAGCAACAACCCAGTGCCAGAAATAATAATAAAGCCAAAATTATCTTCAACCCTTACTGATCAGTGCAGAACTCTGCAACTCTGTCCTATGAGAATAAAAAAAATTATCCTATTCAATACAAATGTAAAATCTGACCTATCAATGGCTCAAAAACAAGACACATAAGACTAAATATCATGTTCAAACACCTAACATTTACAACAAACTACAAACTCCATATCAAATGGCGCTCTGTAATAATTAACACAGATCCTGAGAGAGAACAGTACAGCAACTACCACAGCAGGTGGCTCCTGGGACAACACACAGAAAGCTGACTTGTGTCTGGTTCACACCTGGGACAACACACAGAAAGCTGACTTGTGTCTGGTTCACACCTGGGACAACACACAGAAAGCTGACTTGTGTCTGGTTCACACCTGGGACAACACACAGAAAGCTGACTTGTCTCTGGTTCACACCTAAGACAACACACAGAAAGCTGACTTGTCTCTGGTTCACACCTGGGACAACACACAGAAAGCTGACTTGTCTCTGGTTCACACCTGAGACAACACACAGAAAGCTGACTTGTCTCTGGTTCACACCTGAGACAACACACAGAAAGCTGACTTGTCTCTGGTTCACACCTGAGACAACACACAGAAAGCTGACTTGTGTCTGGTTCACACCTGAGACAACACACAGAAAGCTGACTTGTCTCTGGTTCACAACATTTCTCCTAAGAAAATCTAGATCTGGCACCTAAACACCATATATATGTTATGTTATGTTAAGTGCCAGTGGAATACGAGAGGTGGGGAAGACATTGGTGATGGACAGGACACACACTGAGGACACCTGCTATTAGCATTACAAGGCAGTCCTTTTTCTAGAATCCCCAGGGTAAGAGAGGTAGAAGGAGAACACGGAAAAAAAGAATGGTGACATAAATGAAAGGGATAACGAAGACATTGAGTGGATGTCACATGACAGGAAGACCCTTGCTCCTCAGGGAGCAGAAGGGTAAAGAATGAATACATTAACAGCTGGTGATTGCACAGACAAAAATGGATAAAGCATACCCTCAGGAAACAAGCAACCAGTACAACCAGACATGTCCGTGACTAGGACCCACAGGGGAAGAGAAAAGTCAGGAGGCTAAAGAGAAACTGGAAAGTTCAGTGAAAGAGGACGCCATGGCAAACAGAATTTCATGGTCATACTGAATAAAATGGGAGTAAAACAGAAATTGGTGGCCAGCAACTGTTACAGTTTTATGTTGAACATGAAACAAACAGAAGTGATACAACTGATATAAAGATAAGGATGTAGAACTCATAAATATGTTTAAAAACAAAATTAACAGCCAGAATACATTTACCTGCAGAAGTGATCCATGAACATGGCTGCTTAGCACATTCTCAGAGATTCCTGTCTCAGGCAGACTATCAAAGAGTTGACTGCTAATGTTTATCACCTGATCCCTTCTAGCCAATGGCTGCAGAGCTCTAGCTGCTATCACCCTAGTCTTGTACACAGGACTAGCCGCACATCTGCATCAAACAATTCACATTTAACAGGCTGTTGACAATCATTTTTTTATTACATTCCTAGTGCTACATAATAAAAGGACCACTAATCATGATTTTCCTTCTTCTACAAGTACCATGCCTATATATTGTTGCATGGTTTGCGAGCATTTTGGTTTTATCTTGATTTGGATGGTCACATCATGCAACACCTCCACTAGTTAGACATCAAAGCACGCGTAAAGCATTGGATGATGCATGAAGCCTAGTAACAAGCACAGTCTTAGTGTAGCCTTCGGGCATATGGCAGTGTTTACAATTATGTGGCAGAGCCACTAGCCAATGTATATAACTGTCGATGTGTGGGCTTTTTAAAGCTGATATAATAATATGTGGATAAAGATGTATAAGGCCATAATTGTGTAAAGCGTTAGGGATAAAACGCAAGGATTTATATACGCGATATTGGGGAATTACGAACGCGAAGTTAATGTATAACGCTAATGAAAGTGACATGGCTAGTGTAGCATGGCTAGTGATGGCAAATTGAGAATATTATACAGACAAAGCTCTGACGTGAATGTTAGGCATTGATTCTAAGCAATAATGGAACAATTAGCAGAGATGCTTTGCTTACTTACTTACTTAGTCATTCCCCTTCTACCATGAGGTGTAGAGGTTCGAGATGCTTTGACGCTTCTTAAATATGGTAATGTGCCAAGTATTTGGATAAGGATAATGAACAATCATTATGACGGTTAAAAATGAACACACAATGTTTTGTGCATGATAAACTACAAACTGTGATGTATCAAGTTTCTTTCAATGTGGAAAATATGTTAATTGAGAAACTCATGCTGTGTTGTTATTGGAGCTATTAAAATATATGTGAAGTCGTCTACACGAGACTTATTAGATGAAAAGTTTATAAAGTTACAGTTCTAGACTGTTGTGTTGATTTGCCCATTAACATTCAACGTGTTGGTCAAAATATAAAACTCTGCCATAATGAGAATTAAAAGAAATAATAGAACGCAACGAAATATTGAATAAGAAATGAAGTTTATTGACTAAACGCTCACACTAATATGCATGAAACTCAAAGTGAACCCACTGTTGCAGCAGAATATAATAGTCAGCGAAAGACAGAAGAAGAACACTATATCATACAAATTTAGCCCATAAAAGAAAGTCTGCAACACCATGCCTGCTGGCATGTGTGATCATGTCTCTCCATAACTCCTTGTCCCCAGTGTTGTTTATCATATCTGTTGTTGACTTCTTTTCATTCCATGATGTCAACTGTCCAGCATCTCCTCTTTTTGTTGTCCTCATCTCTTTTTCCTTTAATCTTTCGTGTTGTCACAGTGCATCCCAGTTTTTCTCTTCTCACAGCATGCCCAAAGACAGAGAACTTCTTCCTTCTAATATAGATAGCAAGATTCCTTTGGGCAATGGCTTCTTTCCGGATATCCTCATTGCTCTGTTGAGTGGCCACCGGTATTCTTAACACTCTTCTGTGAAATTAATTCTCTATAGCTTGAAGGGATTTTCTTGCTTGCTTACTGATTGTCCATGATGCACTTCCATAAGATAGGAGTGCTCTAGCTCTATATAACACTGAACATCTATCTTTCTTACTTTCACTGACAAAGACTTGCTGCATAAAATAAGATTCCTACAAAACATTCTAAAGGCCAGCATGAAAACTCCAGGTAACTTCAGAACATCAATGTAAGATACTCTGTGGCAGGACCAGAACACAAATACCAATGGACCTTTTTCCTCTTTTTTTTTGTCCTTGTGGGTTTTGCCTTCTTGTGGCGAGGCACATTCATTTCAACCTAGACTTTAATCTGTTGCTTATAATGGAGCACTATTTGCCATTCAAAACAAGGGGAAATCCGTTAACTGGAGTACAGCGTTGATCGATACTAAGACCTATAAAGGCCTCACATCATCCATCTATTAGCCTGATGAAGCCTTGAAAAAGGACTTGAAGAGAACTGCTAGCCACACCAACGCTGCTCATACCTCCTCAATAATCACCGACTGAAGAAACGTTTAGTGCAAATAAATTATTATAAATGAAAAACTGTCCTTCTCTTTTCAACTTACACATATGCAAAGAGTTATATATTGCAGTTATTACTTTTGCATAAAATTTACACACTGATCTTGCAAGTGTATAAAATGTAAAGCCACTTGCTCACTTTATGGAGTGCTACAAATGTAGAACTGATTTTCTTTTTTCACTCCTTACGAAGCATGGAGCCATCACCACAGCTAACACCAAGTCTGTGTCAAAGCCCTCATCCACTCCTTATAGAACATGCAGCCATCACCACAACTGACCACCTAACACCAAGTCTGTGTCAAGGACCTCATGCTCTTGTAGCGATGGCTTCTGTAGCAATTTATTTTACATCTTGAGGTTGCCAGCCCCAAACACAACTTCATATCAGTTAAATTTTACAACATGCCTGAGGGAACAGTAGTCCTAATCTTTTTGGGTCTCCCCAGAAACTCCTGGGACCCAGATGAGACACGCACTTACTTACTTAGTCGTTCTCCTTCTACCGTGAGACACACAAGCAGAATAGTAGTAGTTCAAACTAGATCAGTGTTTTCAAACATTTTTCCAGTTCTGTTCCCCCTTGAGTCCCCATCAGGTGAACTCTTTATATGAGACTTCCCTTATTACACAAGACTGCCTGAAATATATGAGATTTCTTCTCTAGTTTGAATGTAAGTTATATGATCATCTTGTATTACTGGACTGTTTGTTACCATAATAATAATATGTTATTGTTACGACACGTTTTAATGATGTCGTCTGCTACAGTTGTGAGCACTGTAAAGTTACGCATTAGATGCTTGAGTTATAAATAAAGAATGTTTTTCACGCTTCACTGTATTTTATTGAACGCGAAGTATATAGTAACTTTATGACGTGTCAGGGTTGGTATGGTCCCACTTGACTACGTTCTACTTTCACCCTTTTGATTCTGACCGTAGAACCAGTAAGACGTGGTTTTTTTATTCCTTCCAATGATAGTCTTCACATTGCAGAATTTATTATTAAGATTAGGCCAGAGGGTCGGCCGTAATATTGTAAATGAATTAATGGAATTTTTATGGTTGTGGATAACCATTATTATGGAAGTAGAGAAGTTTTATGGAAGGATTTATGATCATTCTTTATGATCCGTATTCGCAAAAACTAATGGGTATCATTACCGGTTGACTGCACAGCGGCAACGCGAGTATACAGCCCATGATGTTCTGATGACAATAAGTAACTGGAACGGACGGTAATATTTTAAATGAACTAATGATGAATGTCTGCAATGCCATGAATTAAGATGTCTTCGTGTCATGTAATAAATATGTATTTATTTGGACTCAAAAAGATGGATTTATCAGATGACTACTGTTGGAATTGGCTATGTTTATTAAACCCTTCGTCATACTACTAATTTACAACAGTTCGCTCATTCATAACATTCGCGATTATAGCACAGATAAAATGAGGTCAAAAAGGGAAAGAAATTGATGATACCCAGGACTTTCAATTTGGTGAAACAGTTATATATAATAATTTGTGTTGTTTAAAATATACAATTTGTAGTGCTATTATTCTGTGGCATGCATTATTACATAACAGCACTCCAAAAATTATATTCTAAATTTTCACAACTCTTCATTTATGCTCTTTACTTTTTTAATGTCGGATTTATTCATCAACAAAATAAAGTTCCAACACTCTTAAAACAGAGCTCAGCCATGTCTCAAGTACAAGCAAACAAAATGTGCAGCTGTAATGTCACTATAATGTTACACTTAACTGTTATGTTATTTTTCCTTCACATGCATACTCTTACATTACATGCATACTCTTACATTACATACAAACTCTTACATTACACACATACTCTTACATCCCACACATACTCATACATCACATACATACTCTTACATTACACACATACTCTTACATCACATACATACTCTTACATCACACACATACTCTTACATCACATACATACTCTTACATCACATACATACTCTTACAACACACACATACTCTTACATTACACACATACTCTTACCTCACATACATACTCCTACCTCACATACATACTCTTACATCACATGCATACTCTTAATCACATAATACTCTTACATCACACACATACTCTTACATTACACACATACTCTTACCTCATATACATACTCCTACCTCACATACATACTCTTACATCACATGCATACTCTTAACCACATAATACTCTTACATCACATACATACTCTTACATCACATCCATACAATTAAAACGTGTACATAATAGGCAAAGTGAATAGGCAAAGAATAGTCTTCAAATTTTTCCCACTGCTGATTTTTAATATTCCAATTTCTATTTTGTTCCATTTTAAAAAATAAATTGATGTATTAGCTTTTGTATATGTTTGTTCTGTTTATATCCTTTATGTCTCCTGCTTGTTACTGGCAACTGACCAATATTTTTTTCCCAAAATGTCTCCTGTTCTGGTTCATACCTGCTTGGCTATCATGTACTTTTAACTGTAAAACAACATTCCGTGTTGTTACCTGATCACATAGGGGATGAATGCACTCAAATTGAGGCTGGTATCAGATCCTTCAAGCGTTGAAGGGAAGAGACGGCCAAGCACTAAGAGTACTGGGTACAGACTGGGGCGAATGTGAATTCTGTGCTTTGATCTGAAAAACATTCATGACAATACACCATTAGTGCAAAACATAATAAGGTTTATAGGTCAAATATCACTAATGTCTAATTTGCATTTCAATATATTATAGGGAGCCCAACCTATTACTGCTACATGCCCACAACAACAGAAGACCTGGTTTTATGGGAAAGACTGAGAGATAGATGGGCAGATAATACCACGAGCAACCACCAGCCAATATGACACACTTGGCTCAAGAATGAAGACATCAGCTCCCCACAATAGTTTATAACAATAGTGGATTGTTGTTGTTGTTGTTAAACTAGGGCTGCTGAGCGTCTCGCTCTTTTGTAGCCAATATCAAGTTGAAGACTCCTTGGTATTAACTACACTGTAAATCTAGGCTTTCCCTGTGGCTTTTCTGCCATTGCAAAATGTTTTGAGTTGAAGTTATGAGCTCCAGTTTCTCCAGCTTGGCTTGCATTTAATGGATCATCACATCTAGTCCCAACCTAGGAGGAAGAAGTATGCAGCATACTGTGTATTCCCCACCATCTAAGGGGGCTGTCCAACTATGCATAGCTAAAATACTGTGCTCTGGTTCTGGGCTCTCTCAAGGAATTGTCACGTCCTACACAGAGTCACTTCTCAGCTCTCCCAGCCTATCATGGGGTCCATAGTGAGATCCTCCTGTATACAGCCAACCAGGTAAAAGCCAAAGTTACATCTGGGGCTCAAGTGACTTCTCCAAGCTTAGTGTGCAATGCTGGGTTCTCAACATGTTTTACCATGGGGGAATCCTTGACAAGAGTGGATTAAAGAAGTAGCGTACGCGTACCAGTTGCGGCCACGAGTGAACTTTCCTGTCTCCTGACTCATCATGTAATGTTATAACAACTGCGATCGGTAGAAACAGCCACGAGTGGCCGCACTCTAGTCTTGTAACTGTGTGGGCACGATAGATGTTATTATAGAGTGAAAATGTAGTAGTTTGCTCTTATCCTCGAAGTACCACGGTGCAGCCATGTGCCCTAACCGCGGCCAACATCGTGACAAGGCGCGGCCAGTGTGCCCTCACCGCGGCCTTTGTACCAGGTTTAGCGCTGCCAAGACTAATATTATAAGTCTAGACTACTCTAGGTCTAGCCTGGATCTAAATTCATTTGCGAGAAAAGTGGTAGCAACAAGAATACGACAATACCTTAAAGAAACAATCAAACATTTTTAATTCAGTAACTCAAACACCACATATATTACGCTCTCTCTCTCTCTCTCTCTCTCTCTCTCTCTCTCTCTCTCTCTCTCTCTCTCTCTCTCTCTCTCTCTCTCTCTCTCTCTCTCATAGAAGCCTAGAATTCTTTATAAAAACTGCAATACAGTGAGTTTGTTTTCATTCTTAAGTCTTTATTCTATGTTTTCTGACATCGATGAAAACACCCCCCACAATGACCTACTTTCACTCACATTTTCACCTGCTTCAGACACAAATGCTCCCGTTTCATTCACTTCTGTCAAACTCTCACTTTCAAACACACTGTCACTGTGCTCACACTCAAGAATATCTTGAAAGTCATATGTATCATCGTCGTCCAGAATCATTTCTGCGTCATCCACGCTGGTTTCATCGTCTGTTCTTGTCTCCTTTCTTTTTTTACATCTTTTCTCTTTCGACTTCTGCTCTTGTTCTTTTCTTTTTTCTTCTGCCTTCCTCTTTCTTGTTTCTTTGCGCATACGGGTGTACTCTTGTTTTTGTTTCTTGCATTCTTCTTGTTTTATTCTCTCCTCTTTCCTTCGCTTCTTTTCTTCAGCTTCTTCAGCTTTCTTCTTGGTGACAGCCCTCAGCTGCTTATTTTCCTGTTGCTCCTTTCGACGTTTTCTCCCCTCCTCGGCTTGTTGTGTGAGCCTATCTTCGCCCAATCTGAGTTGGCGCCGTAAATAGCATCGCCACTTAGTGCGATCGGCAGCTTCATCCTCCCATGTTGCTGGATCCATGTCCAGTGCCCTCATATCTCTCTTGCACATATCTTTGAACCTCAGCTGTGGTCGCCCAACTGTTCTCCTGCCATCTGCTAATTGTCCGTAGAAGATATCTTTTGGGATGCGACCATCTTCCATGCGACGAACATGGCCAAGCCAGCGAAGTCTGCGCTGTCTAAGCAGTGTATACATACTTTGAAGGCCAGCACGTGACAACACCTCGACATTAGTCAATATATATATATTATATAAGGACTAAAGCTAGTCTAGAACTACGATTTATTTAGAAGATAGAGACCTAGAATCTAATGTCATTCATAGGTTCATTGTTGTTTTTTATGTATGTCCTCACCGCGGCCAGTTTGGCCGCCACTGGGCAGATATAAAAAATAGCCCTTCTTGACCGCGGCCACCCCGATATTTAGGCCATTATAGCGTGAAACGGTCGTTTCACAATGAATACAGATAAATGAGATTAATTTGGATATATTAATCAAATAAGTACTTAAATATTTTCATAAAACAATGAGAAACATGTGTTCAAAGTACCTTACCTTGAAACTTGCAAGGTGATCTTTTCTTCACCAAATGTTTCAACGTTGTGAAAAACTTTGTAAACGGCGGGAAATTAACTCGGTAGCAAGCTTAACTTAGCACGATAACCCCAAGGGAGGTTACTCTCAATTCAAACGTAGTCAAAAGCACGTGGAACAGTCACTTTCAGTAATCGGCTGCGCTCTGGGCATGGCCGCGCACTGGTACGTATACTCTAAGTATATATTCTGCCAGCAACTAATCTTGGTTTTTCATCTTCTGCTTATAATTAACAACCAAGAATTGCATAGAATACTTACCCAACATCTGCAGTGGCCTCTTCGAGCTCAGAAAGTAGAAATGGATACAAGCTTGGGTAATGGTGGAAAAAAGCCCGTCCTGTCTGACTGAAACAATAAGAAACAAACACTGCAAACAGTGACGAAACAATTAACAGATATATTTTAACTGGAGGCAGACTGAAAAAGATAAAGTAGACATGGGAAGGCCTTGAATGGATGGCAAGGGCCAGGAAGGCTAGGCATGAGTTTGTTGAAGGCCCCATCCAGTGGAACTGAAGGGTAGTGAAAAGCTGATAATATTAATAATAACCCCTTCAGTCATAACTGACTATGGGAATGCGCCCCTGAAGTGACAGCCCTCAGCTGCTTATTTTCCTGGTGCTCCTTTCGTCATTTTCTCCTCTCTTCTGCTTGTTGTGTGAGCTTCTTTTCGCCTAATGTGAGGTGGTGCCATAAATAGCATCGCCACTTGGTGTGATCGGCAGCTTCATCCTGCCATCTGCTAATTGTCCGTAGAAGATATCCTTTGGGATGTGACCATCTTCCATGCGGGAGACATGGCCAAGCCAGCATAGTCTGCGCTGTCTAAGCAGTGTATACATGCTTTGAAGCCCAGAACGTGACAACACCTCAACATTTATCTTTCCACGAGATGCAGAGGATGTGGCGTAGACACCGTAAATGGAAGGTATTGAGCCTTCTTTCTTGCTTAGCATCGGTTGTCCAGGTCTCGCTGCCATATAGGAGTGTGCTGGTGACGCAGGCATTATATACCACAGCTTTGGTCTTCGTTGTGAGTTTGGAGTTTCCCAAGCACGCTATATGAGGCGGGCAAAGGTAGCTGCAGCTTTGCCAATGCGGCTGAATAAGCTGATATAATGACATTTTTTAGAGTTCACGAAATCAAACTTCTTTCAAACAAACATAAATCAAAGTGCAACACTAACAAACAAAACCAATGCCTACCATCTGAAGACACACAAAGCAAAGGATAACTGAGTTGTACTTACAGAAAAAAACACCCATCGTTTTCTTTGTATCAGGTGACCTGATGTAATAACAAACACTGATCTCTACAACAACCACCACATCATCACTATCATCCTTAAGCTCATCAAGGATTGTACATTTTCAACAAATTCATGCTAAGTCCTCTTGTCTTGTGCCATCCACTCTTGTCTTGTGCCATCCACTCTTGTCTTGTGCCATCCACTCTTGTCTTGTGCCATCCACTCTTGTCTTGTGCCATCCACTCTTGTCTTGTGCCATCCACTCTTGTCTTGTGCCATCCACTCGTCTTGTGCCATCCACTCTTGTCTTGTGCCATCCACTCAAGTTTTCCTTATCCTTGTCATTTCTGTCTCCACTTGTCTTCTCCATGTCTACAAGTATTTCCATCTATCTCTCTTACCCTTAGGATTCCACAATAATCCCCCCCTGCCACTGACATCACATGGTTTCTACATTTGTTCAAGTTTTTGTGGCTTAAAATTTCCATAGAATGGGGTAACTGGCCAACCTTCCTTAGCTGCCTTTAAGACATGTTTGGTAGGTTACAGTGTCATTATTCTTTGCTACCCATAAACAGGCCAACAACCATTACCATTGGAGAAAGAGAAAAAGTGGCGATGGACTTTCAGGAAACCATTACCAGTATAACCAGACATGCCCTCAACTGGAAGCCACAGAGGAAGAGTAGGAAGACCAAACAGAACATAAATATTAGACAAACATAAAGGTATGTTTTCAGGCACTCGTAAGAAATAAAGAAGTAGAACACTAGACAACAGAAAAACAACAGATGTGAGTGGCTTACCCAGGACTCGAACCCAGGACCTTCAATGCCTATTTATGTTTGTCTAATATTTATTTACTGTTTACAGGCTTCGGGTTTCCCTTCCTTATGTGTTATAAATGTTTAGACCAAACAGAACCTGAAGAAGAAAGGTCAAACAAGAAGCTGAAGCAACCAGAACCTTATGGACAAAGCCAATGAAGATGACCCAAGAACAACATTGTCATGAACAGTTTGCTGTATAGCTGACAGTAAAAGATGCTCCAGAAGGAGCTAGGCTCCTGTGATGTGGCTGAACAGCAAACAAAAGGGACTTCTTCTTTGTCATTCGCTCTCATATAACCACATCTATGTCCTCTCATAAAGTTGGTGGCCTGTCTCAGGCTTCTTTCGTTGGCATACAGCTTGTTCCTCAAACAGGTTGGTAAAGGTCATGCTGTCAATGTACTCCTTACATGGAGTCAACATTCATGGAGGAAAAGTTCCACTGTTTGTTTGTCTGCCCCACATTCGACAAATCTCAGATTTTTTACCTGGTTAAAATTAAATGACAAGAACCCGAAAACATGAGAAAGACTGGCATGAACTATGTAAGGATGTGCTGGTTTTCCTATGTTTGATGTGGTTTTCCCATGTTTGATGCGGTTTTCCCATGTTTGATGCCGTTTTCCTATGTTTGATGCAAGCAATTTTCTGTCACTTTGAGTTTTCTTATAAATTAAAGTCTAAGGTCTGGTTCTATCCATGTTTTTTCAAAGTATGGTAATGTTATATATAGTCATAAGGGAAAATAAATAAGAATTAATAAAATATTAAATTGGGGGGCATGAGACAAAAACTTAGTTAAATTTTACGGGTCTGAAAATTGATCTCCCGTCATCAATGCCTTGGAAAACCAGCCCAGAAAACTGGCCTCTGATCCATTAAGAAAGAAATAGACATGCTTATATGACAGTGAAGAAAAATTCTGAAAATTATCACTTGATCTCTTCTTGGCAAGAAATAGCTTCTTTGTAATATCTAACTCCATCATGGTTATCGTGACCTACTGACATGGTCAGTTTGTCACTATTATCATTGTCAGTGCCATTTTTTTGTCCACGGTTTGAGTGTCACTGTTACAGTGCCAACGTGACATTTTCACAAGGTCAATGTTTCATTCTGTACAGCGATCAGTCAATGTTCCCACCTGCTAATACTTACCAGTTCTTTTTAGACATGTTGGTCTCATCCTTGCACCTTTTCACCCCGAACATTCGTGTCATCAGAGCACTCAACAATAATGTGGCAGAATTTTGTACCTGAAATAAACAACACAGCTTGATCAGATTAGACATGAGGCTGGCAAGCTCATCATGTTAAACAAATGGCTGTATAAACCACCACTGCAAGAACATATGAATGTTGTGGCACAGATTTCTCTTTTCTTTTCTTACCAGAGATAATGCCATATTATTTTCCTCTAATATTTTCTAACTTTAATTTCATTGGTTGCGTCTGGCAATTATAGCATGCTCCCCATGAACAGCTATTTGTACACTTGTTATGTGAATAGTATAATATGTACAATACAAACAAAACATTTATTTGCATAGACAGGAAAAAAACTTACTGCCCATTGCTCTGACTTGAAACCAAGGACTGATGCCTTCAAGCCATCTGCAACATATTGCACAACCTCTTCACCAAGACGGGCATCTCGAAATAGAGCCCTCAAAATGTTGAGAGAATGAACCTAACAAATAACAACATTTAATAAAGCATTAACAAGGTATTTCACTATGTGTGTTATTAATTATGAATGGTCAGTTTTTTGACCAAATTAGTGGTGTTGCCATGGGAACGAAGATGGGTCCTAGCTATGCCTGCCTGTTCATGGGCCATATGGAGCATCAGATATGGCAACAATACTCCGGTCCTTTTCGGGTTTTACCGCAGATATATCGATGATGGCATAGGTCTCACAGATATGTCTGAGACTGATTTATATCGCTTCATCGACTTTGTCAACCACTTTCACCCCACCATCAAGTTCACCTCCCTTGTCTCCACGGTATCTGTCAACTTCCTTGACATTACTATTTCTATCACGCCCTCCGGCCTTAATACCTCAGTATACTACAAACCGACAGATGCCCACAGCTACCTCCTGTATACCTCTTCTCATCCTCGGGCCTGTCGTGACTCTCTTCCTTTTTCACAACTTCTCCGCCTCCGCCGTTTGTGCCAAGACGATGATGACTTCCACTTCCGAGCAAATGAGATGTTGGATTTCTTCCGTAGCAGACTTTATCCGGAACATGTTCTCACCTCTGCTCTCCAACGGGTGCTCCCCATCTCTCGTCAGGAGGCCCTCATACCTCACTATAAATCCACTTCAGATAGAGTCAAATTAATCTTGACCCATCACCCTCACAGCACTGCTGTCCAACGGATCCTTTTCCGCCACCTCCCTATCCTCCAAGCAGAGCCTGCGACCCAAGCAGTATTCGGTGAAGCACCTTTGGTGGCATATAGACGCGACAAGAACTTGAAGGATCTTCTTGTTCACAGCCGTCTCCCAAAGGAGAATGCCACTCACTTTGGCACACTACCCTGTGGTCGGACACGATGCAACACGTGCAAGTATGTCATCTCAACCCAGAAGGTGTCCTTTCCTAAGGCTACGTACACCATCACTAGTAGCTTCACGTGTGAATCGCGTAATGTCATTTATACGATCATATGTAAACGTTGCTGCAAAACCTATATTGGCCAAACAGGCAAACGACTTGGGGACAGATTCAGCCAGCACTTAAATGACATCTCTCAGCAAAAGTCCACACCAGTTGCCACACACTTCAATGGTCCTGACCACCAGGGTCCCATCGACATCCAGGTCACTGCGATCTGATCCTGCTCCTCTGACACTGCCAGCCGAGAACAGCTTGAGAACCGTCTTATCCACCGCATGGGGTGTCTAAAACCAGCCGGTCTCAACACTTTCCACACCTTTGTCTGAGGTCACCCTTTCCTCTCTTGCTCTATTTGGACTCTTTCCACTCTTATCCTATTCTTCTATTTTTATGCCATCCTCCATAATATGTATGGATGTACACGTTTTCTAATTTGTCTTGATTTTTTATTTCATATTCATTTATCTCCTACTTATTCTGTCCTCTTCTATTTCCAGTCCCCACTTTTATTATACTTGGGTAGTTTTTTGTTCAGTTTCGTTTTTTAGTTTTTAGCTTCTTAGTATGTATTGTGTACTTCCGGGGTCAGAAGTCACTTCCTTTTCAGCCATGCTTCGCCTTCAGGGAAGTACCTAGATTTTATTTTTATTATTATTTTTATTTATTTTTATATTTCTTTAAGTTCTTATGTCTCCTATCTAGCCTTCACTTTCTTTCTTTTCCTGACGAAGGCCTTGTGGCCGTAACGTAGACTACTTTCTTTGTCTTTTGTCCTCGTAAGACGAATCACCTATTTTTTTTTTTTTTTTTTTTTTTTTTCAAACCCGTTTGGGGGGGGGGGGGGGGGGGGGGGGGGGGGGTGGGGGGGGGGGGGGGGGGGGGGGGGGGGGGGGGGGGGGGGGGGGGGGGGGGGGGGGGGGGGGGAGGGGGGGGGTGAGGGGGGGTGGGGGGGGGGTTGTTGGGGGGGGGGGGGGGGAGGTAGAGGGGATAGTGAGGGGGATGGGGGTGGGGGGGAGAGGAGGGGTGTGGGGGGGGTGGGGGGGGGGGGGTGGGGGGGGGTTTTTGGTTGTGGTTTGGGTGTGGGGGGGGGGGGGTTTGGGGGGGGGGGGGGGGGGGGGGGGGGGGGGGGGTGGGTTTGGGGGGGGGGGGGGGGGGGTTTGGGGGGGGGGGGTGGGGGGGGTTTGTTGGGTTTGGTTTGGTGGGGGTTTGGGGGGGGTGGGTGTGGGTTGGGGATTTGGGGGTGGGGGGATTTGGGGGGGGGGTTTGGGGGGGGGGTATTTGGGTGTTTGTTGGGGGGGGTTTTTGGTTGTGTTGTGGGGGGTTTGGGGTGGGGTTTTTGGTTTGTTTGGGGGGGGGTGTTGGGGGGGGATTTGGTTGTTGGGGGTGGGGGGGGGTGTGGGTAAATGGGGGGTTTTGGGGGGTTGGGGTTGGGGGGGATTTGGGGGGGGGTGGGGGGGGTTGTGTTTGGGGGGGTGTGGGGGGGTGTGTTTGGGTTGTGGGGGGGTTTGGGGTGTGGGGGTTTTTTTGTGGGGGTGGTTTTGTTTGAAGGGATTTGGGTTGGGTGGGGGTGTTTGGGATTTGGTTTGGTGGGGGGTGGGGTGGGGGTTGTGGGGGGTTGGGGGGGGGGTTGAAGATTTGGGGGGGGTGTTTGGTTTGTTGGGGGGGGGGTTGGTTTTTGGTTTTGGTTTGTTGATTTGGGTGGTTAGTTTTTTTGATTTGGTTTGTGTTTGGGGGAATTTTGGTTTGGTGGTTTGGGGGATTTGGTTTGGTTGGGATTTGGTTTGTTTGGGGATTTGGATGGTTTGTGTTTGTTGGTTGTTGGGGAGCTAAAAAAAAAAAACCAGTACCACACCCCCAATACAAAATATGAACAAAACAAAACATGAACGAATACACAACATGAACAAATACAAAACATGAAAATAATTCATGGATACCAGATTTTAACATTGACATTCTATAGTGATTTTTACAATTGTATTTGATAAGTTATAATCAGCCTTATATTTGATAAAATATAAGGTTATCATAATAAAACAATAAATATAACCCATAATGCTCAGAACCACCCCTAATGTACAGAGAATACACTATAAGTTATTGTCAATGCATACATTTGTATAGCTTAATACAAACTATTTACAGATGAAAGATGAACAAGATTAACCATTGTATTTATTATATATTATTATTACAAGACAACAGGAGGCTGAGACACTTGGGAGTCATGACCCACGTGGGCCCGCCCCCCCCCCCCCACCCCCGCCCCCGCCCCCCCCCCCCCCCCCCCCCTTAGAGTGTGAAGGAGTAAATGGCCGAAACACTTGTTGACGGGGGGACGTCTTTTGATGATCAGATTGCCTCCTGTTGTATAGCTCTGTATAGAGTTTCCTATCATAGTTGCATGGTCAAACCAGTGACAATCGGGAAAAGACCGATGGACTTCTGGAAAGACAGATGACACTGGGAAAGACTAGAAACCGGCTGACCGGGTTAGCACCCCGTAAGCTGTATACAATTGCTACAGGACCCAAAAATGATAGATGCCCCCAGGATTCACCGAAAAAGGGGGGGGGGGGGAGAATGATGAATCCACAGGCGTCTCATTGGAATCGACCAGACCCGTTACACGGACTTCGAGCTCTGAACAACGGCTGGAATTTCCATGTGCTTGTGGTAGGAAATTCTCTACTCAGAGAGGAATGAAAATCCACAGAAGGGGTGTGGGAGCTCATCACGGGGAGATCAACAGCGCTCTGTCTCGACGGGTAAGACGTTAGAAGAATGCAGCCAGGAGACAATCCACAGTGCTGAGTACATTCAAGTTGATCTGCCTGATGATGATCTCACACACACTTCTTGGACAGGAAGAGAGATGCAATCAAGTTTCCACCTGCCAGTGCAAAAGGGCTTTGGGAAAGCTGGACGAAGCCTTGGCAAAAGAGTTGGATAACAACCTGAAGCAGATAACGTTGGAGAAGAAGCTGGAAATCTTCGGCGACATAATATATCTTCACTGTCGCAAAGTGTTCGGAGTCAGGGAGGCAAGGGAAGGTAACCCACCACGAAAAAGTAGAAGACAAATTAAAATAGAAGAAATCAGGAAACAGAAGAAGTATGCCCGAAAACTGTTCAAGAACGCAGCTGCCACAGAGAAGGAAGGGTTACGACAGGTTTGGGAGCACCTTAAAGGCCAACATAATGCCCTTTGTAGAGCAGAAAAGTTGTGCAAGAAGAAAACGAAGACTCGAAGGGATAGGGAAAGATTCTTCTGGGAACCCTTCAAGTTTGCCAAAGAACTGTTTGAGCAGCCATGGTCGGGTACGCTAAACATCAAGAAAGAAGACCTGGAAGACCACCTTAGAATGACATATTCAGATGGTCGCAAAGATGAGCCGCTCAGCAGCATGGCAGGCCTTAAATGACCGAGTAAGCCAGGAGCTGAATTTAACACCAAGCCCCCAACGATGTAAGAGGTAGAAAGCATTGTCCAGAAAGCTCGATGCAAGTCAGCTCCAGGTCCTAATGGTGTTCCATATGTTGTGTATAAGAAATGCCCTGAGGTGCTCAAACGACTGCTCCGTTTACTGAAGAATGCGTGGAAAATCCAACTTGTAAGCAAGGAATGGAGAAAGGCGAACGGAGTCTACATCCCGAAGGAACAAAATTACACAGACATCAGTCAATTCAGGCCAATCTCACTACTCAATGTGGAAGGGAAGATATTCTTCTCAGTGATGGCGAAAAGGCTCACTACATATCTCCTGGCAAATGGGTACATTGACACTACCATTCAGAAAGGAGGTATCCCAGGTACACCAGGATGTCTAGAGCATGCCACAATGATCTGGGAAGCAATTCAAAAGGCAAAGTCTGACAGAACAAACCTCCATGTAATCTGGTTGGATCTAGCAAATGTGTATGGATCCGTTCCACACCAGATGTTGTGGCAGGCCCTAGAAATGTATCATATTCCACAAGAGATTGCAGCAATGCTGAAGCTGTATTTCGCAGGGTTTTCTGTCAGATTTTCAACCAGAGAGTACACAACGAAGTGGATTGGCCTTGAAGTTGGAATTGCGATGGATGTACCATCTCTCCGATACTATTCGTGATGGCTATGCAGGTAATCCTCAATGCGGCTGAAGGTATGGCTATAGGTCCAAAGCTTGGTGGAATGTGTCACATGCCACCGCTCAAAGCATTCACGGATGACACAACAATTCTGACATCGGATGAACATCAGGCCCGGAGGATGTTAGCACGCCTGGATGAACTAGTCAGCTGGTGCAGAATGAGCTTCAAACCCAAGAAGTCGAGAAGCCTATCAGTCAGGAAAGGGAAGATAGCAGAGGTCATATTCACGGTTTCCAACCAAAGAATCCCTACTGTCATTGAGGAACCTGTTAAAAGTCTTGGCAGGGTGTACGATGCCTCATTAAAAGACTCAAAGGCAGTGCAACAGACAATAGAAATGGCAGGCAGAGGGCTACAGATCATAGACCAAAGCAGACTCCTAGGAAAATTTAAACTGTGGTGTCTCCAGTTCACGTTGATACCTAAGTTGCTGTGGCCATTGCTTATATATGAAATAAGCACAAGTACAGTGGAAGCTATAGAGCAGAAAGTCAACAAGTTCATAAGGAAATGGCTAGGGGTACCACCAGGTCTGTCAGATGTAGCACTGTACTGCAAAAAGTCAAAACTTCTGCTTCCTTTCAAGTCAGTTGTTGAAGAGTACAAAGTTGGAAAGGCAAGGCTTGCAATGATGCTACGTGAGTCAGCAGATGATGTGGTTAAGTCCATTCAGCCCACACTGAAAACGGGAAGGAAGTGGAGCGTGGAAGAAGCTGTTGATGCTGCCCAAGAGTTGCTCATACTGAGGGAGGTAATCGGATACACACAAACGAATAGACAGGGATTTGGTCATGGAGACATCCGCTGGTGGTCCAAGGCATCAAGCAGGGAGCGTAGAGACATGGTGGTTCAGGAGATACGAGGAGCTGAGAATGATAAGAGGTTGCAAAAAGCAGTGCAGCAGGCCCAACAAGGCCAATGGACTACATGGGAAGGAGCCCTGCAAAGGTCCTTGACATGGAATGATATATGGCATATGGCACCTCTTAGGCTCAGCTTTGTTGTTAGATCAATGTATGACCTCCTGCCATCGGCCACAAACCTTGTGAGATGGGGAAAGTCAGATGATGAGCAGTGCCCCCTGTGCCATGGGAGGCAGACACTTGAACACGTGCTCTCAGCTTGCAAGGTGTCATTAGGGCAAGGGCGATACACATGGCGCCACAACAAAGTGCTAAATGAGCTGGCTGCGACAATAGATCTGGCAAGGATGAAGGCGAATAGCAATGTCAGGCCAAACACCGCAAACACATACTTTCTGAGAGCAGGAAAGTCAGCACACCAAAAACCGAGTAAATCAGGTAGCAGTGTACCATCTCTCCTTGACTGTGCAAATGACTGGGAGATGGCGGTAGACCTACCTGGACGAGGGGCATATCCAGAGAGTATCAGGAAATCTCGAAGACGGCCAGATATAGTGCTGCATTCTTCATCATCGCACCTGATTATATTGATTGAACTGACAGTGCCATTTGAATCCAGATTGGAAGAGCAAAATTTGTTCAAAGTGGCCAAGAATAGTGATCTGGCCGCAGATCTGAGACACGATGGGTTCACTGCAAGGGTCATGGCTGTTGAGGCGGGTGCAAGAGGGCTCGTGGCTGCATCAGTGTATGATTTATTGCAACTGTTGGGGCTGAGGGGACAGTCGAGAACAAGGGCACTGAAGAGGCTTAGTGAAACTGCAGAAAAGGCAACATGCTGGCTGTGGAACAATTGCAATGGGCTATGGAACTCAGGACAGTAAACTCTGCGGTACAGGAAACATCAGGAATTTGTCTAAGTCCACAATACGTTGAGTTTTTCGTTGTGCTGGTGAAAGGGCTGTGACTGACAGGCAACACGCAGCGTATATTAGAAGAGGTGTTGGGCACAGAATTACAGTTGCTAGCGCGCAGTGACTAGCCTCGTCAGCTTCGTGCAGGTGTGTCAGTGTCTGTCCCTAGTCGTGGTGTGCGGCGGAATGAACGGAATAATTTGTCTTCTCCTTGGTTACTTTCACAGTTGCCTTCACGGCTGGTGGAGTTGTGGAATTTAAAGTTGCTACCAAAGTGAAATGGGTTCATTTTTGATACAAGACAACAGGAGGCTGAGACACTTGGGAGTCATGACCCAAGTGGGCCCGCCCCCCCTTAAAGTGTAAAGGAGTAAAGGGCCGAAACACTTGTTCGACGGGGGGAGTTCTTCTGATGATCAGATTGCCTCCTGTTGTATAGCTCTGTATAGAGTTTCCTATCATCATATATGCAATGCCTGTTTATACATATTATTTACAGTTGAAGAATGTATCAGATTAATAACTTTATTATAACAATGTATCAGATTAATAACTATATTATAAGGGCAAACTGTGGAGCTTAAAGTCAATTGGTTGGCTACAAGAAAAATGTTAAAAATAAATAAATATATAAAAATTGTGGTCAAATATGGACAGAGTGGTAACATGTTGAACTCGGCTTCAATACGGTACATATTTTATGTTCAAACTGCACAACTCTGCCGTGCTAATATGATGTAACTTTCAATGTCTAAAGAAAGCAACAACAATGAGAAATTTTCTGCAATAAACTAATACTAGGATAAATACTTCAGTACGAAACAAAACATTAGAATTTCTGAAGCTTAATAAACAGATACTAGGATCAATACCACAGCAAGAAGAAACAATGAAAGTTCTCTGTGGTAATAACAGATATTAGGATCTATACTGCATCAGAAAACAACAATGGAGTTAGTAAACGGATAGAAGAACAAACACCACAGTAGCAGTGTAGTCAGTGGTGACCTAAACAGTGAAACTGGATTCTAGCTCACCTAATGATTTTATATTGGAAACCTGGGAACTGTAGCTCAGAACCTGCTGTTTTGTTGGAATGTTAAGTGTTAAATCTATTTCTAATGTTTAAGTATGTATAAAGCAGTACAACCTGTGCATGGCTAGATTTCTGTGAATCTCCCCTTTCATCTGGTCCAGGTTGTGAAATGGCAAGAGCAAGAAGTTCTTTCATAACTCTGTGGAAACATTTTCTGCCTGTGGCAGCTGGTTCTGTTGATGTGACTGCCTGGAGGAAGAAAAAAAAAGTTATCAGTGCTGAGACGCAGAAAATGAAAAATAATGGAGGTGAAGCTAGTTAATTTTCTGTAGTAAGAAGTGCTGAAAATAGTTCAGATAGTAAAAATGGCAAGGCCAGACCCCCCATCCCCAAACTAAAGATAAAGGCAGTCTCATAGCAGATACTGCCATAGAGGAGCAAAGTGTTAGAGACTTCACTATACTAGGTCAAGCTTTATGAGTTGGAGTGACTGGTTCCCTTCTTGCTGTCTTTGCCTTCCCTTACCCAAGAGAAGAGTAAGTGTGACACTACCAGGTTTCAAACCTGGAAGCCAGAAACTGCCATGAGAGGCAAGTGCTCTAACCACTCTGCCAGTTGGATGCACAAACTGAACGTCCGTGTGGCACAGATGCTTTAGTTAACAGGTAGCTCTGTCAAGATAAGTTCAAAGATCCTTACACCTGTGTTACATTTCTGGCTTGTTCTTGGTCACATCTGCTATATCAAGCTAGTAGTGAGGGTGAAGGCATGAAAATATATATTTTTTTACAATCTTCACTCAGGAAGTCAGGAGCAGGTCAAAGGTGGACATGGGGGTGAGGTTTGGAAGGGTTAAGAAATATGGGGGTAACCATCACAGGGGGTAACCATGACAGGAGGTAACCATGACAGGGGTAACCATGACAGGGGTAACCATGACAGGGGGTAACCATGACAGGGGGTAACCATGACAGGGGTCGCTGCTTAGCTGGAAGCCTGTGTCAAAGCACTTCTTGCAGTGATCATTTCTGTAGAACTTTGTTTGACATGATCAACTTCTAAGCACCTGGTTAACTTTTCCATAGCTGCCAATTATGATATGCCTAGTAGGAGCAGTGATCATATTCTTTCTTTTATCTGCAAAAACAAAACAACCAGGGAGCCATGGAGTTCTTCAATTCAAGATCAATGGTTCTTTCTTTCTGTTTTTTTTTTAAGAGGGGGGGTTGTGGAGCAGCTGTGGAACAAAGACTTTTAGCTGATATGTCCATTCAAATTATGTTTCATTTTTGTATACCTGTTTCAATGTTTATTTAACTCTTTAAGGATGTACTAGTTTCCCATGTTTGATGCGAGGAATTGTTTTGTTGCTCTGACTTTTCTTATGGTGCTAAAGTTTAAGGATTGTTTCTTTCTAAGTTTTTTAAAAAGTATATTGTAATGTCATACATAGTTGTGAAGGAAACTGAATGATAATTAATTAAAAATAAAACTGGAACAAAACAAAAACTTAATTCCATTATACTGGCCTCCAAAAACTGGCTTCCAGAAACGAGTGCTTGGGAAAACCAGTCACGACTGTTCAGAGTTTACATGCACAAGTTGTAATGTTACCTTTAAATAAAAAAGTAACAGCCAAACTCTGGACACAGAATCAACCGAAGGATGAGAACACATATAAACTGAGAAATCACCTGCACAAAAAATGGAACACCAGCACTTCTACGTGTGGAGCAAAGCTTGGAATTAGGGTCATCAGATTTGATGTTGTCTACCACGTCAGTCAGCCACTGTCCTGGCAGATGGTGGAAGGAAGCAAGTGGATGACTGAAAAGATAAAACAAAATACTGCTATTATTTAAATTAATGTCCAGGCACTGCTGTAAGGTTAATAAGAAAGGCTGGACGTATGTAGCTGGCTGCCCCGTACTGTAGAAGCTTCAACAGCATGATATATCTATATAACTTAGCAGCAACATATAGAAATTGCAGGAACTGATAGTAAAATGCAAATAAGAATGCAAAAGCAACTATTACTACACTGAGGAAATATATAGAAACTAAAAGACATCAAGCCCAATACACAAATAAAAATATTTAATTCTAATGTCAAGGCAGTCTTATTGTACGGCTCTCAAACATGGAGAATAAAAAATTAAAAAAACACCAAGAAGCTACAGACTTTCACAAATTGGTGTTTGTGCAGACCAGATGGATTAGAATGGTGTACAGGTTCACCAATGTGGAACTAATGGAAGAACCTGGCAAATATAATAGGATTATGAGGTGAGGAAAGGTGCTAGAAGAAACCTGGTGATAGCATTACAATGTAGTCCTTCTTCTGGAAGCCCCAGAGTAAGAGAAATATAGGGAGACTGACAAACACACGGAGAATGGAATGAGTGATAACAAAGACATGGACAAATCTTGAGCTGATGACACAGGACAAAAATATTTGGCATGATACTTGCTGAAGTCCTGTGCTCCTAGAGCAGCTCAAAAGTAATCAATGACAATATTTTAATTATGTCTGTCAGTTCTTGCATCCTTAAGGCTCTTGCTCACTGTCTGCTTCCATTTTTCTCTATCCTTGACATTCTCCCTTCAGTTTACAATTTTCTGTTCATTTTGGGTAATTTCTAGCTTATTTCTCATATTATGAGGCTGAAATCTACTTCCTTTGGGTATGCTCTGAGGAGAGGTACGCTGGTATATACTGTAACAACAGTGAAGAGAAAAACAGAGACACAGAACAGCAATACAGAAGATAGTAGACAGCTTAACATCATGACGCCAACAATAATTAATAAATAGCACTGAGGGCAGGAAGATGTGGACAGACATAATCACCTGCACCAGCTGGCATGATACTTGAAGCAGAAGCATCTCTTTATCAACCCTTCAGCTCCCTCAGGAGCATAAGTTTTCAACTAGTTCACAACAAACTTTGATCCTGTGCCATCTCTTCATCCTGTGTCCAAGTCTTCAACAAGTTCACAACAAGCACTCTGATCCTGTGTCCAAGTCTTCAACAAGTTCACAACAAGCACTCTGATCCTGTGCCATCTCTTCATCATGTGTCCAAGTCTTCAACAAGTTCACAACAAGCACTCTGATCCTGTGCCATCTCTTCATCCTGTGTCCAAGTCTTCAACAAGTTGACAACAAGCACTCTGATCCTGTGCCATCTCTTCATCCTGTGTCCAAGTCTTCAACAAGTTCACAACAAGCACTCTGATCCTGTGCCATCTCTTCATCCTGTGTCCAAGTCTTCAACAAGTTCACAACAAGCACTCTGATCCTGTGTCCAAGTCTTCAACAAGTTTACAACAAGCACTCTGATCCTGTGCCATCTCTTCATCCTGTGTCCAAGTCTTCAACAAGTTCACAACAAGCACTCTGATCCTGTGCCATCTCTTCATCTTGTGTCCAAGTCTTCAACAAGTTCACAACAAGAACTCTGATCCTGTGCCATCTCTTCATTCTATGTCTATGTCTTCTTCAACACTTTTAACAATCTCCTTTTTCTACGTGTCTTTTTTTTTTCTCTTCCTCAATTTCTCTTGACCTGGCGATTCTAGAACAAGGACTGCCATCTTTTTAAAAATCTTATTCTTCTATGATCTACTGAACAAAGTACCACAGCCTTTGTGTGTTATTTGGTTTATATTCTGGTGAATGGGAAAGTTATGGAAATGACTTGAATCTATGAATAGGTCTTGGTCACTACAGGTCCTATATTCCGTAGATGCATATGTCATAGGAATAACGCCCTCTGGTGATGCACTTCTTTTTTTTTTTAAACTGTCAGTTCAATCTCATTGAGATGCAGTGGTAGTGTTTAGATGGTCCCAGGTTCAAATTCTGAGAGGCCTATTACTACTATTACTCTTCTGTTGTCTAGTGTCCTCTTGTTATGAACATCTAGTATACCAATGCCACTTGTCAGAAGTGAATGACTAAGCCCACAGTGAAGCAGAGTAACCTTTGTAAATCCTATAAGAATATACAAGAATTAAGTCTGGTAGCAACAGTGGCCATGTTCATTCTATGTCTCCTGAGAACCATATGGTCAAAGTAATAACACACAATACTTCCCAGTTTACAAATACCTCTTAGAATAGGTAACACTGTTAAAAGACACAAAACCATTAAATTTGTTGTTTTGTTTATTTAACTGCATTTTTTACCCACTTTTGAATAACCTAGTACGAGAGGTTGAAGGAAACCAAAAACAAAACACATTGAGAAGAGAACTGGACACAGAAATGAAATGAGAAACAAACAAACAAAATAAAATCTCGATTTCATCAGGGTCAAGAAATGGACATTCTTAACTTCAATAATGAGTAATTAAAATTATTCTTACATTCAGTAATTGAGCATGAATGCACATTCACATACATATACATGTGCAGAGAGAGAGAGAGAGAGAGAGATAGAGAGAGGGAGGCAAAAGGTAGGGGGGGGGAGCAGAGAGACAGAGAGAGAGAGAGAGAGAGAGAGAGAGAGAGAGAGAGAGAGAGAGAGAGAGAGAGAGAGAGAGAGAGAGAGAGAGATATGGAAAGACCTGGAACTGATGAGAACAGGACAGAAGAACTTAGCAAGAAGTTGTTGAAGGCCTATGCTCCTTGTGGGGAGGGAGGGCTTAAGGGTTAAAATATGAATTAATGAAATAACAGTCATAACAGAAATAACAGTCATAACAGCAGTTTCTTTCTTGAAATATCAGCCAAATAAAAACTTATCATGAATATCTATCTCTCTATCCGTCTCTCCTTCAACCACCTTGAAGCATTTTAAAATGTTTTCAAGTGGTTCTGATGCACTCCCACAGAAGTGCACATGACAACCAGATCACCACTACAGCTGGTGGTTAAAGACAGAAAGCCGGACACCGGTAGGACCTTCAGGAAACAAACCAACCAGATCAAGACACACAGGCTCTTGACTGGAACAGAAAAGTAGGGAGGCCAAAGAAACTTTCCATTTTCAGAATATTTTGGTTTCCGGGTGTTCAGATAAAAAGATAGTGATCAGTAGAGTCATAATGTGTTCCATGGGGAACATACTGGAAGGATAAGGATGAGGATGATGATGATTTTACCTGCTCCAAAGAAAGCAAATCACTGCCAGTTGTATTTTCTGATATCTGTAAGACTGGAATCTGCAGACACATATTGCCCAAAGTCAAAGAGACCTCCTTGATGCTCCGCCAGCAACATACAACCAGATATTCTGGCATGGACTCAACTAGTGCTCGGCTAAGGGTATCAGTATCAGGTTGATGTGCTGTCTGGTACTCTTCTTGTTCTACATGAAAGTTTGACAGCTGTTAAATAATATATGTAACCAAACCAGAGAAAAGTTGGCAAAGTACGAAAAACATTTCATCAGTGTGGATATATTACTTTCTATCATTTCCTTTTTGCTCCTTAAAGAGCATAGATCACATCTACAGTTGGTCCCTTTGCAAGAAGTCTGCATCAAAGCCCTCATGTTCTTGTAGGAAGCCCACATCAAAGCCCTCATGTTCTTGTAGGAAGCCCTCATCAAAGCCCTCATGTTCTTGTAGGAAGCCCACATCAAAGCCCTCATGTTCTTGTAAGAAGCCAGCATCAAAGCCCTCATGTTCTTGTAGGAAGCCAGCATCAAAGCCCTTATGCTCTTGTGGCAGACATCAAAGCCCTTATGTTCTTGCAGCAGACATCAAAGCCCTTATGTTGTTGCAGCAGACATCAAAGCCCTTGTGTTCTTGTAGCAGACATCAAAGCCCTTATGTTCTTGTAGCAGACATCAAAGCCCTTATGTTCTTGTAGCAGACATCAAAGCCCTTATGTTCTTGTAGCAGACATCAAAGCCCTTATGTTCTTGTAGCAGACATCAAAGCCCTTATGTTCTTGTAGCAGACATCAAAGCCCTTATGTTCTTGTAGCAGACATCAAAGCCTTTATGTTCTTGTAGCAGACATCAAAGCCTTTATGTTCTTGTAGCAGACATCAAAGCCCTTATCTGAAATTCTGCTTATCTGAAATTCTACTTATCTGAAATTCTGCTTATCTGAAATTCTATTTATCTGAAATTCTGCTTATCTGAAATTCTTACTTACTTACTTAGTCGTTCCCCTTCTACCGTGAGGTGTAGAGGTTTGGAAGAGAGAGCGCCAGACTATCCTATCGGCTGTCTTCCTCCCTGCATGGTTCCATTCTAGTCCTCGGTCCTTCAAAGATTGTCTAATGTTGTCCTCCCAGCGGACTCTGGGTCATCCTGGGGGTCTGGATCCTTGGCTCTTTGTTTCCCATGCTTGTCGTGGTAGCCGATCTTCTCCCATTCTGCAGACATGGCCAAACCATCTTAATTGGGACTGTTCTACTTGGGTCTGCAGGGGGTAGGATTTAAGGCCTTGACGTATCGTCTGGTTGCGTACCATGTCTCTTCTTGTTACTTCAACCACCTTCCTCAGATACCTGAAATTCTACTTATCTGAAATTCTACTTATCAGAATTCTGCTCAAAGATGGACATTTACTTCAGAATAAGAGATAAAGCATGAAGCAATTACTATAACCAATCAGAAACAGGTGTTTTGATATAAAATTTTCATTTATGGATCTTATAAAGTTTTCAAAAGCAATTTAGCAAAGCCTAAAACATAGAATCAAGTTTATTGCTAGTAACATAGTAGCAAGTTTAAAAATGTCCGAATCACGTTTTGGCTTTGTATTTTTGCGTGATCTGTTAGCGGTTCTTACACGGATTCCTAGAGTGATAAATACTGCAGGACAAGTAAGCCAATGTAAAAGTTACTGATCCTGACCTAAGGACTTTTCTGTTATCTAGTGTTTTTTCTTACTTTTTTCTTACGAGTGCGAGTCCCTGCCAAATAGTGAGGTGAGCCAGTGTTAGCTCAGTCGGTCTGACAATTATATGCTTGCTTGTTTAATTAATGTTAATGCTGTAACCTTCTGACGGAAGCTCAGACGTTTATTAACATTATTATGTTGTCGCCAGTTCACTAAAAAATTATGTACGGCCATGTAGTACTGTAACTTAGGCGATGATAGCAGAACTTCTACTTATGCGAGTTCAAATTTGAGTTGAGACAGAAAAATTACTTCAACTTATACAAAAATTCTAGTTATCAGAATTCAACTTAACTGGAGTTTTTTTTAACAAAGCCAAAGAAGACATTTGGTCAGGACCTCTAGAAATGCTTCTACTTAAGCAAAATTCGATTTAAGTGAGTTCCACTTAAGTGGTCTGCACTGTAAATGAATTTTGGGGTTTCATATTTGAGGAAACTTCTCTGATATCACATGATACAGGTTGCTTCAAAAAATGTATTAAATACATTTAACAAGCACTTGACAGCAGTGACTTATTCTAAAACACTGAATCAAAATCATTATTCCTATTTTGCTCCAATGGTTTATTGAGTTATCACTACTGCTGGACCCCTTACAGGAAGTCTACACTAAAGATTCATTTGCTATTACAGTGGTTGTGTCTGTAGCTAAAGTAATTTATATGCTATGGCATGTGTGGCTTAAAGCAATTTGTTATGCCTGATGAGGTTCAGCCTCATCAACAACCTCTTAACAATCGCCTCATATGACGTTGCTGAGGCACAAGCTCGAATTAGTTATCTCTTACACCACGTCGTTCCTGTTCTTTGTCTTCTGATGTTATCCTGATGTATGTGTTAGAAGTTAATGAAATTGTCTGAAGAGTCTGACTCTGCGAATTACAGAGATGCAAAATGAAAGAGCAAGGGGTATCTAAGATGTGCTGTTTGTTAAAAAAAACAGGGAAACAGTGTGACTGTGTTTACATCATACAGCAGTAACTTTAACAGGAAGAGTTACAGAGTTTAAAACCTGGAGGCATCACGATTCTAGACTAGCCAGCTGTAAATGGGTGCCTGGCTCTCCTCTTGCATTAGGAAAGGCAAAGGCAGCAAGGAAGGGAACCGATCACCCTCACCTCATAAAGCTGAGACCTAGTAATTTGAAGTCTATAACACTTCACTCCCCTACAGCAGTATCTGCTATGAGACCATGTTGACCTTTTACCAAGGTCACATTAGTAGAGGAAAGGTTGTAACAAACAAGAACAATTCTATAAAGCCTCACATCCTTTATTTTAAACTCTGTAAGTTATCCTCGACAGTTTAATGCATATTATTGTTTGTACTCAGCTTGCTCAAGTATATTCTCAGACAATAATGAATATGTAGTCGTCCACATAGATATCATGCAATTTGTGCCATTTTTATCTTTTCACATTTCATCACAAAACCCAGATCCCCCCTCTAATGTGACGTCACAAATTTCTTACAGCCCCTCCCCCGACAATTTTCTTTTTAATACTAAAAAGAAAGAATGTAATAGAATGTAAATTAGTTAATTAGCGAAGACAAAATAAAATTGTGTTTAATTTATCAGGCTTTTACAATAATTGATTTGTTGGTTTAATGTTGCTTAATATATTTAAAATATTGCTTATTTCCGCTTATTTTGATTTTAAGCAATAAAAAATAAATTGTTTGTAAAGTAAACACATCAATAACTTTAGTTCTTACTTGTGTTAAAGTTTCATAAAATAATGTTAAACTTGAGAGAAAATCCACAAAAATTCAAGGGTTTAAAAAGTGAAGTCGTTATCAATGAAATATTTCTCTTCAATATCATTATTCAAAGATAAAGTAAGATGCTCCTGTGCTGAATGAACTAGAAACCGATCTGCTTCCAGATCAACATTGTTAATATGAAGGGTGTGTATTAAATTATGCTGCCATCATGGGTGTCAATACCTTGTCGAGGTATAGCGGCTTGCGTACCCTGATTACCCCCAGAGCTATTGTCAGCGGAGTTTTACTCCTGGAAGGTTCTACCAAGCTGGACAGGTTTGCACGGGCAGGGGACAGACTAAAGCAGACACCATGGTCCTCCAGGTTGGGGGTTTTAGCATAGGGCTGACACCCCTGTTTATGTAAAAAGAAATGAAGTTATGGAAACGACAACAAATGAACAAACTTTGCTGTGGGACGACATCCGGAGTCTGAGGCTCGTATGACTGTCAGTGGTGAAAGCCGAAAGGAAACCACTGAGATGAAAACGGACGTTCAGACTGCAAAATGTGAAACAAGAATAGGATTTTGGAATGTCAGGAGAATGAACAAGATGGGTAAACTAAAACAGGTCACAGCAGAAATGAGAAACTATAGATTACACATTCTAGGGATACGCAAGAGCAGATGGACAGGGGCAGGAAAAGTTAAAACAGCAACAGGAGAAACAATACTTTACTCTGGAAGAGAGGATGGACAGCACAATGAAGGTGTAGCCATTATTCTACAGAAAGGAATAGAAAGGACATTACTGGAATGGAAACCCATCAACAACAGACTGATAAGAATAAGATTGAGAGGGAGATTCACCAACACTACAATAATACAATGCTACGCATCAACAAATGACAGCGATGAAGAGGTCAAGGATGAATTCTATCAACAACTGCAGAAAGACATGGAAGGCACACCTAGATATGGGAATCACCAAATGGTCGGGACAGAAACCAGATAGACCACATCATGATTAATGGTAGATGGAGACATGCATTGCAAGATGTGTAGGTAAGAAGAGGTGCAGATGTGGGAAGTGATCACCATTTAGTAGTAGCAAAACTGAAAGTGAAACTAAGAAGGGCTGGACCAACTGTATCTACACAGAAAAGGTTTGACATCAGCAAATTGAAGGACCCCCTTTCCAGAAAAGCTTTTGCGGCTGATATAAAGAAGCGATATCAATTTGCCAAAAGTCAGGAAAAGACATTGACTGATGATATAGACCAGAAATTCAACACCATTTCAACAATATATAAGGAAAGCAGCAAATCATGCTTGGGATTCCAGGAAAGGAAGAAGCAAGACTGGATAACACCAGAAACATTAAACACCATAATGATGAGAAAGGAAATGAAAGGAAAGAAAACAGAAGCGAAGCCCCCCAGTTAAAGCAGCTATATAGCGAACAGTACAGTCAGATGGACAAGGAAGTTAAACGCCAAACCCGAGCCAACAAAAGGAATTTCCTAGACGATCTTGCAAGACAGGCAGAAGAGGCAGCACTGGGAAATGAACAAAGCACAGTATACAAAATAACTAAAATCATCAGTGGAAAACGAGGTACAAACAATTTTACATTAGTAAGAGATAAGCAAGGAAATCTCATCACGACAGCAGAGGGACAGGAAACAAGATGGGCAGAGCATTTCAGAGAAACTCTGAACTAGGAACCACCAGAAACACAATTGAATGTTCCTGAGGCTGAAAACGATCTAGATGTTAATACAGACATTCCACGAAAAGAAGAAATCATCACAGCAATCAAAGGGTTAAAGAATGGAAAAGCTCCTGGCCATGATAACTTAAAAGCAGAGCTATTTAAGACAGACCCTGAGCTAGCAGCAGAACTATTAGAACCACTATTTGAACAAGTCTGGAAAATAGGGACAACACCAATGGAGTGGAACAAAGGAATAATTGTCAAATTGCCCAAGAAGGGAGATCTTGCAGACTGCAATAATTGGAGAGGAATCACTCTTCTCTCAGTTCCCAGCAAAATACTAGGCAGGATAATTATACAGAGAATTTCAAAAGCAGTAGACCACAAACTGAGGAAAGAACAAGCAGGATTTAGAAAGAACAGAAGATGTGTAGATCATATATTTACCCTCAGGAACATTATAGAGCAGTGCTCAGAATGGCAAAGACAGCTGTACATTAATTTCGTTGATTTTGAAAAGGCTTTTGACAGTATACATAGGGACAGTTTATGGAAAATACTGAGGGCATATGGAATTCCAAGCTGCATAGTGTCAATCATAAAAAGCCTCTATGCCAACTTTACGTGTAGCATTGGGCAGAGCAACCTAACCTTTGAGGTGAAGACAGGAGTACGACAGGGATGCCCCTTATCAACCACTCTATTTTTAACAGTCATAGATTGGGTGATGCGCCAGACAACAGAGGGCAGTCCAAGAGGAATAAGATGGACTACATTTTCTACATTGGAAGATCTGGAATATGCAGATGACATTGCACTACTAGCACATTCACATCAACACATCCAGGAAAAAATGGATAGACTTAATAAGTATAGCCAGCAGGTGAACTTGAACATCAATCTAAAGAAGTCAGAGGTCATGACACTCAATGTGAGCAACCCTGAGCCCATATCAGTAAGGAATAAGCAACTGGAACAGACAGACACCTTCACATACCTAGGATGCATAGTAACACCAGACGGCGGAGCAAGCAAAGTCATAAACAAC